>BTPG01000008.1:93211457-93343957 GCA_036245525.1 Semisulcospira habei | reverse complement strand
TGATACGCTAAGTTTAGTCCGGAAGCTTCTAGCAAAGTCGCACGGAGAATAGCGGTCTATTTTTGTTATGCGTAGATTCGCTGAGAATAAATCAGAACGTTCGAGCAGGGTCGCGCTGTCTAGTGACCTTACGTGTGACGCCAAAGAGTAAGCAACATTTTACACAGTAGTAAAGCCGCTCTATTTTTAGTCATAGTTGTTTCCTGTGCGCGTGAAGTTGGCAGCCGTTCTTTGCGTGTTATGAAAGGTCGTGAACGGTCTGCCATACTCTTATGTGACGTCATTACACACTGTTATTAGGGGCTGAAATGAGCAGTCGAATTTTTGTAGTCTATTATAGTTTATTCTAGAAAGTTCTTTTTTTAAATTAATATTTATGAGTTTCAGTTATGTGTTTCGTTCTGATTGGTTGCGTTGTGTGATTTCGTTAGATTATTCTGGAAAGTCGTTCTGCTATAAAAGTTGGTGCTAGGAAGCATGTGTGTACATTGTCATGCATTGTCAGTTGTAGGGACACACAGTTTATCGTAGGTACGTGACCCGTATAGGGTGTACATTGTGAGAGACGCAGCGTAACGGTGGTGTAAGTTGTATGAGAAACATTGTGTCACTAGTGTTGACATTTGCAGAAGAGACATTGTATCAGTGTTGGTGCATTTGGGAATGCAATGTGTGGAGATAAGATTATTATAAGATAAGCGCATTATAAATACCGTAATTATTATTATTATTAGATCGCATCGCTGAAATAAAGTATTGTTGGAACTGTTACTCCAGTATTGTCTACAACCTTAAGCCACGTGTGACGGGTTGCAGCTGAATGAAGTTTCTTTAAAAAGAACCTTACGTGCGTGCGTCTGGTGTGATATCATACTACGACTACAACTCAACACGTAACAAAGTCCAAGCTGAATTTCCAAGAAGAACATCGACGTTATAAGCGTACCCGTTTTTTACAAGCAAGTGGCATACATTCTCATGAGCCCTTGCGAATGCAAGGGATCGTGAGAGTCTATGTCTCCTGCATTCAGGCGGTAGACCCATGTGCCAACAGAGATAATGACCGCAAACATCTGTTACCTCTTACTTGTTTCCCCTTTCTATCTCTTCTCTCCCTTTGGTCTGACCAGTCCAATTTCCGGGAGTCGACATTGTCCAAGAACAACGAATTGTGTTGACCACGGTCCGAGCTGGTTGGGGTCCGGAGTATGATTGATTATATTAGCCATGGTCCGGGGCCTCATAAATGTGTCTGGGGAAGCTTGTTATTGGCTCCTTACACAATCTTTGAGCTGTCATGGCCCAGTCATTGTTCAAGAGGAGTGTCAGATTAGTTCGGCGCCTTTGCAAAGACGCCGAGCTATTTGACACTACCCTTGAACTATGAATGGGCCTTGACTGCCCAGGATTTAGGTTTGGTTGAATTCAGGACGTCCAAATGTACACGACACCTCAATAAATGATAGTACAGCAGTGAGTAAAATAATACATTGAAGGCAGTTATCTACATCGTTGAATTTTCATGCCCAGGCCCACAGACACGACCTTCTAATGCAACAGCAACAACATCGTCCAACAACAACTGACAACAAACAAAAGAAAAAAAGACGGAAAAACCCAACAACAACAAACAAAACACAAACAGAAACGAAACGAGAAGGAAACAAAACGAAATGAAATGAAACGAAACTCAAAACAATGCGAAATCAAACCAAACCAAACCGAACCAAACTGAACCAAACCAAACCAAACCAAACCAAACCAAACCAAACTAGACCTGACTGAACTCAACTAAACACTCTAATGATTTCCCTAGGGTAAGAACGTTATTGCCAAACAGACTGACGTGTTTTCGGAAGACCCCCCCCCCCTCCCCCCTAAAAAAACAAAACAAAAACCCACAATATTTTAACACATGAGCTACCGCGGATGCCTGAATTGTTGGCATTGTTCAGGGGGATGGAGATGAAACCCCGTTTTGACACTGTGCCAGGGTGGAAGTAGGTAGCAAATCTTTTAAATGAAGACAAAGTATATGCCAGTTGCCAGCACATAAGTGTTGAGTAGTTTCTTTCCCTTTAGATTTCCATCTCAGCTGCCCGTCCAGATTTATTCTTGAACGACAAGGGCTTTCAACTCCAGCGTCGCAAGACGTAGGGTTACTGCCCACAACCCCTGCCGTTTTAGCACTTTTGTCATTTTTTTCTTTCAGTGCCTTTGTGCCATCTTGGCCTCAGTTGCATGAGCGAAATTTGTCCTGCGCAAGCCACTAAGCAAGGTGCTCCGATAAAGCGGAGCACCTTGCTTAGTGGATGGCGCAAGCCACTAAGCTCACTCACAATTAACTGAGACCTGGACTATTGATGCCTGATTAATATTATATATTAGTCGCTGAAAAAACAAGCTGAGCTTGTCTTCTTCGGTTTTTTTTTTCATCGTCAGTGTCTCACACACACAAGTTAGTCAGGTGGCACCTTTGAGTGAAACTCTGTTCATGGATTGATAAATGGTCAGAGGGAGGGAACAAAGACGGGATGGGTGAGCGATAGATGCAGGGAGGTGCTTAATTGTTTGCTTGCTTACTTGGTCAATTGAATGGTTTGTTTGCCTGATTGCTTGGCCTTAGTTCGTTGGGGGGTTGACTGGCTGACTGATTAACTGATTGAGTGAATGGGCAGGTGAGTGGTGGGTGAGTGAGTGAGTGAGTGAGTGAGTGAGTGAAAGAAAGAAAGAAAGAAAGAAAGAATTTAATAAATAGATACAAATAAATAAATAATAAATAAATAAATAAATAAATAAATAATGCCATTTTCATATCATGAGTGAGTGAGTGGTGGGTGAGTGGGTGACTGAGTGAGTGGCTAAATGATCGACTTAGTCACTCCACTGATTGATTTATCGAATATAAAAAAAAACCTGTTGCTAAACAACCAACAGCACGTGCCCTATTGCAGTCTATAAAAGGAGTGAGGCTGTGCACTTCTTCTTCACAGTCCGAAATAGCTCAGGGGAAAAAAACGGATTTGTTCAATAGCATGTCCGTTGAAAGGTCCTGGTAAATCAAAGTGGCACAGTTGGAGTGCGCCTGAGTTGATCAGTGTTCAGGTCGTACTCCATAGGCAATAGATTTCCCTGTCCCCCATAACCCGCCCGTCAGGGCCGTCCATGATCACCTCGGTGCTGTGGACGTTAAAACCCGAACTAACCAACTTCTTCTTCGCTCAGGCGGTTAATCGTCGGAGCAAAAGAGAGCGAAGGGAATTGCCGGGTCGTGGGTTCGAATCCCCGACCTGGCCCCAGTAGCTGTACTCGCAATCCAGGGGAAAAAAGACGAGGCTTGTCCGATAGCTCTAGCATGTCTGTTGAAAGGTCCTCGTAAATCAAAGTGGCACACTTGCAGTGCGCCTGAATTGATCAGTGTTCACGCAGTGAACGGTCCGCGGCGCAGCGGTAAAAGCGCCTGCCACCAATGCTAGAGGTGCGAGGTTCGATACCCGGTTCCGGCGTCGGACTTTTCTCCTCTAGTAAGTGTCACCGTTAATTCGGGCGGACCGTCGGGGGTTCTTTCTCCGGGTACTCCGGCTCTTCCTCCCCCACGAATTTGGTATCAATTTAAACCCACTTAATCAAATTTCAAATACAAACGATTTAAATTTCCAAAACTTCAGTAGCTCGCTTGAGCTTGCCCTTAGCACCACGTGAATGTTCTGTATTTGTGTACAGTGTTTGAGTGAATGCACGTGATTCACGTGAGCGTGCTTGTTGGGTTCAGTTCGCGGCGGCGCGTTGAGCCGATTTTCAATTGGGATAAAGCGCCTGTATAATGTGCTGATTTATTTATTTATTTATTTAGTACTCCATAGACAATAGATTTCCCTGTCCCCCGTAGCCTGCCCGTTAGGGCCGTCTACTATCACTTCGGTGCCGTGCTCGATAAACCCCGAACTAACCAACTTCTTCTTCGCGTTTCATAGTTGAAACGCTGCGAGCTGATTACGAAGCAAATCTCGTTTCAGTTTTCTTCTGCAATTTGAATGACGGGGCGTTTTATTGCAGTGCATCCAGGGGACACAAAAATTGGGTTTTGGATGCCTCGGAAAATCCTAAACTTAAAAAAATTCTCCATCTGCATGAGGCATAGATTCTCATGAAAACCTGCAGTCGCAGGGGCGCATGAGAATCTTTGCCTCTTGTTGTGACGAGGCCCATTTGCTTACATCTCTCTCTCTCTCTCTCTCTCTCTCTCTCTCTCTCTCTCTCTCTCTCTCTCTCTCTCTCTCTCTCTCTCTCTCTCTCTCTCTCTCTCTCTCTCTCTCAGACGGAGGGAGTTATGGGGTTTAAGCGTGTGATTGGTGTTTAGAATCCTCCTAGCAGTGTCTATTGAAACTCTGGCACCGACAAATGAACCGGCAAGTAGCCCTGTCGGCGGCAGTTTCCATCTTTTGGCCGAGCTGCGTTGGCAAGGCCCACGACAGCATAACCCTGCACTTATCCTTTTTGTTTTTACAACTTTGAGCGGCAGTTTAGGCTACCTTTCTCGCGTATATTGGCATGTCGCCTAGCAGCAGGGCCACCTGACCTACCCAGCTTTTCAAATGTTTTATACACACTTCGCACGCTTTTCCAGATCTTGTGTTACAAGGCTGTCACAATTGCATGTGTGGTGATAAAGGCTGTGCTATCTTCGCCGCACTGCTGACCATTTCGTTGCAATGCCACGCATCAATCGTTCACCGACGCGGGATATGTTGAGTGCGACCCAACAGCGGCACCACACTACTTGGAAGAGAGAAAACGTAAAAAAAAAAATTAAAAAAAAATCGCTGCCTCTGAGCGTACATTGTAGTCTGACACCTGCGTAAAAGAGCTCCAGAATATATGAATAATGGATACAGTCAGTGGTTTCAGTTTACTAGAGGGTTCATAAGGATCTGTACCTCTTGCAGTATAGTGGTGTTCATTTTTTCTCAGCAGTGAAGGGGTTAAACCCTTTCAAGTAGTCCTGACTGAGAAAATTCTAGTATTGTTAAAACCCACATTTTATCATTTGAACTGAGTGCTCGTGATTTATTTTAAATTCATTATTTTTTACAGCGCCGGACAGACTAACAGTTAGATCCCCTGCCCCCGCCTATCAGGCACCCAATCGCCAGCCCACAGAGAAATACGCAGGTATAGAACAAGACGATCATTTCCATCCAGCGCTAGCCTCACCTATCTGGTTTGTGAGTCATTATTTTTTGTAACGGGAGGCCCGTCGTAATCTAATACCTTCTAAAAGTACGATTACGCGTAAATTTGAAGACACATTTTCAGCACCATTTGTGTTTATTATGTCTTGTCGACACACCTAATGAAGTTTAAGAGCATCTGGGACACGCAGCAAAAGCAGACGCGTAATCACACTGATATATTCGGCTGCGCTGCCGTCAGCGTGTCAATCTAGTTTTAGCTGTTTCTCGTACTGAAAGCGTTGTGTTTCCAGAATGGAGTGGTGTCATTGTCAGGTTACTTGATATAAAGACGACGTGTGCTGAAGTGGATTGTCCTGTGTCTAAATGAACCATAGCTAGACCTGTATGTAGCGTTTCGTAACCATCTCTTAAGCATGTTCTTAATTAAACGAACTTTAGTTCGCGAACTCTGACGAACAAGAGTTCACGATCTCGGACGAACCAGGTTGGTTCTTAATTGGACGATCTAAAGATACGGCGAACCTAGTTCGAAGTAGTTCACCAACCTCGGCAAACCATAGTTCGCTGTCGGAAAAGGTTCGCTCAACGTGTTGAGCAAATGAAGGCGAACCTATTCTCTGATTGGTCAAAACTTTTACCCTCTTCTGCGTTGGAGATAAGAAGACATTCACCGATACAAACAAATATGGCGGACGGCGATATTTCACTCGTGCGAAGAACAAGACCTATTTTTATTGATTTGTGGGAGGGCCAACGCTGTTTGTGGGGTCGGTACTGCAAGGAGTACAAAAACAAACATCGTTCAAATCGCGAAGCGGCATAGCGGCAGCCATTTTGAACACCTTCGCAGACAGTAAGTACGCCGAATCAAGCACTTCAGTTAAGAAAGAGAACCATGGCAAACCTGGTTTGCTGAAGTCCGCCTAGGTTCGTTCAACCTCAATTAAGAAACAAACCAAAAGATCGCCGATCTTCTCCGATCTAGGTTTGCCGAACAAAAGTTCGTCCAATTAAGAACAGCTCTTACAGGAGCGTATCTCTGAACAGTTACGTCGGTAGTGGGCCTTCAACCAATTTTGCCTGCCTGTTTTCTACATCATTTTTGGCGTTTGACTGCATGCCTACAACTTGATTTCATGTGGCACAATATGACAGGAGTCAGAAAGAAAGTCTATGACAGACTATTCAACTAACATGGTCGATCTATCTCGTCAATTGTAATGTAGTCTTGGGAGTACAACTGGCGGAATGTCGACCTTAACCACTTCGCTCCCGAGAAAACGTGATCACAAATCCAACTGCAAGAGGCATTGATCCTCATGTGCCCCCGCAGTTGCGGGGGCACATGAGGATCTATGCCTCTTGCTGACAACACTTGTATCCATATTCTATTGACAGCTGGGGCTCTTTGCCGTTGGATCACTCACGATTTTGGAAACACGATAGTGTTAAGTTTAAAGGCTCAATGTGTCACGTTAATCGTGTGTGACATGGTCGGTCATCAGAAAAGAAATGTAGTGCAGATGTTAAACGGTCCAAGAAAATGAGAACCGCCCACGACAGTTGTGTGATAAGGGGGAGGGACTGGCTGAAACGTGTATCAGAATAAAGTGGTTCCAGTCTCGGCTCCCACTAGGCAAGTCTGCTCAACAGTTTGAAGCCTCTAGATTTGTGTGTGTGTGTGTGTGTGTGTGTGTGTGTGTGTGTGTGTGTGTGTGTGTGTGTGTGTGTGTGTGTGTGTGTGTGTGTGTGTGTGTGTGTGTGTGTGTGTGTGTGTGTGTGTGTGTGTGTGTGTGTGTGTGTGTGTGTGTGTGTGTGTGTGTGTGTGTGTGTGTGTGTGTGTGTGTGTGTGTGTGTGTGTGTGTGTGTGTGTGTGTGTGTGTGTGTGTGTGTGTGTGTGTGTGTGTGTGTGTGTGTGTGTGTGTGTGTGTGTGTGTGTGTGTGTGTGTGTGTGTGTGTGTGTGTGTGTGTGTGGTGTGTGTGTGTGTGTGTGTGTGTGTGTGTGTGTGTGTGTGTGTGTGTGTGTGTGTGTGTGTGTGTGTGTGTGTGTGTGTGTGTGTGTGTGTGTGTGGTGTGTGTGTGTGTGTGTGTGTGTGTGTGTGTGTGTGTGTGTGTGTGTGTGTGTGTGTGTGTGTGTGTGTGTGTGTGTGTGTGTGTGTGTGTGTGTGTGTGTGTGTGTGTGTGTGTGTGTGTGTGTGTGTGTGTGTGTGTGTGTGTGTGTGTGTGTGTGTGTGTGTGTGTGTGTGTGTGTGTGTGTGTGTGTGTGTGTGTGTGTGTGTGTGTGTGTGTGTGTGTGTGTGTGTGTGTGTGTGTGTGTGTGTGTGTGTGTGTGTGTGTGTGTGTGTGTGTGTGTGTGTGTGTGTGTGTGTGTGTGTGTGTGTGTGTGTGTGTGTGTGTGTGTGTGTGTGTGTGTGTGTGTGTGTGTGTGTGTGTGTGTGTGTGTGTGTGTGTGTGTGTGTGTGTGTGTGTGTGTGTGTGTGTGTGTGGGCACAGCCTCTTTCAGGGTATTCCATCTGCAAGTGGCATAGATTCTCATGAGCCCCTGCTTTCGCAGGGGCTCACAAGAGTCTATGCCACTTGCTTGTTGAGCTCTGTCTCATTTACATACTTCTTTCTTTTTTTGAGGTGATCCTCAGGTTTTAAATTCTGTCTCTAGCAACTGAATTTTTTTTTTCTGTTCGAATTTTAACAAAAAGTGAAACATCCATTGATAATTACATAATGCGATTGAACCAGATTTGGGAGGCTAGTGCAAGCTTGTTACGTGAAACGTGTATGACAGGAAGAACAATGAGAGAGTGTTGTTTTAAATTAAAATGTTATTTTGCCATTTTAAAAATCTCTGTCCCTCCCGCTGGAATCGACTGAAATTGCTCTGTGATATAAAAACCAGTAATGGATTCGATAAAACACAGACATAGCACTTTAACCCCGTTACTGCAAGTGGACGCAGATTGTGTTTCTTAACCCATTCAGTGCATCGGCGCCAAGCTAATTTGGCACTACCATTGAATTATCATGGTCGATCCATCTCCTGCAGCTGGTGCATAGTCGGTAGATGACGCCTCCAAAATTTGAAAAATACGGCCTTGGAGTTGAATGAGTTAAATCATTGTGAGTTCCCCAGTCATCAAAGGAACATGGATAAAGTGTGTTTTTTTCTGCAAGAAGTATAGATCCTCATGAGCCCCCGCAATTGCGGGGGCTCATGAGGATCTATACCTCTAGCATGCAGGTGGTATTCATTTTGTCTGAACAGCGAAGGGGTTCAATTCTGTGCTTTTAGAGTCATGGTTTGATAAATGGGTGTTACTAAAAGGGCATTGAACGATCAGCTTGGCACAAAGGTGATTAATCAGGCACTAGTGAAGGTCAGGCACTATCAACGAACTAGGGAAATTACTCAGCACTGAACAGACGAACAGTTAGATCCCCTGACCCCGCCCATCAGGCACCCAATCGCCAGCCCACAGAAAAATACGCAGGTATAGAATCAGACGATAATCCACATCCCTAAAAGGATGCATCAGGTCTAGCCTATAACCCATGTCTTTTTCTGGAACTTAGGAAGTTAAACACACATACGCAAACAAGAAGGTGCACTACTAAATGTGGTCAGGTAAATACCTTGATTTCCCAAAGTAGATGCACAAGACAATACACAACAATGTAACAAGTTTTGCCTCGAGTTATAGAATACTCACAAACCAGATAGGTGAGGCTAGCGCTGGTAGAATTGTACACATACCAAGGGGAATTACTCAGCGCTGGACAGACAAACAGTTAGATCCCTTGCCTCCGCCCATCAGGCACCCAATCGCCAGCCCACAGAAAAATACGCATTTATAGAACCAGACGATCATCCACATCTCTATTGGGTGCCTGATTGGCGGGTTGGGTGGGTGGGGGGGGGGGGAGGGGATCTAACTGTTTGTCTGTCCAGCGTGAGTAATTCCCCTTGGTATGTGTAAAATTCTACCAGCGCTAGCCTCACCTATCTGGTTTGTGACCATCAACGAACTGTTTCTGGCCGACAGGTCTTCTTCGATATGCTTGTGTCCGTGCGGGTATCTTGTCTCTGGGCGGGATAGGGGTAATGCACACACGCATATCATTAAAAAAAAAAGATTGCTCGAACTATTATATTCATTATACAAGTCAATTTCGTTCTGCCTCTCTCTCTTCCCCCTCCAAAGCATGCACACACACACACACGCACACACACACACACACACACACACACACACACACACACACACACACACACACACACACACACACACACACACACACACACACACACACACACACTCCAACCGCTTGACCGCCTCCTCCACCCCTCATCGTGATATACACGTGCGTGTACAGCGAACCGATTTATGAGCCATTTGGCTAAATGGGAGGACAGCCTACGAAGCCATTATCCATTTCACTTCCGGGGTTTGAGATCCATTGCCATAAATAAGGCCAGCAAAAGGGCATAGATCCTCATGGGCCCCCGCGTCAGCGGGGGTTCATGAGGATCTATGCCTCTTGAATTTATGTCCTGCTCGTTGGGTTCCGGTATAGGAAGGCATTCACCCTTTTAGCGCCAAACTCACAGACCGACACGCTACACACAATCCAAACCAGAGAAATTTGGAAGTGTTACTTAACGATTATGTACCACTTGCAGGAGGTGGATTGACCATGATAATTCAAGGATAGTGGGTAGTGCCAGATTAGCTTGGCGCCTGAAGGCGCCAAGCTAATCTGGCACTACCATTGAATTATCATGGTCAATCCACCTCCTGCAAGTGGTACATAGTCGTTAAGTAACATTAACTTCTGCTGTAGGGTGCTGGCGCTGAAAGGGTTAAATCTGCGTATTATACGCTCCACCGTCCAAATCGTATCGCGTTTTCCAGTGAGATTCAGCACAAATTAACCCAGGACAAATCATTCAGCGGGAAAAGTTATCATAACCTTTTAACTAACATTTTTCACTGCTGATTTTTTATTTTGGATCTTACGACCTTGCGGCTCTAGGCCGTATGGTCCAAAATCACAAACCAGACACATGTGGGTTGAATCTCACAGTTTTTGTCCAGCGCCTGGTGCAGTGATAGATGAATCGACGATAAGGCCAAAGAATAGCGCCGAGCTAATCAGGCACTAACCTTGATATATCATGGTTAGAGTGCTTAGAGCGAATTACTACTCGCAAAAAAGGGGTCACTAGTTCACAATATCTCCTTTTAAATGGTCTCAGTATGTGTTACATGTTGCCTTATCCACCTATTTTGAGTGACTTGTTATAATAAAATTTTTATTATTATGTGCACTTATAATTATGTTAATAGCTTTGTACCTTTAGCAGAGTTGTACCTTTGTACATTAGCAACGGCAAGAGTGTAAAATGGCACATGTGCTAACTGCTTCTTCCGTTGAGAAATAAAGTTTCATTTCAAATAAATAAAGTTTCATTTCATGTCATTTCATTCATTACAATGATGATAAGTGAAGGGCTAATTTAATTATGACGTGTGAATGTCGCAGAGTGAGAGACTGCACTGCTCCTCTGTCTTTTGTACACAGGAAAGTTTCCTTGATGCGTAACAAGGAACCTCTGTTACGCGTGGCTACTCACGTGGCTTGTGAAAAGAAGGGGACGAAGCCTTAGTTGAAGCAACACAACACTGAGAGCCCGTTGTGTCCGTGAATTTTAGCAATCGCAGCCAGCCATAGAGCAGATCGCTTTAACACATTCTACCCTAGGACCGAAATCCCCAAATTTTGAAGTTGCCATCTGAAAGACTGTGTTACAATTCTAGGGACAGATCGAGCATAATAGTTAAAGGGTGGCGCCAGAATAGCTTGGCGCCTATGGGCGCCAAGCTATTCTGGCCCCACCCTTGAACTCGTGTCGGTGCCAAGCTATTTTGGCACCACCCTTGAACTATCATGTTCGATCCATGTCTGGCTGCGGTGTGTCAGGGCTGAATGAGTTAAGCAGTGCAGCCGCGAAACAGTTAATGAAGGTCACGCAGAAGTCGATTCCAAAATTCATCTTCATATTTGAGATAGTGATTAGATGTTTACTTTTGAAATTGCAACGTTCATCCGTTATAAGGGTGTTTTTTTTTTTTTTTTTTTTTTTTTTTTTTTTTGTTTTTGTTTTTGTTTTACAATTATAGATTTCTAATGTTTCATTGCGCAAAAGGCCATCGGGTCGACATCGGCCGCCGTTGGCCCGCGCACAGTCGTGCGCGGGCCTACGGCGGCCGATGTCGACCCGATGGCCTTTTACGCATTGGGTAGTCGACTTTGCTCACGACAAGGTTGGATATAACAAAAGTCTGACGTAACATCGCTTTTTCAGAGGCCGCCACGACCGCACAGTTTCTATTTAAATTACTTGGCTGATAACGAACGTCGGCCATATTAATAACTTACAAAAATATGTGGTTCCCCAGGCGTTTTCTTTGAAGTTTACTGTTCGTATTCAGCACTCACATTAATCGACGGTTGATGCACTCAGGACTTCTGGAGGGACAATTTCTGCGTATTTAGGATGCCAGGCGGGACAATTCCAGCATGTTAAGGATTCCAGCAGGGGCAATTGCTACGCATTTAGTTGACCTGGCGGTTGCCGCCCTTGGCATGAAAGTACATGTGACATTTATATCGATTGATATGAATGGGGCCAGTCAGAAGCATAGATCCTAACGAGCCCCCGCAATTGCGGGGGCGCATGAGGATCTGTGTCTCTTGCTCTGTTGTAATGGAATGATAGTAATTTATCTGTATTTTCATCTTTATTTATTTGCATTCGGGACTCATGTGTTTGATAGCTGTTCGACTATATACACTTTTATTTCAAGTTCAGAAAGAGGAACGTTTTTATGTTTATTTTATTTATTTTATATTTTATTGTATTATATATTTTTTATTTTATTCATTTTTTCATTTATTATTATTATTATTATTATTATTATTATTATTATTATTATTATTATTATTATTATTATTATTATTATTAGATTTATTATTATTTGAGTGTTCAGAATTCATGTGTGTGCTAGCGGTTTGACTATCACTTTCATTTTCGGAGGGAATAACATTTGATGCTGTCTAAAGGAAGCACGGGACACAGCTGTGGCCATCTGCAAGATTACGCGAAATGGATCTGAAAATAAACGGGCATTGGCAACACACGGAACGGACCAAGAAAACGGCGGCTGCGTCCTTGCACTGACTCCTTACACCAAATACACATCCGTTTTTTCGAATCCTTGTATCAGCTGCACTTCCTTGAACCAACTCACACTTCCTCTCGCCAAGCATACATCCGCGTATCAAACGAGCGATCTTTAAATCCAGCGTGTCTTGTAGCAAATGCAGCATTATGTATCTAATTTGGTGAGGATACGTTTGAAACCAACGACTCCCAACATCGAACGAGAGCCCAGTCACAGCGGAAAAACTAACTTGTGCCTTAAGCGTACACAACCCTTTAAACATCTCCAAGGGGCCGCATGCTTATGGTAGATGTTGGTTATTCGGCTGATTTCGATCTAGTTCGTTGTTGGGAGTCGTTCGTTACAAACGTAGCCTCGCGTTTAACCCATATCATACTGAGGCTAAAAGCTTCACATTTGTACACTGCCTTATGCAAGCTACATTATAGTACTGACAGATAAGGATATAGACCAATGGCGTTAGTTCAAGGGTGGTGCCAGAATAGCTTGGCGCCTCTAGGCGCCAAGCTATTCTGGCACCACCCTTGAACTATTTTAGTCAAACTTATTTCACACACTGGTGTATTCCGAATGATAAGGGTTAACTCATTCGAAACGTGCTGCATTGGGATACGCGGCTTGAAGCCGCGTATCCGAATGCAGCACGTCTCGAATGCGTTAAACGTGCCACAAGTCCTTCGCATCAGATGTACTTTCTGGCAGCCAATTTACATTTACGACACAAAACGATCGATTATCGATTCTGCCGCCAATGCTTTCAAAGCAAATGACTAGTCAGACTTCACGTGATTCCGCGGCCGCGGGAGAACATTGGAATTAATTCACATTGCCGGGACACTTTAACATCTGCGGGGTTTCAGTCCGTGAAGGTCATCTGATAGTCAATTGTATTATGGTGGGCTAAATCGTGTGCTGCAACCGTCGTTAACCTCTTCGCTGTCGGCAATCACGAATTGCGCGTCAGAAATGACTGCACACTGAGCGACACTCTCGTGAAGAACACAGATCTAAATGAGACAAAATTAGGCATGCAAAACATGTGACTAGCAAGAGACATGAATCCTCATAAATCCCCGCGAATTTATATCTCTTGCGGCTGGGCAGCGTTCGCCTCGACAGTCAAGGGGTTAAGGACCTTTACGGCTATTGTGCGGGTTTGTGAGTTTAGACCTATGTCATATACTCACTCGTATCTGGATGCCCGCAGTATCTATTTGATCGGCTCCAGAGAGTCCAAAATTCAGCCGCACGTCTGGTCATGAAAGCGAAAAGGTCAGACCATGTGTCCCCCATCCTGCACGCTCTCCACTGGTTGCCAGTGAAGGAGAGAGTCAAGCACAAAGTCTTGTCCATTTGTCATGTTTCTCTTTCTGGCACTGGACCCACTTATCTCTCAGAGCTCCTTCACTGTTATATCCCTTCGAGGCAATTGCGCAGTTCGTCTGACAATAGAATGCTCCGTATTCCTACAGTAAGGACTAAAGGATTTGGGCAGAGATCTTTTTCTTACCAGGGTCCATCAGCCTGGAATGATCTTCCTAAATCATTGAGACAAAGTGAGTCTAGTGCCAGTTTTAAACACAGTCTTAAAACCCATCTTTTCCCACTTTGATTATTAGTGTTCATGTATTTAGTCATAATTCTGTTCTTTTGTGTAATTGTACATGTGGCTTTGTCACTTTTTGTGTAATATTTGTATGTTTTGTTCATATGTACGGCGCCTAGAGCATCGTACCATGTATTGGCGCCTTATAAATCTTCCTTATTATTATTATTATTATTATTATTATATAACCGTAAGGTCCGAACTCACAGGCCGACACGTTACATATAACCCAGACCAAAAAGGTGGCTTCCAAGCGTGGACAATGAACATAAAATCCCAAGAAAGATAGAAACACGCTTAAAAAGGTTGATTGTGTTGTGTTGGCCTTTTAAATCGTGTTTCTTTCTTTGGACGTTCTTGGCGCGCACATAGTAATAATACTATTCGAGAATAGGACTCACGGTACCACAAATCCTGGTGACTAGACTGGTGTTTGGATCAGCTTACTTTCTCTTAGCGCTCCTGTGCTTTGTTGTTCTAATGCTACTTTTTATTTTTGGAAAAGGTAGCATTTTCCATTTTTAAGAAAAGCGAGATTTTCATTGTACAAACATTTAAAACCTAGCTTTTCTCAAAGATGGACCTACTGGCTTTTGAGAAAGTCAGTATGTCCGAAATTTTTATTGTATACTGTTACACCAAAGCTGTGGCACGCCCCAGCCCGTGCACAAAAGGTCTTCCGGTCTCGAATTCATCACGTGACCAGTGCAAATACGTAAACAATATTTTTAAAACATGTGGTGCAGATTTGACCGTTTTATGGATCAGTTTGTTTGAAATATGCATTAAAGTGCCCACTATAAAGTTTTGTCGTTATGAAGTCATTTCGGACTTTCAAGAAAGTTCGCCTTTTGCGGATTTTTCACTGCTTACCGCTAAATTGAGACAGCTTCTGTAACTAAGATCCATTAAAACGTCATTTAATTTTCTAGGTCTAGATCAAGATCTGTTTAAGTAAGTTTGTAAATGGCGCCGTCGCAAATGATCAACCAATTACCAAGGGGCATGCCTCCATTTCGAAACTACTCGAGACCGGAAAGGTTCTTGTGCACAAGCTGAGGCGTGCCACAGCTTGGGGTGTAACATACTAATAAACCTGTCAAATAGCGGCAGAACGTACTGTAACCAGAGACATAATTATTGGCTCATTCAAGACGTACCACATACCAATACGCGTCGTTTTGCCGCGTGTCCAGATGCTGCACGTTTCGACTGACTTTAACACTGAATTCGTTACAGTCCACAGACGCATGAAATTTATTTAAGAGATTTTGGTGATCGCTTGTGTATTATTAAAGATGTTGTTTATCCATAGGATGTATTTAAACGCATCTGTTCTAAAACGGTTCAGAGCGGACGATGTCTAATCTAAAAATATTAACCAGTGACACACTTCCGGTCATTAACCCATTTAATCGCAAAACCGCATTTCCCATTTTTTAGGTGCGGCCTAACAACAAAATACTAGTTGGAGGAGATGGATGGACCATGATAATTCAAGCCAAGCTGATCTGGCACTACCCTTGAATTATACTGGTCCATCCACCACCAGCTGTAGGGTGTCGGGGGTAAATTGGTTAAGAGGTCCTCAGAGGTTCACGAAGTGTAGGCTAAACACAATCCTTTCAGCAGTCCAAGCACGTACGAGAACCTAAATTGATGTCACTGACAAATTTAGAAAAATTCTGTTGTCCTTGTGCGGTATTCTGTAGAGTTTTACTCTACCCTCAAGACACTTCTGTGAAAGCGAAGGTCTTCCCCCATGAACTGACCCGACATCTTAATGAGCTCGGCAGTACCCTACCAAATTCTGATCTCGGTTAATTGGCAGAGCTTAAATCCTGCGCAAGCCACTACGCCAGGCAATTCGCTATAGCGGAGCGCCTGGGGTAGTGGCTTGCGCATGTTTTGAGCTCGTACAGTGTAGCTGAGATCAGTGTCATAGAATTCGACCATCTCGAGTCGTTTGAGGTCATCTGAGGACTTTCGCCCACGCGCCAGACAAATGGTGTGGAAAGACACGATCTAAACGCAGCCAGCCCTACCATCCGCAAGGCGCACAGATTCTCATGGGACCCTGCAGCCGCAGGAGCTCATGAGAATCTATGCCTGTTGCTGACTCGGCCGCGTAATACACGTCCACAGGCCATGGGATGTGCGAAGTGCCCATATTTCGAGCGATTGTGTAAATTCTTTACTCTAACGCTCGTTTTCTGGAGTGATGCGCTATATAGACGATGTCAAGACGATTCCTTTGCGTTGGGACTTGAGCACAGTAAGCAAAAGGTCTTCGGGCGGACGTCGACCGAAGTTGGCCCCGCAGGGCAAACTTCGGTTGACGCCCGCCCGAGGACCTTTTGCTTATTGGGTAGAGACTTAACTCTCACATATTACTGCCGTTTACGGACATGCGTGGTTTTTCCTCTCTCCGAGTGTTCTCGCAGTTTCAAGTCCAAAGTTTCACACTCAGTTGGCGAACACCACCAGTACGCCACAGACACCGATCTTCATGCGTTACTGTGGGTTGCGTATGCTGGGGAAGAACTAGTATACGGACTTTGCCCACTGCTAGCAAGATCTAAACATGCGTTACGTTCCGCTGCATTGCGTTGTGTTGAGTAAATACAGTGAGGCTTTTCAAAGATATGCTGGCCGGAAAATCGAGACTATGTTTTTCTGTGCACGGGAGAGTCGTAAGTAGTATGTCGTAGATTGGCAAAGACCCACTACAGGATACACCCGTCTACACACGCGTATTGAAGGTTCCAGCAAGTGGCAGATGTGGCATAGAATTTCAACTTGTGCGCCCCCGCGTCTGCTGGACTCCATGAGGTTCTAGGCCTTCCGCATTTGTAGGCTAGGTCCGAATGCAGGACTAGACAGATGACTGCCAAGCTTGTAAAATGCAGAAAAAATCAAAGAAGAAAACACGCTTCGGAAGGACAATTGCAAAACATATTATAAACCCCTTCCCTGCCACTGTACGTACATTTTTGTTTCTGAAATATTTGCTTATTCAACGACCAAAAGCCAAAATCGTCCAAGAAACATAGATACAAATGGTCTCAGCATGCATAGATCCTCATGAGCCCCGCAGTCGCGGGGGTGGCTCATGAGGATCTATACTTCTTGCATTAGTGTGGTGTTTATTTTTTCTCGGCAGTGAAGGGGTTATTAAATAAATTGTGTTGCAGTCGTAATTCCGAAACGACTGATTTTCCTTTTTTCTTTTTATTTTCTCTCCCGCAATTGTGTGTTTTGTTTGTTGCGTTCCGACAGTGAAGGAGTTAAGGAAAGCCGGTCACGGTGTCCGGGCCTTATCACTCTACACGGCCCCATGCGTTTTAAAGCGTGGTATATGTTCCTTCCCTCGCACTCATTTCGACCCTGCACAAGTAACACTGCAAACGTCCCGTCTCCGCTTGAGAGCAAGCTAGAGCACCAAGAAGTCTGATTATTAGTGGCAAGCGACATGCATCTTCTTGAACCCCTGCAGGATGCAGGTGTGTATGAAGATCTGTGCCTTCTGCAGATAGAAAGGCTTTCAGAAGAACGTAAATCCCAAAAATCGTTTCTATTGGCATTTATCGTCATCCCTGGGAGTTCCATGGAGACTTGATTTGCCGTCACGGCCATGGAGTCAAATCCCACGGATTCTTGCATGTCGGGAACACACATGTAAGTAGATGTGCGACCGTAAGGTCCAAAATCACATATCACCACAAGACTGGTACCGGCAAGATCAGTACTCGTGAGACACATCGGCTGCAGTGGGTTTCCACAAAAATCTACGCCTGTTCAGATGGAGGGAGTAAAGTTTTGGCTGAGGGACTGATCCGAGTTTACAAGGAAAATTGCATCAGTGTTTACTGCTGTCGGGGCTTGTACGTTACACTCTCTCAGTTCACTCCATGTCCGGATGAGACAGATTCTTAAGGGTTTCGAACGCTGTGGGGTATCATCTTGATCTATATACCACTTACTATCTCAACGTGAATCACTGTCTCTTATTTCAGGGAGAGTGCGTTTTAAATGGATTTCCGTCGCGAACATAGCGCACTTGGAAAACTTTTTGTTGCCCCATCCCTGGCCTTTTAACAAGATGTACCGACGAGCCCCCAAAAATGCGACATTTTTGGAATCATCGGAAACACTAAAGTGTTTCCGATGATTCCAAAAATGTCGCATTTCTTTTGCTCTTCAGTGTAGAAAGGTCTGAAGAGATGTATACGCGTTCGCAGCACCTCTTCGTGTATCCAAATCTGTGTGCCAGCGTGTCTGTGATAATGTACAGCAGGACCTGTTGTGAGCACCCACCCTTACGAGTCATCACCTGTCATTAAAGACCGTCATTTAGGTGGCTGTAGCCACTGACCTAAATGATGGTCTTTAATGACTGGTGGCACATTGTGCACTTTAAGACTACTTTTGAGAGAGCACCTGTCTTTTAAGACCACTTTGCCATCAGGAAAATAGGTGGTTGCTCAAAACAGGTTCTGCTGTATTCAAACTTGAAAGAAACGTAGATAATATGTCCAAAAGAGCCATGTCAATGATTTCCTGTGGTTCTCCGTTTTGCACTTGTTAGCTTTTACCTAATATCTCTCTTTATCGTAGTGTTTTGCCTGCTCACTAAATTCCTACACATGAGTAGCTGTATCATAAGTGTGCAGTCGCTTTCTATAAACACACTTTACATCGCACCCCCCCCCCCTCCCCCTCCCCCAAGACCCTGTCATTTTGCTGTGTGTGTGTCTAATCTTCAGCGACTTTGGAACTTGTATCGGAATGTAACACAAGTGACCTGTGGGTGTAGCCACTTGTTTTGTGCTGTTAACATATTGTTTTAATGTTGCTTTTAATGTTGTAGTTTAGCAAGGACAAACATGAAAAAGGCCTGTGCGCCTATTGTTTCCATCCTTGAGAAATAAAGTATCATTCATTCATTCATTCATTCAAGTTCGTGTGATGTGTGAAATCACATACCGGCACACATTCTCTTATTAATTTTGGTGAGAGCACAGGGTGTGGTGAAGAAATGTGTTTTCACGATGCGTATCAGTGCACAATACTTACATCTGCTCTTTAAAATAATAATAATAATTACGGTATTTCTAATGCGCTTATCTTATAATAATTATAACTTTAAGCGCGCACTCACAACTCGCGCACGCATGCGCACGTTTTACTGACAAATAAGTCGTCTTTTACAGTGAGGAGGAGGAAAATAAATACTCTTTATTGAGACACACAGAGAACACATTTTCTACACCAATCTAAGGTTGTAAGATTTCCGTTACGGACCTGTTTTCAGCGCTCACCCATTTGCATCACATGTCATTAAAGACAGTGAAATCACACACCGGCACACATTCTCTTATTGGTGAGAGCACAGGCTGTGGTGAATAAATGTGTTTTCATGATGCGTATCAGTGCACAATACATATCTCTTCTGTTTACTGACAAGAAGTCTTCTTTTACAGTAATGAGATGGTTGCGAGACATCGTTACGGACAGACGCAAAATCCCCAGTTTGAGGGCATTATAAAGTTTCTGTGTCTACATTATGTGTCCATGACCAGCCGATCAACTTGCATCTTCTAGCTGCCCTCCCTCCTGCCACTAAAAAGTGTAAAATAGATGCAAATGAAGCTAATTCTTGCCAGGTTGGCTTGTCCATTGGTCCCCTGCGGACATATGCCCTCTGGCCAACTGGAAAGGTTAGCAATTGGACTGAAATTTCCCGAGTCCAGTTCCCAGTGCGCAAAGGCCACGGGGCCGACGTCAGCCCTATGGTCTTTTGCGCATTGGGTTAATGTTCGAATATTAGACCTTAACCCTCGTTTTCTAACTCTGTGATCACAAGGTTCATGTCCCGACGTGAGCGCCAGGACCATTTGTTCACTGGCTTGCGGCTGACAGCACCGATTAACTCATTGCGCCCGAGATACGAAACACCCACATTTTGGTGTTATCCTCTGAGGACTGCATCACAATTCAGGAGACAGATCGACCATAATAGTTCAAGGGTGGTGGCAGAATAGCTTGGCGCCTATAGGCGCCAAGCTATTCTGTCATCACCCTTGAACTATCATGGTCGAACCGTATCTTGCAGGGGTATGTTGCGGGCAGAATGAGTTAATACCTCACTGCCAGTGGACGCAGATTGCGCTTTGGAAATTGATGTAGACTCAACGTTAAAGATTCCCATACAGCCGTCGACGGAACGTGGATACAAATTGGTTTCATCAAGAGGCGTAGATCTTCATGAACCCCCGCAGCTGCGGGGGCCCATAAGGATCTATGGCTCTTGCAGTTGGGTGGGTGGTGTTCAATTGATCTCTGCAGTGAATGGGTTAAATGCAGCTTTCCTAACAATTTTTGTAGAGTGAAAAAGTAAGATCTGTAGAGTGAAAACAATAAATAAAGATATTGCGGGTAAGCACGTACAATTATAGGTGTGAACAGATTGAGAAATGAACAAAGGCAAGAAAAAGAATGAGCAATGGGGGTGGCACTTGATGTCGTGCCATTTTGAACGAGTTTGACATTTATTCTGTCACAAAATCCGACATCTGAATTGTTTTTGTTTGAAATCGCATCACGTTAAGAACAAAAAAATCACATTCGCAAGAAAAACCGACAATGAACGCAAATGGCCACTCCAAAGAGCCAAACAACACTCCTACTGATTTTTTTTTTTTACCTTAATAAACGGTGAGCTGGGAATGAGCTTTTCATCCTAGCCCAAAGAACTAATAACTCGGAAAATTCACACCCTAAAAGACCTCCTCATTGTGAAGAACACGGATCTAAATGCTTATCAGCAAGAGACATAGGTCCTTACGAGCCTCCTCAGGACCCGATGAGATCTTGTCGTCCTATGCCTTATGCAGACTTACCGTCAGTGGGAAGAGAGGACACCGCAGTACAGCCTCTGTTGGGAAAGCTTACTCTCAGGTTATTTTGTTCTGCCATCGCAAACTGAAGACCTAAGAATCCCTCCTCCCAGTTAAATCGAGGAGGAAAAGGCACTAGCAAGAGGCATAGATTCTAATGAGCCCACGCAATGCGTGGGCCCATGAGAATCTGTACCTCTTGCAGATGGTCTTTCGTTCGCTTTTCCAGCGCAACCGGAAAACGCTATGGGCCCTCCCTCTGCAAAAAACAAGGATGAAAATGACACCACCAAAAGGCATAGATTCTCATAAGCCCACGCAAATTGCGTGGGCTCGTGAGAACCTATGCCTTTTGCAGATGAAGTTTCGTTCGTCTGGCCTGAGGCCCTCACTAACTTGGTCGTCTTGCATTGGCAACTTGTAAAGGTCAGATGGATTTCGGATAATTTCTAAATACGTGAAACAGAGGAGGAAATTGAAATCGAGGGGATGGACGATTCAAGTTTACAGTTGAATGAAATCCATTGTCCCAGTAGAGGCTACAGGACAAGAGAGTTACATCGGGCAGACATATAACGTTGTTTCGAGATAAAGGTATGTGATGTAGGTCTGTGAAGAAAAAGTGAGGATATTTTTATTTTATTTTATGGGATGTCTAGTTCATGAGCAAATGGATTTTACCGTTTCACAGAGGAACAGCAAAATTGAGCGAAATTGAGAGAGAGAGAGAGAGAGAGAGAGAGAGAGAGAGAGAGAGAGAGAGAGAGAGAGAGAGAGAGAGAGAGAGAGAGAGAGAGAGAGAGAGAGAGAGAGAGAGAGAGAGCAACCAGGTGATATAAGTAGTTGTAAAATAAATTGTGAAACATAAAGTGATGGAATGTGCCTGTGTTGTGTTTTCTGTGGGTTGTCATACACGTTTCTGTGTTATAACTAACCTATTTAAATGTTACTAACGATACCGTTCGGTGGAAAGACGCGTCGTTTCCGACGAACAGTATCGTCAGTAATCCAGACCAAAAAGGTGACTGCCAAGCGTGTAATATGCAAAGAAGTACCCAACGGAGAAAGAAACACGCTTAGAAAAGACGGGCTGTACCCGTCTTTTCTAAGCGTGTTTCTTTCTCCGTTGGGTACTTCTTTGTATCGTCAGTAGCATACAGAGGGTTTACAATTTAGGACTTTAGTGTCACAATGTAAATTACATGTCGAATTCTGGCCGACACAACGCCTCTCTGAGGTTCCACAATGCAGTTATCCAGGGGAAAAAAAGACGGGCTTGTTCCATAGCATGTCTGTTGAAAGGTTCTGGTAAAACAAAGTGGCACAGCTGCAGTGCGCGTGAATTGATCAGTGTTCAGGTCGTACTCCATAGGTAATAGATTTCCCTGTCCCCATTAACCCGCCCGTCATGCCGTTCATTATCACTTCGGTGCCGTGAACGTTAAACTCCGAATTAACCACAGTTCAGTGATGCATATCTGTTTGATAAACTCCCAGAGCGACGCCAGATTTATCGTCTTTGGCCCGTGTCCCATTTCAGAGCAGATCTTGAGAAGAGAAGCTTGTTTTTATTTCCTTTTTAGGAACATAGTCTGAACCTTTCCTAACCCATTTTACCCCACTGCGCCATTTCAAAATGTTGGAGGTGTTACCTAACCACTGTGTACCAGTTGCAGGAGATAGTAAGACCATGATAATTCAAGAGTAGTGCCAGATGAGCTTGGCGCCTTCAGGCGCCAAGCTCATCTGGCACTACCCTTGAATTATCATTGTCGACCCATCTGCTGTTGGGCGTTGGGGCTAAATGGGTGAAATAACAGTTGCACTTATTGTGATCTTGGTGATTCTTAACTCCTTCTCGAGTATGTGATCCCATGCTCCCCCTGTTTGAGGTTCCTGTAATGTCCTCTTGCCCCTGTGATTGTTATTGTTTTCTTAGGAACAGGATGTCCACACCATTGTGATCCGTCTGCACGATTTATGGATCCTGAGTGATTTCTCTTCGTTTCTCGTCAATATACTGCCGGATGTTAACCTCTTAACTGTCATAAACTTCGCGTCTGAAACGACTGCACGCTGGCGGACCGTTTGCGTGATGAACACAGATTTAAATGGGACCAAACGCAGGCGTAAAAAACAGAGGAATGACAAGAGGCATAAATCCTCACAAGCCCTCGCGACTGCGGGGGCACATGAGGGTTTATGTCTCTTGTAGCTGAGTAGCCTTCGCCTTGCCCCGGGAGTTACGGTGTTAAAGTGTGCAGTGCACCTCAGTCTCTGTCTCTCTCTCCCTCCCCCCTCTCTGTCTCTCTCTATTTATGTGTGTGTGTGTGTGTGTGTGTGTGTGTGTGTGTGTGTGTGTGTGTGTGTGTGTGTGTGTGTGTGTGTGTGCGCGCGTGCATTCGTTCGTACGCGTGTGTTTCAATACCAAATCACTGCGCATCAAACAAGTGAACGGGATCATGCCCTGGCATGAAGCGCCCTCTTCCGTCAAAGCGTCAGTGCGTGACTACAAATCGATGGGCGTGAGTTACCGCCCCTTTTTGACACCCCTCCGGACGGGAGCAGAAGAAGGTGGGGTGGGTGGGGTGAGGTGGAAGGAGGTTAATCGCTTGCGTGGAGTTTAAATCCTGCTCAAGCCATTTCGCAATGTACCATAGGGGAGGACCTTACGCAGCCGATTTTTCTCACCCCACAATTTTAACCCTTTCCCTTCCACTGGACACATTTTCTGTTCCTGAAGTCTTTGTTTATTCGAAGACCAAAGCTAAAACCGTCCAAGGAACGTGGATGCAAATTGGTCTCAGCAAGAGGCATAGCTCTTCATGAGCCCCGCAACTGCTGGGGCTCATGAGGATCTATACCTCTTGCAGTTGGGCGGTGTTCTATTTTCCTCGGCAGTAAAGAGGTTAACTCCCCCTCGAACGGGGGAAAAAGTGGGGTTAGGGGCGACGGGTCAGTTGCATGAATGAGCTTTGCGGAGCATAGAGGAATACCTTGCGTCTTGGCTTGCTCAGAATTTTCAGCTCACTCGCGCAACACAAGCTGGGGTATGGATGCACCTTACGCAGGGACTTACGTATGATTTAAGCTCGTCCATGCATGCCAAACCGGGGCATATAGCTCAGGAGCATCTAACGTAGGGACTTGCACAGGATTTGAAACTCGCTCATGCAACCGAAGCCGGGAAAAGGCTCCCTCCATTCCCTCCCGCCCACCTCAGCTCTTACACCCCAATTTCTTCTTCTCCCCTTTATTCGGCCGCAATATATACAGTGTCTTTTTGCCTTTTTTTCCAGTTCTTTTTTCCTGTTGTTGTGTATCCGCACTTCAGCTGTCTGACATGAATAATTGTTTTAGGTTCACAGGCGTGCAGACAACAAAGGACTATTTCACGGGCGTCTAAGTCGAAGAGGTTTTTGAATCGTCTGACCGAGGCTTCTAACGTGCATTTACTGTGATAGACGTCTTTCAGACTTAAAAAAATAATCTTTCACTCAATCTGGCATTGATTTCGAGAGGTAGAGTGTATTAAGTCAAGGGCAGTGCCTGATTAGCTTGGCGCCTGAGAGGCGCTAAGCTATTCAGGCACTATCCTTGAGCTACACGTCAGTCATTCCTTGAAGAGATCGATCCGTCTTTCAAGCTAATCAGGCCCTACTCTTAAGCAACACGCTCAGTCTGCCGGGCGATTACAGTGCGCAGTGAATGGACGACAAATCCAAAGTATGGCCAATTTAGAACTGAAAGCAAAAGCAATAACTTTTAGGTTCAGAGTGACTCTAGAGTGCTGCTGGTCGCCGTATGCATTTATTTTTCGCTGATGTATCCAGATAGAACCAGTCACCGCCGGCTGACTGAAACGTGGCGCAAAGAAAAACCCACGCATTTGTAGTGAATCTAAATATTGTAATCCTTCATCTTGTTGATTTGTGCAGCGGCAATCACAAAGCACCCGACCCCAATGTCAAAATACAGTCCCCATAAGCGATGTCGCTGCTACGCAGAAGGGCTGTAACATGTGACAGTAAATTCACACGCCAAGGGAAATCACTCAACGCTGTGGACAAGAGTTAGATCCCTTTATCCCTTTCTTATGTATGCACCAACTAATCTTGCAAAAATGGACTTTTGCCAAATCACTGCAGCTTTGCACTCCTGATGTGTTACGGTTGCGTTACTACCCTAATTTTGCAAAAGCAGTATGTCCATTGTTATGAAAAGCGAAATTTTCAATGTATTAAATAAAAATCTCGCTTTTCACAAAAATGGACTTCCTTGCTTTTGCCAACTCGTCACGACAGATCTGTCTCTCAGAGTCGTGCAGATTTTCGTACATTTTCTGTAAAGACATGCCCTGGTTTAGAATGACTTGTTTTTGTTATTTCCTCCATGCTACATCTGGGGCTGCCCCACATTCCACTGATTTCCTATGAGGGAAACATTTTTACGTTGCTTGTCTAGTTTTGGTTGTCCGGGTTTGACGCTTTTCGAGGTTTGGCGCTTTTCAACTTCTGGGGAAATGTTTTCATGTGTGTGCCAATCTGTAATTTTAGACTTTACGGCCCAACGCCGTAAGGTCCAAAATCGCAGACCAGCATACATTATAGCTTCAGCGTCCATAGCATAGTTTTGTTTTACCTACAGCAGACACAGATCTATATAAACCCTCACAAAGTGCGAAGGCATACTCTGATCTGCATCTGCACAATGTGTCTGCCGGTATTTTATTTCTATAGCGTTCCCAGCTTTCTTGCGGTTGTCCAGTTGGCTGTTTTTCCTGCACTGATTTTTTTCAACGTTCATCCCTTCGCTGCCGAAACACAATAAGCACCCATATGCAAGGGTCATAGATCCTCATGAGCCCCCGCTGAAGCGGGGGCTCATGAGGATCTATGCTTCTCGCTTGGCTTTGTTCAGTGACTCAGGCAGACGCCGAAAGTACTTGGCAGTGACTCTGCATTGGTTCCAGGAACAGTTATAACTTCTAGACGCCTCTTGCATTGAACGGGTTAGCGGTTTAGTCGTGGTTGTCTGGTTTTGTCTCCTTCCGGAGGCTATGCTGTCATTCCCAATTCTCCGGGCTGCTATTTTTTTTTTCTTTCTTTCTCTGGGACATTGCGCCTCTTCTGAGATACAACAATTCTGACGTGGTCTGGTTTGGCGAAAGCCAGCCTGTCCATTTTAAAGAAATGCGAGATTTCATTGTATGACAGTGAACATCCCGCTTTCCGCAAAAATGGACATACAGCCGTTTTGTCAACTTACGGCAGAATTACTATCCTTTCTTTCGCATAAGCTGTGTCTGCACTACATGAGCTTATTTTGGAGGTGGTTGTGTTTATTCCCCTTTAAACTCAACGTCAGTCACGTTATAACGAGGAACATGGATACAAAATGGGAACAGCAAGATGCATAGAATCTCATGAGCCCCCGCGTATGCCGGGGCTCATGAGCTCTATGCCTCTTGCAGTTGGGTGGAGTTCGCATTTTCCTGGCAGTGAATGCACTGAGGTCTGAAGATGTGGCTGATGGATTCGAATCGACTGTGCGACTATAGCGTAGCCACGGAATCAACTGTCTGGAATCTGACGGTGCATTATGGCTGCTTGGAAGTCAGTTGAATTGTTTGGTTGAACTGTCGTGATCGCCTTATCAACACGAGAGTGTTTGATCCCTTCACGTGCAGCTCAGGACCAGTTTAGAAAAAACCTCGTGCGATAAAGCACGTAATTCACCATGTTTGCGTAATTCAGCCATCAGCTGAGCAGTTTGTTGTCACGTGATCGCATTCTGTTTTCTGACTGGATGACTGTTCAAAACGTTTTTTGTCATATAACTTGAGTTCGTCGTTTTAACATTTCCGTGGGAAAAGGCCATTTCTCCCCCCTTTTGTTTGTTTATTGGTGTTGTTGTCTGTTGTTTGTTTGGTTGGTTGGTTGGTTGGATGGTTGTATTTGGTTGGTTGATTGTTTTTTGTTTGTTTGTTTGTGTTTTGTTTGTTTATTTGTTTGATTGTTTGTTTGTTTGTGCCTGCTCGGCGTTAAACCCAATAACTAAATTGTTTGTTTGTTTTTCTTTGTTTGTTTCAAAACTGTTGCAAACCTTTGTGTTAACAAGATTAAATTTTATTTTATCGAGTGTCCGCCCTAATTGTACGCCACTGAGAGCCGTTCTTCTTTATCCCGTATTGTGTGGCAACTATCCAGGAGTATTCCTTGCCGCCCAGCTCTTCTCCCAGTCACATCATTCCATTCTCACGGCCAATACTGAATAAGACAGTTCTTGTTGTAAAGCACACTTCTAGCGTAAAATCGCATGCCAACGTCTCACGCCCCTTAGTGTAATTGTCCGAGCTGTTTAAACTCAAGCTTAATGGTTGCGGGGTTTGGAATTTGGCACGCTCAGTGAGTCTGTTACAGACGCAGACGACACACGAACACTGGTTGTCTCCCTCGATTCGCTGCCGCTTGAAAAGCGGTAGCGAATCGAGAGAGACAACAGTGTGGAGAGTGTATTGACCCTACTGCGCAAACAATCATCGGGCCGGTATCAGCCTGCGCTGGCCGCGCAGCGGGCCAACTCAGGCTGATATCGGCCCGAGTAACATTTGCATCCTGCAATCTACAAATGGCCGCCTGTTTTGTAGCGAACACGGTATCTGCTATGTTCAGAGATTCTCATGAGCCCCTGCTGCCTTACAGACAGATCAAACAGTTTTGACAGTGACAAATTTAATTCTGTATCCAAAAAGCCACTTTCTAATCGTCCTGCGTTTAAATCCGGGTATTTTCTCCTTAAGTGATACATATTATGTAAGCAGAAAACACACATCGAAGACGTTTATAGCAGAATATATGTCGGGCTTGTTGCAAATCGATCGCATTTGTTATTTAAATGGAAATAAGCCAGACTAAGCGGTTTGAACTATTCGTTCTTGTTTGGGTTTGGGTTTAGTACACGCCGCCGGTTTCTTGCATTCACTGGAACACAAGGGCATGTCGCCGCGAAAAATCTTCAGTTCTGCCACCTATTCTTCTGGGTTAGCACTCTGAGAGTGAACTCATCCCATCTGCAACAGGGGAGCTGGGTAGCTCAGTTGGTAGAGCGTTCGACTCTTGTCCGAAAGGTTGTGGGTTCGAACCCAGCATGGGTCGAAATTTGTACTGACCTCTTTTCGGTGTTCCCCGTCTTTGAAATCACCTTCGTGGTGGACAAAAGACGTTAAGCCCTAAAACGTTTCACGTTTTCACGTTTCCATGTGCAACAGGTATAGATCCACATGACTCCCGCAGGTTACGGGGGCTCATGTGGATCTACGCCTCTTGTTGGTGCCAATTTATATCCACATTTCTCAAGGAGACGAAGTCACCGTACGTTCCAAATTGCGACATCCACTATGAAAGCATGATCATAATAAGCAAAGGGTCAGGGTGCTGACGTCGGGCGCAGGTGGCCCGCGCACAACTGTGCGCGGGCCACCTGCGCCCGACGTCGGCTCGAGGACCTTTTGCACACTGAAAACAGGTCGATATGTATAGGCCAAGAGACTCCAGAAGAGTCTGTCCAGAATGTCATTATGGCACGGGCGTGCCCTGGCCATCTGCGGTCAACGTCGGTACGAAGATCCTGTTCACTGGCAATGGGGGAGAAGGGGTGTGGGAGCCAAGAAGCTTGTTCCAGAAGTGTCAGGAATGTCATTACGGTTACAAATGTGAGTGGTGCAGATCGGGCGGCCAAAAAGCCACTTTAGTAAGGGACCCAGCGCCACTGGTCGCAGATGGTTCTCTCCCATGTAATTCCAGCCTGCTTGTTGTGGAATGTTTTGCAAGATGTTTCACCGCGAGCTGACTTTGTACATAGCGCACCCGGCGTTGAAAATACATGTGTACTGGTTGGTGATTTTGAACCTGTTGTAAGGTTCAAAATCATAGACCAGCACACGCATTTTATCTATGAATGCAACGTGTTGCGCATGACATAATGATCGTATATATCTCAGTCTCCATCCTATCGTATATCGCAAACTGATTATCAATGGTGGTAATGCCTGCTTATTTTTGACAGTTTCAGGGTTTCAAATACAGTCAGGAAATATTTCTGAGTAGATACGGTCGATCCCTCTCCAGTTACCTGTAAATCACACTCAAAAGACTGATTTAAATTAGGATAAGCTGAATCTGGAAATGCCAGGGTGTGCCAGCCATTCGTCCTTCTCTTGTTTCTAGAAATCTAGCAGCATTCTTTCAGCACATCAGCTCATCAGTCACATTTGCAATAGGCACCGATTCCCATGAGCCCCTGCATCCGCAGGGGCTCATGACAATCTATGCCTGTTACTGGCAGAGTTCGGTATCATTTACATTCGATTGAAGAATCATACTTCGTGACTAAAGAAAAACAAAACCCACGTTTTGGACAAAAGGCTACATTATGTCACGGTGTAACATCCTCACTTTTTGGGGGAACGCATGCCAACAAGTTCCAACACATGTCCGCTTTATAAACCTGTACAATTGTCTCACTGCATTCAAAAGCTCTTATTGCATTCGTAAATGTACAGTTGGATAGGCCTGTCTGATTGTATGCGTAATACTGCGGATGAGCACAATAAATGCATCACCATCGGAATCATCGGAAACACTTAGGTGCTTCCGATGATTCCGAGGATGTCGCATTTCTTTTGCTCGTCAGTCTATTTCAAAATCAGCCAATCATAAGCAATACCGTGATTTTAGGTTTGCCAATATTTAGTCTACAGACTACGCCTTTGGTGTATCCTCACCGGGTTATTGCCTCACATGGTTTTTCTTTTCGTCCCAGTGTCTCTCGTTTATGACTGATCATCCCCTTGGCGCTATTCCGATGCCAGTGGACGTATATTTTGTGTCTGAAAAAACTGATGTGTGTTCATTCAACGACCAAACGCCACAACCGTCCAAGGAAAATGGATATAAAAGGTGTCTGCAAGAGGCACAGATCCTCATCAGCCCCGCGATAGCGGGGGCTCATGAGGATCTGTGCCTCTTGCAGCAGGATTGTGTACACTTTTACTCGGAAGTGGAGGGGTTAAAACTTCACTGCATGTAAAACGTGCCCCAGACCAACACTGTCAGGAGGTCAGGACAACGAAAGTGAATTGTTTTGCTAATGGCGTTTGCTTCTCTCTTCGAACGTTCAGCCAGAAATGTTAACAGCTCTGATGAACACCCTTGTTTACATAGCTTTTTAAACGCCGCCACCCCAGCCTCTATCGTTTTTGACGCCATATTACCTATAATTTTCTCCTCCCAAGACGTTTGAGCCTGATTACCTGTTTTATCCAGTTCTTTAAAGAAAGTAAGCAGAAGGTTATCGAGGCTCCAATTGAGTGAGTGGTGTTATGCGTGAAGAGCGAAATAATTTACCTCACTCAATACTTGAAGCACAACCGAGGGATGGATCAGCAGTTAAAGGTGCCTTATCCATGGCGGGCTAGCTGTGAATGCCTCAACTTAGAATTTTCTATACTTCTTTTCATGTCTATGTGAGTAGGCACACTGCACAGTAAGCTCATTGAGATCTTAGTTTTATGTGAGTAGGCACACTGCACAGTAAGCTCATTGAGATCTTTTGGCCACTTGCACTGTCTTCTTCTGTTAACCGCTCTGGCTGTCGGTAGCGTTTTTTGTCGCGATGATTCCGACAGCAAGAAGGTTAGATCACTGCATTGCCACGACCACAATGGTTGTGTCCCTCGATTCGCTACCGCTGATCAGGGGTAGCAAATCGAGGGAGACAACCAGTGTATGTAACGACTGGAGTACGACTGCAAGGGTTTACGTGAATCGTTGCCTGTTGCAGAAGACAAAATTTGCGGGTCGCCAGCGGAGCGGCTGTGTCTTGGGCGATCGAGATTTGGCGAGTCCCCTAAGACTGTCGTGTTCTATTATCACTGTAACGACTTGACTACAACTTCGCTTTCCTTTGCGCGCCTCTGCTGGCCATCTCGCTGGCTGTGTAATGTACTGTGGTGTCGAGTAAAGGCGCCCGTCACGTGCGCCTATGTGCGACACAATGCAGTGCCGGTTACTGTTTCCTCGAGTGAACCTTCGCCTTTGGTACAAGCTGATTTTGAAGGCGTCCGACACATAAGCGTCGATGCTAAATACAAGACATTATTGCAGAATCTGGCGCGGTCGGTACAAGTTCAATGATGAGATTGTAGTACAGAGTGCGCGAGCGTTCTCAACTCTCTCTCTCTCATAAAAAAAAAAAAAAAAAAAAAAAAAAAAAAAAAAAAAAAACCACACACACACACACACACACACAAAAACCAACATTAACGTGCAAGGGTTCACTCGAAGAATCCGATATTGTATTGATATCAACAACTGAGTTTGACCGAGCGCACGAGGGTTTACCTAAACAAAACACCGTAACATTGCATGACATCAACGCACACGTGACGTGACGGGCGTCTTTAGTTCAAGTTGGATGGAGTGAATAAGGGGGGCGGAGGGACACCTGTTGGAATAGCAATGACCGGTCTTCCCGCTGTTAGTTTATGCGGCCGGGATGAGTCAATATGAAATATCCGCCACCACTATCCGCACTGGCAGCCAGGCTTTATTTCTCAGGCTGTATCTCCTCCACAGCTGTGTCACTTTCTCTCTGCGGAGGACTTAATTCTGTCGTCTAGTTCTCCTTGGGCCACTTGCATGAGTGAACTTAGTCCTGTACCACAACTAAGCAAGGTGCTCCGCTATGGAGTGAATCAGGCCAACTTCGTCCATACGTATTATTTTCCTACAAAGTGATTTTTTTTTTTTTTTGAAGGGAGAAAGTGTCTATTCAGATTCAGAAAATAATGGAATGACTTTTTTTTTTTTTTGTCTGCCCTCTAAAACACAGAGAGATTGAATTGTGCAGACAGATTGTTTCTTCATAACTTCGTTTTCTGCGTGCCACTCTTTTTTATTTTTTTTAAATATTTTTAGCTCCTCTTCTTCTTCTTTTTCTTCTTCGTTTTAATCGCGATGTGAATAAAAGATCTTAAAGTGAATCTGCCGGCTAATTTTCTATACCCGGAAAAAGCAGTGATCGTGTGGATTTTGCCTAACATGTTTCCTCAGCCTGGAGGACCATTTAAGGAAATTTTGCTCTTTCCCCTGGCTTATTGCCGTCAGTGTGTGATTGATCCAGAAGTTGATTCATAGCTTCTTTCGCTCTACAATCGACCATGTGCAAGAGGCAAGGATTCTCATGAGAACCTGCGAATGCAGGGGCTCATGAGAATCCGTGCCTCTTGCCCACAAGTTCCGCATTATCATATCCTCAGATTGAGGATGGGTTCCTGACGTGCCTGCGCGACTGCCTTAGGACTGGGCCAATTCGGAAGTAGTACAGTTACACAAATCCAGAGCGATTCCAACCGTGGGTGATGGATAGCGTAGCGTGCCCGTGTTTCAAACTCGAGAAGACTTTCTGTCCAACCCGTGTCTGTTATTAGACTGTGGATTCTGATAAGTCGTGTGGGATTCCTGAAAAAAAAATCGACATTGATTCTGTTTTGAAATTACTTCAGAAATCCAGCTGTAATTGGAAAAAATCCGAATGTGCTGTGCTTGTGTGTGTTTTCATATTAGGATTTTTTTTTTTTTGGGGGGGGGGTTCGGAAGGTTTCTATTAGTCAAGTCTGTGAGTTGCCGATAAAGTTTGTATCATCGATCTTCTTGCGTCACAGAAAATTGTACCATTGAAACGAAATTGCTGAATATTATTTCTGAATATGGTAACCACGTTTCCGACATAGGGGATCTCTGTTTATGTGTGTTTATTGTTGTTTGGGCAAATCTGCGGAATCAAATATTGTGCAAGAGTATCTGTACTGCTCAGGCATCAGTTGCATGAGTGACACATAAGCATGATCATTTAGCGTAACACCTTGCTTAGTGGCTGGCGCAGGACTATGCTCACTTAGCCAGCTGCCCGGTAAGCAAAAGGTCGTTGGCACGACGTCGGTCTTAGTTTAGCAGATGTATGCCTTTGCAAGAACAGTAGAGTTTAATTGTTGTATCGTATTTTGCTGCGTACTGTGTAAAAAGAATACTAAAAGAGAATTTCAATTTCACGCCTCCTGAATTTCACTTTAATCTACACAGCTGAACAAGAAAATTACCTGACATTTCTTTTTAAATCTAAGAGCCGCTATTGTATCGAAAAGACGATCCGTCCAGCAATGCGAACGTATCGATATATTCAGATCAGATTGTTCTTGTTTTCAAGCGCATGCGCGCGCGTGCAATGTTTTCCTAAGTGCTCTTGTAGGAGATGGTTATTATTGCACGCCTACGTCACGTGTTTCTGAAGAAACCATTCCTCGTAACTTGATGCTCCATCAACACAATCACAATTTGGCATTATTTGCAGACATCTCAGACACATCCTGACTGTATTTTCACACAGCTCTGCAAATGCGCGCCGAAATACCGTCGTAATTGAAAACTAAGGCAACAGTTTGAGTTTAATGTTAACCCCTTGACTGTCGAGAAAAGGGAATACCATCCAACTGCAAGAGGCGTAGATCCTCATGAGCCCCCGCAGTTGCGGGGGCTCATGAGGATCTGTGCCTCTTGCTGACATCACTGTGCATCCTTGATCTTTTTACGGATGGCGCTCTTCGGTGTTGAATCAAGAAGCATCGCAGAAACACATGTTCCGTCCTCTGGCGGTAAAGAGGTTAACGTTAAGCTAAACAATCACCATCCTTGGCAAACGTCAGTGGGAGGTGAATAGATCACGATTGTATAATGGTAGTGCCTGATTATATGTGCTACTCAACTCAACAAAGCTAGTCATGCTCTATCCTTGAAATACCATGTTGGAATCGTTCCCCAAGAAATCTTAGGGTCATTTTTTTGTTTTGCTGAGCACGCTAACAAACATTTGGTAAGAGGCTGTATAAATGAAAATTTAATCCCGTGGCTGCCAAGAAAAAAAGTGAGCACGATCCAACCGCGAGAGACATAGACCTTCATAGGCATCTATACCTCTTGGTGAGAGTAATTTATATCCATTTTCCTTGGACAGATTTTCTTTGGTCTTGAAATAAAAGGGGGAAAAATAAGGGCAGAAACAAAATATACGTCCAGTGGCAGGGAAGGGGTGATACATGTAGTTTTGTTTTCTTTTCTCTGTAGGCTGCGCCTTCTGAAATATTACACGCATATTCGCCGCTGTGAGAGGGAGAGACAAAAGCAAACTGAAACACCAGGACTAGAAAGAAAATGGTCTGCGCGATTCTGGCCGTAGAAATAATTTGTATGACAAGCAGTCTAAAACGATCTGACCCGAAGTTTGTCAGTTTTCACATAGAGATTGTCAGCTGCGGGGCAACATGAGTTTGTTTTTATCCAAACTGACGAGCAAAGGAAATGCGACTCATTCGAGTCATCGAAAACACGAATGATGTTGCATTTCCTTTGCTCGTCAGTATTTTTTTTTCTTTCTCTCTCTCTCTTTTGAGTTAGGCAGTTGTCTTAAAATACACCAGAAGTCTTTGCATCTGGTATCGCAGCTTACACCGTCACTCAAGCCAGCAAGTGTGTCTAACAGGCTATTCTGATAACTTGGATGTTTAGGACGATCAGTGAGATCAAACGTTACCTTCTGACCAGTCACGCGTCGTAACATTAGTGAGGTTTAGTTTGCCACGAACGACTCACAACAACGAACGAGAGCGAAATCACGGCGGATAACCAGCTTCTGTCCTAAGCATAAACAACACTCCAAACATCTCCAAGATGCATAGATCCTCATGAGCTCTCCGGGCTCATGAGGATATATGCCTCTTGGAGACGCATGGAGTGTTGAGCATGCTAATGGTCCAAGCTGATTGTCCGCCGTCACTTCACTCTCGTGCGTTGTTGGGATTCGTTCGTTTCAAACGAAACCTCACCAATTGACAGCTTTCGAACGACACGGTGCGTGCATGTAGGTCCTGTGCCCAAAGCTGGTGTGAAATTTAACCGACGTTCGCAGATCACAAGTAGGTCGCAATTGCACGTGCTTCGACGCAATCAGTGCAATTAAAGCCCGGACAAACATGCGATATCGCCCGTTTGTCAAGGCTTTTAACACGTTCAGGGCCGGGAAAATCTAAACACCACCCAGCTGCAAGAGGTATAGATCCTCATGAGCCCCCGCAGTTGCGGGGGCTCATGAGGATCTATACCTCTTGCTGACATTACTTTGAATCCGTGTTCCTGCGACAGCTAGGCCTTTTTCATGTTGAATCAACATAGATTGCAAAAACACAATCTGCGTTGCTGGCACTGAACAGGGTTATTCCACTGTTTTCGTCGAAACGTGCAATTGTGATTTACTTCTAATGTCCGTATATCGCCCGTCTGTTAAAAGGGACTGACACCGAAGATAACTGAAGGCTGCTGTTTAAAAAAAACTGCGACTTTATCTTGCGTGTTTTGTGTGACTGGGTGTGAAGGAATCGTTTTGTCACAAGTGGCATTTGAATTGCGGATCAAACGATCTATCGTGGGGCCCAGATCATCATGCCCACATCCTGACTAATCCGAAGCGTGCATTCCGTCGTGAACAGCAAGTGGTAGAAGGCGGGTGTTCATATTGCACCGTGCTTCTTATCCTTCTGTCACAGAATTAACTCATTCAGTCCGACGCACGTATTTTCCAAATTTTAGAGGCGTCATCTAACGACTATGCACCTGTTGCAGGAGACGGATCGACCATGATAATTCAATGGTAGTGCCAGATTAGCTTGGCGCCGACAGGCGCCAAGCTAATCTGGCACTACCATTGAATTATCATGGTCGACCCATCACCTGCTGTAGTGCGTCAGGGCTGAATGGGTTAATGGCATGGACCATGCCAATACGGCCGACGGCTCGGTACTGTGATACCATTACTTAACTCTTTTTCTCAGACCACCAATTGAATAAGTGTGATGCCTGGTACCGTCGTATGTGAAACATTGTGACTTTAAGTTTTGGACTCTACCGTGGCAAAAACAGAACTCGCTACTGTGTTACAATAACTGATCATTTCCCCGTTGTCTGGTATTATTTGACTGGTCCTGTGTGTATTGAGTAACTGTGTGACAATGGCGAAGACGCTGAGCTCGTGTATCGTGTACAACTCTCCCTATTCTTCTCCTTCAAGGGGCCTGGATTATGCCACGGCCGACAAGCGGGCGTCCACCATGCCATCACAGGGCTCACTCTTCACGAACTTCGAGGACGTGCAGGTAAGGCTTGATCTCTTTCTCATTTCAACCATTAATTCTTTTCGTCTATTTATTTTATTAAATTTTATTTATTTATTATTTGTATTTCTGTCGTATTTATTTATTATTATATACTCACGAGCAAAAAAAAAAATGCGACAATTTTGGAATCATCGGAAACACTTTAGTTTTTCCGATGAATCCAAAATTGTCGCATTTCTTTTGGTCGTAAGTATAGGATGCGTGTTGCTTTGTTGTCTTGTGTGCATTCGATTTTTGTTTTGTTTTGTTTTGTTTTTTTGTCTTTTTTTCTGTTTCATTTATATGTATTTAGAAGGTAAGGAACTGTTTGCAGCTTTTACAATATCAGCTTTTTTCGGTGTGTGAATGAATGTATGCCGGATTGTGATTTGAGACTTGGCGGCTTTGAGACGTGGGTCGAAAATCACAGAGAAGAGCCCAACGGAAAAAGAAACGCGCTTAGAAAAGACAGTTACAACATAGTTTATTATAACTGAGTTGAAACTTTCCTTCTTTGCTGAAAAGATAAGTAGCCACTGAATTTTATACTTGTTTGTTTATTTTGAAAAAAAATAATAAATTGGGTCGTTACTGTCTTTTCTTAGCGTGTTTCTTTCTCCGTTGGGTTCTTCTCTGTTGTTCACACGCTTGGCAGCCGCCTTTTTGGTGTGTATTTTCCAAAATTACAGGCGGGGACACAATAATTATCTCCCCCCCCCCCCCAACCCCCTCGCTGCTGCTTGTGGACGTAAACTGAGTGTCTAAAATCTGAGTTAATTGCACGTCATAGAACACCGCGCAGTCGCCCAAGGGAACGTGGATACAAAGTGGTATTAGCAAGAGGCATAGATCCTCATGAGCCCCCACATCTGCGGGGGCTCATGAGGATCTATGTCTCTTGCAGTTTGGTGGTGTTCGGCATTGAAGGGGTTATAGACACTGTCATCAGCGTGAGAGCGCGAGTCCTTGTCAAGATATGAAACATGCGACACTCTTCGGGCGCTGTCATCTTTATTCCCTAACAAGGGAAGCCACTCTCTCCACTTTCATGGTAAAATGCCAGGGGTACACTGGTTGTCTCCCTCGATTCGTGCCGGAGATCAGCGAATCGAGGGAGACAACTATTGTATGCAAAGGGACGCAGTCTACGGCAAATTTGTCTAGTGTCCGTCTGTCCCAGTGTAGATAAATGGTGTCTTTATATTGAATAACTGATCTGCATCATCTTGCTCTGGCTGAAAAGTGTGTGTTCTTACTATGTTTTGACGTGTGTGATTGTAATTGTACGTTTTTCTTGTAAATGTGTCATGCACATCGTGCTAAATAGTGTTGCGTGACTATATCAAACTCGACTGTTTCTATGCTTGCACCCGCAAATATCAAATCATAACCAGTTTCATTTGTGTGCGTGTGCTTGTCCTATCCCTTATGTCCATAAAAAACGGCGTTCCCAATTAAGCAAAATGGCTTGGGGCAAATGTCAATCTTTAACTGGCGCGTGCATACGGTCGTCGTCCGCGGGCCAGTAAAGGCCCGAGGACCTTTTGATCAAAGGGTCTCTAGCAAGGGAAGTATAGCAGAAGTTACCATCTCCACTTTCAGAACATAGCATCATAATTTACACTACGTAAAAGTTGTAGGAGCGGATAGCTAATTATAATGCTTGTTCAAGGGTAGTGCTTGATTAGCTTCCGCCCTAGGGGCGCCAAGGTAATCAAGCACTACCTTTGAGCTATCAAAATCCACACATTTCTCTCAGTTGGCTGTAGAAATGAAGGCTGGAGGAGCTAGTTCGTCGCCATCAATACACAAATAACAACTGTAAAATCTCTCCCTTTTCTTGTCTTGTGGGAGTACTTTATCGAGCAATGGACGCGAACAGAGTAATTAGGGTACCGGGAAAATGGCCCTTCCTTCCTCCGCTATAATTACGTCCAGTGTTTACTGCAGTTTTGTAACTTGTGGTAAAAAGGAACACGCCATTTAATGGGTCCTGTCCTAGGCCTGCGTTCCATGGGGTAACTCGTCTGCATCTGTGTACAACGTCCAGTTATATCATTTTCAAGCACCATGGTCACGCCACTCGCATTTTAGCACCAGATGCCAGTGATTACCCACGAGCTGTTGTCGTCAGCTGAGAATGCCGTGCCTGAGAAACCTATCGACAGCGCTAACGCAAGGTTTGTGTTTGATTACCTCTCATACACTATCCCTGAGCTTTTATTTCCTGCATCTGAGCTAGAACTGACTCAAAGCGATATTTTATTTGAAGTCAGAAATCCAGACTAAAGTGGTGACTGCCAAAAGTGTAAAATGCAAAGGAAATCCTAACAAAGAAGGAAACATGCATAGAAAGGACAAATACAACACAGTTAACTCATTCAGCCCCGACACACCACAGCAAGACATGGATCGAGCATTATAGTTCAAGGGTGCTACCAGAATAGCTTGGCGCCCACAGGCGCTAAGCTATTCTGGCATCACCCTTGAACTATCATGCTCGATCTGTCTCTAAAATTTAAATACAGTCCTTCAGAGGGCAATTTCAGAATTTGGGGATTTCGGCCCTGAGGTAGAATGTTTTGGGTGTAAAAATAAAAAAAATAAAAAATAAAAAAAATCTAATTGCAACACATAAACAAATCCCGTGAAAGAAAGAAACACGCGTAAAAGGGAGAAGTAAAACGCAATCTATTGTTGTACTTGTCCTTTCTTCTTTCGTTGCTGTGATTATTTTTATACGTGAGGTCTGTGTGGGTGTTGCAGAAGCGAGATCGACAGAAAGCGTCAAGGAATTTAGAAAATCTGTCCACCAGCTAAAGTTCAGTGCTAACTATAAGACGCTATCTTATTCAGTGTCTAGTAAATGGTCGTTGCAGAGGAGTTTCAAAGTCGCTGTGTTCGACTATAATTATACTTCGTCTGTAGTTAAATTGGATTCCCAAAAGAAACATTTCTTGTTGTACATTTACAAACCCCAGAGACACTGGGCCACGCACGCGCTCTCTCCCTATTTGCAAATTGGTGTCAGTCAGCGGGATTAATGTCTGCACTGCCGAGACAAAAAAACAAACAAAACAAAAAAATAATAATAAAAAGAATGAACACGATCCAACTGCAAGAGGCATAGATCCTCATGAGCCCCCGCAGTTGCGAGGGCTCATGACGATCTATGCCTCTTGCCGACGCCACTTTGTATCCACGTCCTTTGGCGTCGAATTAACAACGTTTCAGAAACATAGACTGCGGCCACTGGCAGTGGAATGCTTAATGTCCGCATGGTCCTTATCGTGGCTCAGACAGATGTGCAAATCGAACGCTCGGAAGCAAGGACATAAAGTCACTCTCTTCTGGCTAAAGAACACGCAACGTCTGTCAACTGGAGAGCCTTGTTTAACTCATTGTGCCCGAGGAACGAAATACCCACATTTTGGAGTTATCCTCTGAGGACAGCATTACAATTCAGGAGACAGATCGACCATGATAGTTCAAAGGTGGTGGCAGAATAGCTTGGCGCCTATGATAGTTCAAGGGTGGTGGCAGAATAGCTTGGCGCCTAGAGGCGCCAAGCTATTCTGCCACCACTCTTGAACTGGCATGATCGAGGCATATCTTGCTGTGGTGTGTCGCGGGCAAAAGGAGTTAACAATCGTCAGTTTAAAAAAAAAAAAAAACAACGTGCCTGTGGTGTTAGCGCATGTGCGGTGCCTGGGAAGACACCTAGCTCATCAAGTACTACCCTTGAAATATCACGGTCGATGCATCTCCAGCCCTTGACTCTTAGGTTAAAGAGTTATGTGTTGCCTATTACGCCCGAAAAGCATTTACTCACTGGTAAAAACAAGTGCACGGAACAAACTACTAACATTTTCTTGTTTAGCTTTGTAACATTCTTGCAATGAATCAGCCTAGTTTGTGGCTTGTTTTTTTAATTTTCTTTTTAGCAAGTTTGTATCCTCCACCAGATGTAAGCCAGCTGGGATTTCCAAGACATATGTACTGACGAGCAAAAGAAAAGTGACATTTTTTTAAAATCTTGTAATCGGAAACACTAACACTAAAGAAAAACAGAAGATAGTGGTAGAAAACCCTTTAAAATAGAAACAAGGAACGACGTTTCGGACCAAAGATCCTTCTTCAGGTGACATGGAAACAAACGTAGAACAGAAAAGAACACGACAGAAAGAAAAGACGTCGTCCTGTATAGAGAGAATTTAGGCTTGAACATTCGCCCCTAGGGATGTATGCTCGGCCTGATGGGTAGTTGGTGCCAGACTTGACCTCACTGTTGATACTGGATGCTACCTTTGAGTGTGTGTGTGTGTGTGTGTGTGTGTGTGTGTGTGTGTGTGTGTGTGTGTGTGTGTGTGTATGTGTGTGTGTGTGTACGTGAGCTGCAGCAGGCACGAGTGAATGCGAATGTATGCAGTGACGTGTATGTATGTAGACGTAAGTTTTGTGCTACGTGTTGTGTGCATGTGTATTTGCGTCATTATGTGTGTGTGGTGGTTTTTTTTTTTTATTTTTTATTTTTTAATTTTTTTTTTAACGTCATTCTAAATTCTCTCTATACAGGATGACGTCTTTTCTTTCTGTCGTGTTCTTTTCTGTTCTACGTTTGTTTCCATGTCACCTGAAGAAGGATCTTTGATCCGAAACGTCGTTCCTTGTTTCTATTGTAAAGGGTTTTCTACCACTATCTTCTGTTTTTCTTTCACATGAAACCCTAGCGGCAACAGTTTTACTACATTTTGACTAACACTAAAGTGTTTTCGATGATTCCAAAATTGTCGCATTTCTTTTGCTCGTGAGTATACTGTCTATTGAGCAAAAGAAATTTGACGTCATTGGTATCATCAGAAACACTAGAGTGTTTCTAATGATTCCATTGGCGCCGCATTTCTTTTGCTCGGCAGCATCCAACCCTAAATGACACACACAATTCAGATTAATCGTAAACGTTTCCTATCAGAGCTGTAACACGCCCGTTTCCAATACAGTGACCGTTGCAGGACGAAGAAAGGACACGGCCATTCTTTAAAAAAATAAAAGAAAGCCAAAAAACAAACAAACAACCCCAGCTCTTGCGACACAAGTATCGAGAAACGAATCTGTTGCTTCTTAAAGCGCACCCTTCGTGTGCAAGTGCACTGCATGACGCAGACGATATGAAGAAACGGTTATTAAGAAACGATTGAGCCGGTCAGACTCAAGGCGGATTAATTGCCGAGCAGCATCAAAAGACTCCACAGAACCCAGATCCCGTCTGGCTCGCGGGGACAAATTTGAAATTGTGTTTGCCGACGTCTGGCGTTCAGAGGGGCCAATTTTGAGATTACTTCCACTTTTAGATTCAAATAGTTCATTTCAGCTACAAATAGCTCGGCTCTCTGCTGCCCTTCCACTGCCGAGAAAAATTAATTAAATGCCACCCGACTGTAAGAGAGGTATAGCTATTCATGAGCCCCCGCAGTTGCGGGGGGCTCATGAGGATCTATGCCTCTTGCATAAACCACTTTGTATCTATGTTCCTTTGACGTCTGGGGATTGATTGACGTTGAATTTACGATGACTTTCAAAACAACACAGTCCGCGACCACTGGCAGTGAAGGGGTTCACCCCCTTGCGAACAGTACATGTGACTGCATGGACAAGGTCAGAGTCACAGACGAGCACACACATAGAATAGACTAATTTTCTTGCAAAAGGGAGTGGAAGGGCGTTTTTGCTGATTGCTTGGGGGCGGGGGGGAGGGGGGGGGGCGGGCCAAATATTGTTACCTTGGACAGCTATTGAAACGTAGACTCAACTTGAATCACAACGCCAGGCCCTTCATCATCTGGTGTTCCTGTAGGCTTCCCGTGGCCAGAGGAGACGGAGTCTTGTCTGGCGCCGTTCTCTTTTCAGTTAAAGATGTTGCTTTTAACTTTGCGTTGTAAATCGGAAAAAAAGGAAAAGAAAAGAAAACACACAAAAAACAAAAGAATCTAAAAGCGAAACAACACAAATTTTAAATCAAAACAACCTAAAATAAAGTAAGGCAAACTATGCAAAGCAGTGCAGAGCAAAACAAAGCAAATAAAAGAAAACAAAACAATGCAAAGGAAAACAAAACAACGAAAGTGGGGGAAAAAGCGGAATTGGGGGGGGGGGGGGGTGGAGGGGGAGGGAAGAGGGGGGGGGGAGCAAGACTTTATTTATTCAGATTTCACCCCGACTGCATTGCAGGCAATGTTGAGCAACAAGAGGATTTCATGACAGCCAAGGCCAACGGCGACCGGAGACCTATTGCTCATTTAAGGTTTATCAAGACGACGGTCAAGAGACAACTTTCAAACATCCATTTCGTCCTCCCATCTCATCGTTCTTTCGTCTCATGAGGTTGTATTCCTCTGGCTGATACAAACTTGGGTTCCATGTTCCGTTGATGGATTGGGTTGATTGACTTGGAACTTACAATCATTTAACAAACACAACTCGTGTCCACAGCAGTGAAGGGGTTCGGTTACTTTATCGCACTGATGGTTCGTGCTTTAACTGACAAACAAGCTTGTCTTGACTGGGACTGAAAACGGAAGCGCAAGCCCTGACATGCACAGCAGACTCCTTCCAGCTCACGGCTTGTAGTTATGCTCCTTGACAGCAGTGGAAAAGTGAACACGATCCAACTGCAAGAGACATCGATCCTCATGCATACATTTGCGGGGGCTCAGTGAAGATCGTTGTCTATTGCGGAGACCAATTTGTATCCATGTTCGTTGGATGGTTGTGGCTTTTTGGTCGTTGAATGAACAATGATTTCAGAAATACGATATGCGTGCTGTGACAGGGCAGGGGTTACAATCTAACACATTTGAGACGTGCTGCATTCGGATACGCGGCTTTAAGCCGCGTATCCGAATGCAGCACGTATCGAATGAGTTAATTTTCTAGTGTGGTTTGCGGAGGCCGATGTCAAAGCGTAGCCTTCAGTAGCGTACGACATAGTCATATCTGCGACGCCAGTACATTGTGAGCTAGGGGCGACAATCGGTTACTATCAATGAGGTCTGACAGTGCTGCCCCCTACGTCAAGATTACTCCTGGGCGTAGACTACCAGATAGGTCCCATACGCGGAGAAAACGAGTTTAGTCCCTTTTCAAATCAGGACTGATGGATTGCCCATGGTGTGGCTGTATCACTAAAACCAATTTGTACTGGTCTGTGATTCTCACAAAATAACCGTGTGCCAGTCTGTGTTTTTAGTCGTAAAGTAATAATAATAATAATAATAATAATAATAATAATAATAATAATAATAGAAGAAGAAAAAAAATACAATAAAATAATATAAATCATTAAATAAATAAATACCACGTAATAATAATAATAATAACAACAATAATAATAATAATAACAAATAATAAATACTATGTACTATGCATTAAGGTTCAGACAAAACAAAACGCTACAAAAAAATGTATCTGTTGTTATATCCGAAGTTTGTTTATAAGCGAAGTAATTTACGCAGACAAAAAGTTGTCCGGACCCCTGAAAAAAAAATGTTTTCATATCGGACGTTTGTTACATCCCACCTTGATATTCGCGACTATACCAACGCATAATTATTTGTGAAACATGTAGGTTTCTGTTATGTCTTGTAGGAAAAGCCCCTTGAGCTGTGTTAGCACGAGAAAATCAAACACCGAATCCGTGATCATACTTTCATTGACGAAATTCCCACTGAAGTACATACAACGGGCTTTCCATCACACGCTCACAGCAGCCGTCGTCCATCTGCAAGGGGCATAGATCATCATAAGCCCCCGCGACTGCGGGGGCTTATGATGATCTATGCCTCTTGCTATCACAATTTACATTTATTCCCCTAATTCAGATGAGGTTTTCGCATTTTGTCAAAAGAACAGACGAGTTGGGCGGGCGTAATGAAAACTGGATAATCCTTTGTCCTAACAACGACTAAGTGTTTGTAGTTTGGCCCTTTCGTGTGATGGAAGCCACCAAGAGCCCGATCACCCCTCCATTCCAACAACTCGAACAACTCGGCAAATACTTGACAAAGTCCAAGCTAGCATAATCGTATTACTATGCCCAAAGTGGACGTTTGGTCCCTTCGACAAGACCAGGAAAGCAATTACGGGTAAACGCACACTGTTGTTTTTCGGACATTTCCTATTTGTGTGCCTATTGCGGGAGAGAATCCTTTCTCTTAGTGTGTGCTGGTCTAAGATTTTGGACCTTATAGCCTTACAAACGTAAGTCCAAAATGACAGACCAGCACACATTTGCAAGGAAATCGGCGTTTGAACGTGCATATTTATGGCCTTACCTCAAGAAAGTGTAGCCCTACAATCACCATGCTTTTGCCTCTTTACTCTTTCACTGCCGGAAAAAAATGAGAACACCATTCAACAGCAAGACCTCTTGCTGACGCTATTCATATCCGTATTCCTTGAATTCAATGGGATTACTCTGTGCTGCATTTGCCCTGCTTTCAAAGACATACTTTTGCGTCCACTGTCAGTGGCAATGGCTGCGTAAACCTTAGTCGCTACCTTTGGGATATCGTAGTTGACCCATCACGTGTAGTCGTCCTTAAAAATCAAAGAGTTAGTGGACTTGTTTAAGGACAAGAGATGTTAGGAACTGAGAACTATGAAAGAAGAAGTTCCGGAATTTGACGGTGAGAAGAAACACATTTCCAAAAAAAGTACGTAACCACATAATTACTCAAAGAAGGGTTTGGCTCCGCTCTCCTCGAGCCGATTTCTGTTTTAATGAATTACAGGCCGATCATCTTAGCGGGAAAATAGGCAACGGTAACAAGATTTGCGTGACAAGGGCATTTGCTTTGTTGTGAGAATGATCCTCAAGACAACGTAAATATCTCCCCTGACAGACGTCGAGCTTACTGACATGGCCCATCAACACGGCTCAAAGACATTTAGCTCATCCGGATGCTTCGGCCTCTTATTTTGTTGGCGTTAAGTGCGCTGCTGTTATGTTATTCCCACGACTCTGATGATTTTGATTTAAGATAAAAGGCACAGACTGATGATGATAAAGGTAGTGGTGAGGAGTCTTTGAAATTGGCTACAGTGATTGCAACATTGACTTGTTTCACCTAATGCTGTGCTTATATAAAATTTGACGTAGGGATATGTATGTTCCCTGCAACGGCATACGTTTGCTAAAGTTGTTGTTCAAACTGCGCACATAACATCGTTCCTGTAGACAGACTGGACATCTCCCAGTAATTGAGTAATCAACTTTAACACCCAGTCTGCATCAAACCGTCATCTACTCACGATTGAAACCTACCAGCGTGCATGGAATACCCTGTAACCTGCAATGCCAAATGGGTTTAACAAGAGACACAGATCTTCATGTGCCCCCGCAATCTGCAGGGACTCATGAGGATCTGTGCCTCTTGCAGATGGGTCATGTTTGCTGCTGTTGTGACGACTGCAAACGTCGTCAGCATAAGAAGTCTAAAAGCAGACAGACCACATACGCTTGACAGTGATTCTTTCGACCCCCATCCGGAGCAGTATCAGCAGTCACTTCAGAAAGACACTCTGAATGTTTTGGTCTGCTGAGTTCCTGTGCCTTTCAGTAGCGCTTTTTGTCGAGGCCATGTATGCAAGGACTCACCTCCTCAATAAGTGCAAAGAACAGTCAAGGTAGGGTGGGGTGGGGGGGTGGGGGGGTGGGTGGGGGGGGGGGTGGGGGTGGGGGGGGGGGGGGGGGGGGGGCTAACGCTTTCTCGCATAACGTCTCGACTACATAATGCCAATCTAGGGCTTCCCATTTTGCAGTGTGACGTATTGCACTCAGCTGCAATTGCAACTACACGTACCAAGGAAAATTACTTGGCGCCGGACAGACAAACGGTTAGATCCCCTGCCCCTTCCTATCATTCACCCAATCGCCAGCCTGATAGGAAGGGCAGGGGATCTAACCGTTTTGGAGTTCAGTGCCGAATAATATCCTTTGCTACGTGTACTGTTTGTACCATCGCTTGCCTCACGTATTCGGTTTGTAGACCACCAGACACCAACGTAGATAAATGTTGTTCGTGGTGGAAGACAACCTCGAAATTTTGACCCTGATGGTGACATTTATTGTACAATATGTGCGTTAGTAATTCTGGCGTCATTTGGCAAAAGCCAGGGTGTCCAGTTTTGAAGAAAAGAGAGATTTTCATTGTATTACAATGAAAACCCCGCTTTTCTCAAAAATGGACATACTGAGTTTTTGCCAAATAACAACGGCAAACCTGGCGGTTCTTTTCCCATCACTTTGTCCTCTGGTTTGCCTTCAGTTGCCTGTGCTCGCGATGTATATATATTCTGGGCACTTTAGTGGTTCAATTAGGTGCGTGCACTAAGCGCCTGGCCGCTGGCTATCAAATGGACCCACATCGATTTCCGACTCGTGTGTAACTTAAGCACAGCAAATGACCGGAACCGTCCCTAAATGTTATCCCCGCCTGACTTTAGACCCAGTTATAGCTGGACGTTCTTGTGAACCTTCTTTGCTGACGAAACTGAGAGATATTTATTGGTAACAGTATCTGGACCATTGAAGCACCAGTGAGCGATATGTCCTCGGGCTGACATCGGTCTCAGTTCGCTGTGCGCAGGCCTACTGATGCCGACGTCGTCTCTAGGCCTTTGCCAACCGAGGATACATACTGAGAGAGCTCAAGTGAATGTCAAGAAGATGTCAGACTCAACACTGAGGCTGTAATCTTGAGGTTTTTTTTTTTTTTACAGTCACTCCATCTGCCGTGATCTGACGCAGACAGCGTTTCTGAAGTCGTCGTTAATTGAGCACCCAAAAAACTCCTAGATGTCCCAGGAACATGGATTCAAAGTGGTGCCAGCAAGAGGCATAGATCTTCATGAGCCCCCGCAACTGCGGGGGCTCATGAGGATCTATGCCTCTTGCAGTTGGGTGGTGTTCAGATTTTCTCCGCACTGAACAGCCACTGTACGTATAATGTATTTCTGAAATCTGTGTTCTTTCAACGACCAAAAGCCACAACCGTCTAAAGAACATCGATACAAGTGGTCTCAGCAAAGAGACATAGATCCTCATGAGCCCCCGCAGTTGCGGTGACTCATGAGGATCTATGTCTCTTGCAGTTGGATTGTGTCCACGTTTTCTCGGCAGTCAAGGGGTTAACTACAAGCCGCGAGAGCTAGAAGAAGGTACAAAATGGTCTCATGAAGAGACATAGATCCTTATGAGCCTTTGCAACTGCGGTGGCTCATGAGGATCTATGTCTCTTTGCTGAGACCACTTGTATCAATGTTCTTTAGACGGTTGTGGCTTTTGGTCGTTGAAAGAACACAGATTTCAGAAATACATTATACGTACAGTGGCTGGGAAGGGGTTAACCTGTTCAGTGCGGAGAAAATCTGAACACCACCCAACTGCAAGAGGCATAGATCCTCATGAGCTCCCGCAGTTGCGGGGGCTCATGAAGATCTATGCCTCTTGCTGGCACCACTTTGAATCCATGTTCCTGGGACATCTAGGGTTTTTTGGGTGCTCAATTAACGACGACTTCAGAAACGCTATGTCTCTTGCAGCTGTTCATTATGTCTCGGCAGCGAAGTGTTTCATTAGAAGAAGAAAGATTAAAACACAGCCAGTTATATGCGACAATGGCCGTAAGCTACGTCCACGATCGCTAGGTCTAGAATGATGAGCAAGTGGTTCCCACCATGCAAGTATACTCCACCCCCACCCCCTTCACCATCACCATAATGCTGAGAAGGTCACAGGTCAGTTAGAATTAAATACATAGTTTAAAACAAGTTTATTCCAGCCACAGGTGTTTCTGATTTAGTAGTTTAGACCTGTGACCAGTGGTGTATCCCTGCAGGGCAGTCCCCGCCCATTTAGTTGATAATACCATGCAAGTCTACCCCGCCACCTCCATCACCATAATGCTAAGAGGGTGATCGAGGTTAGTTCAGATACAATTAAATATATTGTCTTAAGAAGTTTCTTTAATAATAATAATAATAATAATAATAATAATAATAATAATAATAATAATAATAATAATAATAATAATAATAATAATTTGTATATAGAGCTCTTCCCCACAGACAGGGCGGCAAGCTCGGAGCGCTTCTTTCAGCAACAGATGATTTAGATTCAGTTTAGACCTGTGTCCAGTGGCTTCTCTTGAAGAAAATTCCCGCCTATTTAGTAAGCTGATAATACTGTGACCGGCATTTCGTTGGTAGAGCGTTGTGGGGTCAGAGGTTAGTGACAGGCTAGCGAGAGGGGCAGTGACTCTCGTGAATGAACTTCTTATGAGATTCTGTATAGTGGTTGTATTACATCCAGCACCGTGGTCAGTCGTATCAGAATGGCACGCCAAGAATAATATGTGCAAGTCGCAGATAACGGATCAATCATGATAGTTAAAGGGTAGTGTCTGATTAGCCTGGCGCCTGAAAGGCGCCAAGCTAATCAGACACTACCCTTGAACTATCATAGTCGATTCGTCTTTCCAGTTGGCGTTGAGTGGAAAGGGGATACGATCTGGTAGTGGCTTTGCTACTAATGACTTCCACTGGACACAGCTGGGGCAAACCGCACCGGAAATTTATTAAATATATTATTGATACATAGACACAGGGGTACACCTCCGTTACAATTTCCGCTCCGAAGTTTCTAGTTTCCTCACAAGTACAGTCTATATGTGTAGTGGTCTGTGATTGTAGATCTTAAGGCTCCAAGCCGTAATGTCAGAAGTCTTGGACCAGCGCACACATTATGAGTAAGAGCTGTTCTTAATTAAACGAACTATTGATCAGCAAACCTAGATCGGAGAAGATCGGCGATCTTTTGGTTTGTTTCTTAATTGAGGTTGAACGAACCTAGGCAAACTTCAGCAAACCAGGTTTGCCATGGTTCTCTTTCTTAACTGAAGTGCTTGATTCGGCGTCAGTACTTACTGTCGGCGAAGGTGTTCAAAATGGCTGCCGCTATGCCGCTTCGCGATTTGAACGATGTTTTGTTTTTGTACTTCTTGCAGTAGCGACCCCACAAACAGCGTTGCGCCTCCCACAAATCAATAAAAAATAGGTCTTGTTTTTCGCACGAGTGAAATATCACCGTCCGCCATATTTGTTTGAATCGGTGACTGTCTTCGTATCTCCAACGCAGAAGAGGGTAAAAGTTTTGACCAATCAGAGAAAAGGTTCGCCTTTGTTTGCTCAACACGCTGAGCGAACGTTTCCCGACAGCGAACTATGGTTTGCCGAGGTTCGTGAACTACTTCGAACTAGGCTCGCCGTATCTTTAGATCGTCCAATTAAGAACCAACCTGGTTCGTCCGAGATCGTGAACTGTAGTTCGTCAGAGTTCGCGAACTAAAGTTCGTTTAATTAAGAACATGCTTAACGTTATTCTTGATACGGATACCGACAGTAACAAAGAGGACTGACGTATTGTCCAGCCAAGGATATTTGGTTCGGTTCAACGTATACACAGACATAAAAAGTCCAATCCATAAGGAAAAAAAACCCCAAATTTCTAACAAACAAAGGAACACGCTTAGAAAGACAATTACAACACAACTGTGTTGTAATTGTCTTTTCTAAGCGTGTTTCTTTCTTCGTTGGGGTCTTCTTTGCATTTCGCCTTTTTGGTCTGGAATTCATGAAGGAAAAAAATGAGTAGGTAGTGCTAAAAAATATATATTTAAATCGCAGTTTTAAAAAACACGTATTTACAACAGTTCGCTATTGTTAACCTCCCCCACCTCTCCCTTCTCGGGACGTGAGTAATACGGGAATCTACGGAGAAAGCAGGATGTATGCATACATCTTGCTAATATGCAATACATTGCCGCGTTTGATTTTTCCTAATAAATGATTCTTATAATGAATCAAAAAGATTGTGTGTGCCGTTTCAAAGCGAGCTGGTATTTGCTTTCCATAAACACTTCGTGTTTCGTTATTGAAAACATGTAATGAGAAAGCAGAACTTTTTTTCATTCACTCGCCTTAGGTTGCTATGAAAACTGCGTTTCCACAACTATATGGGTTCTACAATATTACCAAAAAGAAAGGAAAAAATCCAGATATGTTGTCTCTATGAAAACCAATTTTTAATGCTTTATTAGTCGTCTTGAATAGTTTGCGAATATGGAGCACATATTCATCTATTTTACCCATTAAACCCGGATAATGTACGACAGGATATGGATCGACCATGATAGTTCAAGAGTGGTGGCAGAATAGCTTGGCGCCGACAGGCGCCAAGCTATTCTGACACCACCTTTAAACTATCATAGTCGGTATGTCTTCAGAACTGAGTATGACGAAGACCTAGAGATCTCTAGAAAGAAAAAAGATAATTCCATCCTCAGGATGTAATGAGTTAAAGACAGTTGATGGAACCGGGAGGTAGTGCTGGCAGTAAAAATATTAACCCCCCGGTGGGTACAGCCAACGGTACTGTTTACAGTTCCAGTGGCTGCATGCACTTGTGAGTTAAAGGCGATGTGGACTGGTGACACTCGAGATGGTCTGGGCGTAATGGGAAGTATGTTTCCATACAAGTGATCACGTCCCACTAGTGACATAAGCACGTGCAGTCCGGAGGTCAGAGAGGAAATGACGCAAATCAATTCATTGCAGTGAATAAATAGTCTGTCTGCCGAGTTGGTGAAATTATTTTTTTTTTTATATAAAAGAGTTGCCTTTTTGAGTTGTCAATAGCTGTTCTGGACGAGAAGGGAAGGGGAGAGAAGGGATGGGTGTGGGGTTGGGTTGGGGGAGAGGGAACCAGTTGAATAATAAAGGAAAGGAAACGATTATGTCTTGAGAAAAGTTTGGAACAATTTCTAAGTGATGATTTGCAACGATGTTACCAGAACCATGGGCCAAAATGAACTATAGACCTTACGAGAAATGTGCAAAAATATCCAAGAGCAATCTTTCATGAGGAAAAAACTTTGTCTTGAAATCCATCGAAGAAAGTTGTCAGTGACTAATGCTGTATGATAAGCAGGTCTGGCGGTGTTGAAGTCTTACATACCACCAGTGGTGAATTCAAGTGAACACCAGAGAAAAGCGAAATTTTATCACCAGGGAACCGTGAAAGTAGGAACATAACATCTTGGCATTCCTTCTCAAAAATGATAAGTAAATTACACTTAAAACAGCCATTAATCACCCGTTTAACCCCTTCCCTGCTAGTCGACTCAGATCGTGTTTTTTTAAAAATCATTGTCTGTTTAACGTCGATGAACCACAGCCGTCAAACGAACATAGATACAATGTGGTTTCAGCAAGAGGTATAGATCCTCATGAGCCCCCGCATTTGCGGGGGCTCATGAGGATCTATACCTCTTGCAGTTTTGCGGTGTTCAATTCTTTTCGGCAGTGAACGGTTAAGGCAACGCAAATGGAACAGTGCCAGTTGTTTTGTTCATTTCTGGAGCAATAGGCTCTGAGGCCGATGGCAGCCTTGGTTGGACCGCACACATTCGTACGCCGGCCACCTTAACTCGGGCTGAAGGCGTTTTGTTTGCTGAGGATTTTTAAAACAAAAGAACAAAACACACACACACACACACACACACACACACACACACACACACACACACACACACACACACACACACACACACACACACACACACACACACACACACTGTTCTCATTATTTTGAGGAAGTGAAGTATTGATTGATGCTCATTTCAGTTTCATTGTGTTAATGGGAATTTCGTCAGGGCGATTTATCAGCCGATTTCCACTGAGGATAACACTCAGGATAACACACACACACACACACACACACACACACACACACACACACACACACACACACACACACACACACACACTCACACACGCGCGCGCGCGCGGGCACACACACCACACCACACACACACACCACACACACACACACACACACACACACACACACATACACCCCCCTCCCCTCCCCCCCCCCCCCCCGAAGAGAAATACCACGCTTTTTGGGGTGAGCTTTATTTTAATGCCATATCCGGTAGTCTGAACTCATACTGCCTTTTCACCGTAACTAAGCCAAAAGTCAGACTGAACTAAACAGCATTTCGCGTGTAGCCTGCCCCGTACAATTTGTTTGGCAACCTAGGGAAATATGCGGAAAGTGTTGCAAGTCTCGTGAGGTCACGCCTCTTCACGCCCAGTTAGCGTGTTTCAGACAACTACAGTTACAGTTCGATGCCCATTTGTCTGTGCGAGGACCCGTGTCTATGGGCATTTTTCATTTCTAGCGCTAATCGCTAAAACGAGGATAGGCCACCGTTACCTAACCCTTTGCATGTCGGTAGTGTGTTTTGTTGAGGCAGGAATCACTTTAACACGCTACCGACATCCAAAGGGTTAAAACATTGCCAAGCCCGAAGGTCGGACCAGATTTATTAGTTTGCCTCTGAAGACTGGCCGGAGAACGATCAACCATCATATTCTCAATGCTGGGGCCAGAGTGGCTTCGCTCCTCATGCACGTGCCACCTTTCAGTACAGGCCCCATCCGTCATGGTCGATCCATGGATTACTGTTGTATCATAATATCAAGGTTGAATGGGTCGCAGACAGTACCTTGCGTAGTGAGTAATAAGTCCTCGGGGCCGACGTCGGTAATTTGCTTGGCACGTGACCTTGAAAAGCGGACCAGGTCGTCTAATCACGTCTTCCCATGGGTAATGTTGGCCGATCCATCTGGTATGGCTTGAAAGAATGGGAAAGTGAAATGGGTGTGAGATAGTCTGACGACTACTAAATTGGTAGTGGAATGTACCCAGTGCGCAAGAGGTCATACTGTCGACGTCGGTCAGAGTTGGCCCCCGTACTGTCATTGGGTCGATGTCGGCTTTCTGGGTATACAGTGGCGAGGTACGTAATGTAGGTTGTGTAGTAGAGTAGAGTGATACCATGGGATATAAAGAAAGTGTCTACTCTAAGGGTCCATTGGATCATCTCCGTCTCATAGTCGGGATGACACAGTCCTTCATCAAAGCGTCACTCTGCTGATGTCGATGGGGCCCAGCCTCTGCTGACGAGTGGTTTCGATAGAGTCCACAGGATCATCTCCCTCTCTGTGTCTCGGGCACATCTATCTGATGATCAGTCTGAGCATTCCGTGGGGGCCAATCTCTGCTGGCAAGGGGCTTAGATTCACATGTACCCGTGCAGTTGCACGGGTACATGTGAATATAAGCCACTTGCCAGCAGAAATTGGTGGTGGCAGTGGCTCCTGATAAGCTCTGCAGATTCGTGAAGCAGTCGGGGTACTGACTACTCAACTATTCGTTCTGAACATCAGCTTGGGAAGGAGACTGTCGGAGAAGAGATTAAGGGTAAGCCGATGTGCCAATTTCGCGACCTGAAGGTCACTGACGGAACTTATAATACCTAATCACGCTCGCGATATTCAGACGCAAATGAACATATCGATCCGAAACAGCTGTCCATTGACATTTTGTATCATGTATCCTTGCTGATGAGGGCTGGAACATGTTCCTCTTTTGGCTACCGTGCTTGGCGTGCTGTACAAGAACAGATGCAAGACGTGGCGAAAAGCGATCCGATCTACTGTGGTACGAACCGTCTCACCGGAACTCATTCAGAGCCTCCCGAGTGAGCAAAAGGCCATCGGGCCGACGTCGACCGTAGTTGGCCCGCGCTCTACCGTGCACGGGCCAGCTGCGGCCGACGTCGGGCCTATGACCTTTTGCGCACTTGGTCAGCGGGCAAAACTATACTCCGCAATGTTTAATGCCTGACATTTGTCGTCGTGAGCTGTAAAGTCGAAGAAACAGTTTCATTATATGGACAATTAATTATTTAGAATTTTGAACCTGGAACATGTAAACAGAAAATAGACAAGGCAAAGCAGGGAAGGACTGAATGTCTTTACAATCTGGATACAAAGCATTGTTCACACAAACATAAACACACACACACACACACACACACACACACACACACGCACGCACGCACGCACGCACGCACGCACGCACACACACACACACACACACACACACACACACACACACACACGTACGCACGCACGCCCGCGGTCGATCTTCACGGAATGTTTGCAGTGGGAAGGAATGTCTTTACGTTCTAGATACAAAGTATGGTACACACACACACACACACACACACACACACACACACACACACACACACACACACACACACACACACACACACGCACGCACGCACGCACGCACGCACGCACGAACGCACGCACGCACGCACGCGCGCGCGCGCACACACACCAATAGCTGCGAAAGTGTCGTATAGAGTTGCCGGCTGCAACGCAATACGACACTTTCGCAGCTTTGGATGAGGGGCATCTTGAATGCGTGAAGCTGCTTCTTTCCAGGTGGTGTGACGCTCTGACACACACAGCCAAAAGAAGCCGCTACCCCTGCTGTTACAAATAACATTAATGTCACCATGCAGTTGCAGGTGTCCACAGGTGTTAAAAGACACCCCGCACACCTAATAGGTCAGTTGTGACGAAAAGAGAATATTTTTTTTGAAGAAATGTCTACCATACTGCCTGTGGCATTTCCGTTGACATTTCCTTGTCTTAATGTTGTTACTTTATATAAAGGTATATAATGTGACGGCGCACAACAACAACAAAAAAAGGCTTCAATAGCCGGATAGCCGACATAAGTGATAAAGTCAGCCGTTTACCGTGTAATAGGTGATGATGGCGTTTTGTGCGGAAACGCTATGATCGCCTATTGCACGGTACACAGCTGGCTTTAAAGCAATCTGCTCCATGTACATCCTGATACACCTATTGCATAAAATAAATTTGACTGATAGTTCAAAGGTGGTGCCAGAATAGCTTGGCGCCTCAGGCGCCAAGCTATTCTGGCACCGCCCTTGAAGTTGAACTAACACAGTTGATCTGTCTCCCAATCTGTAATGTAGCCTGCATAGGACAAAAAGCAAATGCCTCAGGAAGTAATGGGTTAATTGCTAAAATGCGTCTCTACAATGGGTTATCAAGGTTGTCTTGCATCATCTGAGACTTTTGTACCTTTCTTTTCACAATGCATATGAGTAGGCACACACTGACGCAGAGGTTGTCCACTGCCTTTTCAGCATAAGGGAAGAAACTCTACTGAGTAGGCACACACACACACAGAGGTTTTCCACTGCCTTTTCAGCATAAGGGAAGGAACTCTATGAGTAGGCACACACACACAGAGGTTTTCCACTGCCTTTTCAGCATAAGGGAAGGAACTCTATGAGTAGGCACACACACACAGAGGTTTTCCACTGCCTTTTCAGCATAAGGGAAGGAACTCTATGAGTAGGCACACACACACACACAGAGGTTTTCCACTGCCTTTTCAGCATAAGGGAAGGAACTCTATGAGTAGGCACACACACAGAGGTTTTCCACTGCCTTTTCAGCATAAGGGAAGGAACTCTACTGCGTACGAAGGAGAAGAAGAGCAGAAAAAGTCTATATAGTTTTACGACATTCAAACATCATAATTTAAGTTGAACCTTTTGTGCAGCATTATTGTCAGACACGCTAGGAACATTTATATTGTAAGACACGCTAGGAACATTTATATTGTAAGACACGCTAGGAACATTTATATTGTAAGACACGCTAGGAATATTTATATTGTAAGACACGCTAGGAACATTTATATTGTAAGACACACTAGGAACATTTATATTGTAAGACACGCTAGGAACATTTATATTGTAAGACACGCTAGGAACATTTATATTGTAAGACACGCTAGGAACATTTATATTGTAAGACCTGTAAGACACTAGGAACATTTATATTGTAAGACACGGGGGCTCATGAGGATCTATGTCTCTTGCATATGGATCGTGTTCACGTTTTCTCATCAGTGAAGGGGTTAACACGAAACATGTGCTGACATATAACAAACTAAATTCAGGGGTAAATCAATCTTTAGTGTATGGTTTGTCTCTATTAACGTCATACACAAATACTATCTTTAGAAGTTCTGCGGGCCGTGATTTGGCAAAAGCCAGTAGGTCCAGTTTGTAGAAAATCGAGATTTTCATTGTTAGACAATGAAAATGCTGCTTTTCTAAACAGTTGACATATTCGCTTTTGACAAGTTACGGCAAAGTTGACCTGTTCAGGACCGCTCTTTGCTGTCTTGCTGTCAACAAACGTCATCTTGATATGAAGTAAACTGACAATGACTCCACTCTGTTCTAGAAATACAACGCTTTCAGTACGAGAAACAGCTACAAATATATTGACAGACTAACGGCAGCGCAGAATAAATAAGTGCGATTACGCGTGTACTTTTGCTGCGTGTCCAAACTGATGTTAAAATTAATTAGCTGTGACGACAAGGCATAACAAACACAAATGGTGCTGACGTGTGTCTTCAGATTTATGCGTAATGGTACTGTAATGAGGAGCACTGCCGCAGCAATGCAAGAGACAGTAAGTCCGTTTTGGTGAAAGGCGAATGAAAATTTCGCTATTCACAAACAAGATGAGGATTTATCCAAAGTCTACCGTAATGTTTGGAGCTCACGTGCGTTTTTCTTTTAGGAACATTCTGAGTTGTTCATATTTTTAAACTTATCCTTCTGATCCATTTCCCTCCTCTCTAAGCCAACCTCTGATCAACACACACGCCGGCGCTCACAAATAAAGACGGACACACAGCGCTTCCCGCCATCAGTACGCTCTGTGGGCTGGAGCAGCGACAGGAATTCTGAAGAAGAAGAATAGCACGAGCAGCAAAATGACGTCACTATAAACTTCACGTCATGGCATTGCTGGTCTCACGACCCCGTGTTCACTGTAACGAATTTGATATTTCACGTCACTCGTCCGAAAAAGCACGCTCTTTCAGAACTGACATTTTTGTTCCACATAACCTCTTCTAGCGCTGACTGTTTGATGGAAGTAAATAGTGGCTCCAAAACTTGCAAAAATGAATTAATAATTATTGAACACGTTGAAGACTGAGGTACAACGCTGGATTACGAACTCATTCAGTATCTCCCTTTAATCCCCCCCCCCCCCCCCGCCCCGCCTGATCCGCACGGCATGGCACACACAAACACAAACGGCAGAATGGCACACAAACGCAGACGGCAATCACACGGCGCTTCCTACCGGTTATACGTTCTGTGGGCTGGCGTAGCCACAGCCATTTTAAAGAATATGGCCTCTTCTGTATGAGCTTGAATGTATATTCCAACTTTTCCACAATACGTTCGCAAATATCATACAAAAATAAATGAAGGAGAACATCACGCCAGCTCATGCACATGTTAAACGCTGAAGTGCTGGTGATATGCGTCCATTAGGAACATTGTCTAAAACACTGACGCGTTGGTGCTTTTACGTCACCGTCACTGTTTGATTCTTCTGATAAAATCAAGGAGTCTTACTTTTTACCTTTTTTTTCGCATTGAATGTTTATTTTCGAAAAAGTTAAAGAGATACAAAGCTGGCTAATGAACTCGTACTCATCAAATGTCTTTCTATAAGTTAGCCATATCCCAAATTTCAAGTGCATAATATAATCTAATCTTGGTCAACCGAATGTCTATAAACGATCTTTTATGTCTTCAATGAGACATCCAATTACAATATGCTCGGAGGCTGTCTTAGCCACCCACTAAATAAAGTATTTTGCCAAGTTTCAAGTTTGTGCGTACAGTAATATCGGAGATTCTCGTGTTTACATACACACGCACACACATGCATACGCACATACGGCGCTTCGCGCCAAATCGACGTTCAACAGCAAGGTTAGAGTGGCTAGACATGACGTCATTTTTATCTTGTTACTTCTTTGCCAGACCACGAGCCTCACCCGCCTTTTATGTCCTTTGCATTCTACGGAACTCGCTCCGACCAGCCCGGTCCTAAAGTCTACCCTATTTTCAATACAGAAGACAATAAAAACTTACTGCTCTTCGCCTTCACAGGACACAGCTTTGTCTGGTCATGTCTACATCTTACCAAGCTAACCAGTCACTATCATTATTCTTTTATTCCTTCATGGTCGATCCATCTCCCGAAATTTACTAAATACTCAAAACGCATTACTCCAACATGTCAGATAGTTGGCAACGGGAAAAAAAGCTACGCAAAAACATCTTTCACGGAAATAATACAAAATTAGGCGTGAAGAGGGGGGGGGGGGGGGGGGGATTTCTGACGTCTTGTTGACAGGGACCAGTCAGACGGAGAGTTATGAAGAATCAGGCTCCGGCCACACTTCAGTTCTTCTGGTCTGCAGGAGGCGAAGAGCTTCATGGGCACCCAAAAGGCTTGTCTCGTCTGCGAGACTCATTTGTGTGCTGGTAACACAATCCGTCAACACGTGTCATAGTTCTTTCATGAGCATCTAGGAAAATTTTCCCAAATTTAAATTGTTTGTTATCCCGTTAAACCCAGGGCCGCATTTCCCACATTTTGAGGGATGTTGTCACCTAAATACTACGCACCACTTGCTGGAGATGGATCGACCATATTGATTTAAGGGTAGTGCCAGATTAGCTTGGCGCCTGACGGCGCCAAGTTAATCTGGCACTACACTTGAATTATTATAGTATTGCTGTAGTGCGTCGCGGCTAAATTGGTTGTCCTGACGAACACTTTTTCCAAACCATCTCATCTGCAAAAGGTATAAATCCTCAGGATTGGAAATCGGAAGTAAAGAAAAGAAATAAAACGAAATGAATTTAAACGACGCAAGTTTGTAGTGTGTGGGGGGGGGGGAAGGGGAGGGGAGGGGGCGGGGGGGGGGGGCAGGGGCGGGAACGGGGGCGGGGGTGGGGGGGGGGGGGGGAGAGAGAGATCGTGAGGCCAAAGCTCAGCATAATCGCTATCACATAAAGTTTTTCCTTTTTTCAGTTTTTCCTGAAAAATGTTTGCTCCAGATGTGCGTGTAATTGGGTTCTGAGTCTGTGATTTTGGACCTTACTTCTTGAAGCTGTCAAGTCCCAAGTCTTGAAAATCATAAACCAGCACAGATATATGCTTCTCAGACGGATTAGATAGATGGCTGGGGGTTTGGGCCGGAGAGTGGGGTTATGAAATCTCGCTACTCCACTGACGCGCCGATCAATGGCGATGATATAGGGGGGATGAAGCGCGGGACATCGGTGCTCAATACTCCTGATTTAGCGGCACGTCAACTGTCGTGTGTGTGGTTTGGTGTGGTGTGGTGTGTGTGTGAGGGTGTGTTGGCCCCCAGTAACAAAACGTCTTCGCCCCACGACGGCCGCTGTGGGCCCGCGCACAGTCGTGCCGCGTTTGCCCACTGCGGCCGTCCTGGAACGTAGGACCTTTGCTTACTGGGGTGTGTGTGTGTGCGTGCTGCGTGCACGGGCCGTCTGATTGTAGCGAAGAGTATGGATTTGCTTGTCCAACTTCGAAACATTCATTAAGGACACATCAGACTCGGATGCGCATTTACATTTTTATGATTTTATTTTGGTTTAAAGCTATAGAAGTTTTCAGTTCGCGTAAAAAAAGGGGGTTAGGATTTTGAAATTTTCACTCAATGCGTGGCACTATCTCGACCGAAAACTGTTGGAGCTGGTCTGTTGTGAAGTTCTAACTAAATGTGCACGACAAACGTAACGAACTTAGCCCAGTTCAACAATGCTGTGTAAACTTGCAGACAATGATGGAATTCCTTTAAAAATTGTATCACAAGTTCGTGTCAGCGTGTCAGTTTAACCCACCAACAACCCTTCACGCCATGCCTGCCATCGTGGGTCAGTTGAGAGGGTCATCGCTAGCAGCGCCCATTATAGCCGTTCTGACGGGACAGGAAGAAGCCAATCCTGGCAACAACAAGAAAGCGAAACTGTAGACGCGGTCTTTACTTAGTTTTGCGACTGCAGGGGCTCTTGAAAATATATGCCTCTTGCTGACGGGCTAGGACTGACGTAAATTTCCGTGATATAAAACATAGCGGCTGTATAGGTGTGTGTCGTCAGGGGCTCATGAGGATCTGCGCCTCTTGCTGACAAGGATTAGCCTCGCTCACATCTATGTTTTTTAATCAGACAGAGCGGGCATCCAGCGGTCAAGCATGAATAAACTTTTATCCGCTAACTTCTTGCACTATTCGCTCACGGACGGAAAGAGTGCCATGGAACTCTCTCTCTCTCTCTCTCTCTCTCTCTCTCTCTCTCTCTCTCTCTCTCTCTCTCTCTCTCTCAGGTGTGAGAGAGAGAGAGAGAGAGAGAGAGAGAGAGAGAGAGAGAGAGAGAGAGAGAGAGAGAGAGATTTTCCCCTTATATATATCCTGATCTGTGCGTTGCTTTATTGCGTCGCATGTTTTGCACGTTGCAGTGTGCTTGGAGAACCGTTTGATGCTAATGGTATTCTTCTGTCATAAACAGCTTTGGTCTCAGCTGTAGGGACGGGTTTTCCCTTGGTTTACCGCAGTTTATAGTTGCAGTTTGTATCCATGGCCTTAGTTGTATGAGAGAGTTCAGCATTCATTGTGCTGTTGTTTGGTTGGTTGGTTGGCTGGCTGACTGAGCTTGGGTTGCTGTATTGTGTTTGTTTGTTTGTTTGTTTTTACATGTTTATGAGTGACTTTCTTATATTTCTTTTTCATTTTACGGACTACATTGATAAGCCTGATTGTTTCTAAAGTCAGGCCGTTATGATTATATGTATACACGGGTCTGTATACCAGCTTCTCGGCGATTGAAAAATCTTTGGGGCCCACCTAACGTCGGCCCTGGTTGGCCATACGGCTAAGGCCAGTGTCAGCCCGAGTACCTTTTGCTGACCAGTTTAAACGTGAGCCATTTTCTCTGGAAAGGAAAGGGGAATATCGGATTACACGCACTGCTTAGGACAAACCCGATCAGTGATCAGAGCTGAGAGGAGTAATCAGACGTGCAGGAGGATACATGTGCCAAAGTATTCTGCCCGTTTTAACTGACAACAAATCGATGGCGGGGTTTAAATGGCAAATTATTACACTGCACAGATAGCAGTGACGTCATATGAGAGTTGTCTAGAAGTGTTTTTGTACCCTTCGCTGCCACCGGCTGGGGATTGCGTCTCGGACACTCTCCCAGACTGACCACACAGACTTCATCAGCGTGAGAAACACAGGATATAAATACAGCCAAAAAGAGGCATAGATCCACACAAGCGACGAGGATCTACATCTTTCTGCAGTCTAGTTACGTTTCCTACCCATTACGCAAGAAGGCTATCGGGCCGACGTCGGTTGCAGTGGGCCCGCGCACGACAGTGCGCGGGCCCACTGCGACCGACTGCGGCCCGATAGCCTTTTGCATAATGGGTACATCCTTGCCGTGAATGAATTAGGTTTCACGGCAGTTGGCTGTTTAGTGCATGCACCCTTTTCCCCTCTAATTACCCTCGGCAGTAACCTCACAGACGGTGGATTGTGGAGTGTCTGTGGTCAACTTTCTGTATTTGTCTCACGCGCAGGCGTTTGATATGATTAGGTCATGCACGTGCATAGAATTAGTTCGCGCAAACATGTCACAGCCACAGTCATGTTCAGAGCAAACTATTTCTCATTGCACATTTTCCTCCTTGGCTTTCTGGCTGATTGATTGACTGACTTATTTGATCGATTGATTGATTGATTGGCTGACTGACTGACTGACTGACTGACGGACTGACTGATTCATTGATTGATTGACCTACTGACTGATAGTAACGAGGAAACTTAGAATAATGTGGGTTTTTTAAATATAAAAACACCACCTTAGATACATGTACATCAGAGTACAGAAGTTATTACCGTGTTTTATTTTGGCAGCTACTTCAATGGTTTAACACTGTTTTCTAAATATCTCAAATATATATTCTCTCCATATAGCAATATGATACATTCTTTCTTTCTCAATCAGAGAACTGCGGAAAGAGAGCGAATATGAGATTTGTCCGTCCGATACTACGGTTTGCTATTGAATCATTTTTACTCCCGAAAGCGAATCAGTCTTCTGTTCGGACATATCAACGTTTGGCATCTCTCTTTGAACAATATCGAACCCGCTATCCTGCCACCATCAATGTGCCAAGCTATTCTGGTACCAGCCTTGAACAATCACAGTTGACCTATGTCCTCAACTGTAGAGGAGAAAGAGGAGGAGACTTCTCATCTGTGGTTGTGTAGACCTAAGGACTACATTTATTTATTCCAATTCGATGCATGTCTTTATTTAGACAGCGTGACATTGTGAAAATGGAAAGTTAATTTTGACTTCACTTCCCACCCCAGTGCGCAAAGGCCATCGGGCCGACCTCGGCCGCCTTGGCCCGCGCACAGTAGTGCGCGGGCCAACGGCTACGGCCGATGTCGGCCCGATAGCCTTTAGTGTATATTTGGACCTCAACTGCCGCTCCAGCGTTTCTAAGACAGGGCCCGTAAACCCACAAGAGAGAAGTCCCGTGACCGCTGCTTTGACATCAAAATAAATTCTGTGTTTGGTCATCTTTCAGACATATACAACCGTGCACTTTAAAGAGGGGACAAACTTGAAAACAAGCGTGAATCTAAAGCATAAGAACCTAAGCCGTCCTACGAACGCAGATGCAAGCAAGAGGCATAGAACCTCATGAGCCCCCGCGAATGCGGGGGCTCATGAGGTTCTATGCCTCTTGCAGTTGGGTGGTTCTGCCTGTTTTCCGAGAGTCAAGAGGTTAAAACTTGGTACGAAGCAAAATATATAATTTATCAACACTTTTGCATTTATAAACTGTGTAGGCCTAACTGTAAAAATATATTGTAACCGCGGTTAGGTTTCAGTTATAAAGATATAAATTCTCAACCTAAACGAGTTAACCAACGCAACCCGATACTCTACAAGAAGATATTGATCGACCATGATAGTTAATAATAATAATAACAATAATAATACAGCGCTTTTCTATAGCGTCCTTCCCCACTTACGCAGGCTCGGAACGCTTTACGAATGATTATAAACACACACAATAAACTACAAATCACAACAATAACAAAAACAGTTCAGGCATACTAACCACAGTCTTTCACAGAACGAACTCACTCCGTTTACAGTAACACCATCCAAAAATGACATGATGGGAAGCAAAGGAAAATTAACACTGATGCCAAATTAAAAAGATAAGTTTTCAGGTTGGTTTTGAAGACTGAGAATGTCGGGGATTGACGGACATGGGGAGGCAGGGAATTCCACACATGAGGGACCTGGTACTGAAAAGAACAAGCACCTGCAGTCTTCAAGTTAATTCTCGGTTGGACCAGTAATTTCTGGGAACATGAACGTAGGCTACGGGAAGGGTTATGAGATCAGAGACTGGAGGAGAGGTACAAGGGGAGTGTGTTGTCAAAGTACTTGTAGCCAGGGTAGCCAGTTTATATTCAATTCTCTGTTTGACAGGAAGCCAGTGGAGCTGTTTTAACAGAAAGGTAACATGGTCAGAGCGTTTCTTGCGAAGAATTATCTGGCTGCGTTGGTTTGAATGTGCTGAATGCGACATAGGTGATATGAGGTGATGCCTGCAAATAGCTAGTTGCAATTTAGTGAAGACGAGAAAGGATGCGAGAACAGACAAGCTGTGCAATGGTCTTTTATGTCACAAAGGGTCTTATGATGCTGAGCCTACGTAGTTCTAAGTAGGCAGTGCGTGCGACTAATGTGGCTAACCTGCCTCTCCATAGTTAAAAGGCGGTGCCAGAATAGCTTGGCGCTCCTAAATGGCGCCCAGAATACAACCTTCACTTTTGGGCATTGCGATTCTAGGGCCATTTGCATAAATAATAATAATAATAATAATAATAATAATAATAATAATAATAATAATAATAATAATAATAATAATAATACCGTTATTATATAGGCTCTTTTTCTCAATTTTTGGGCAAATCGACTCAAAGCGCCGCGAACTGAAACCCAACACGCACACTCACGCAGCAGACACGGATTTACGCCATTTAAGACAAACACAGTACAAGACAGACGAAGGGCCAGTTCAGCTACTGAAGTTACAGAGATTTTTGATCGCTTGTATTTGAAATTTGTAAAGTGGTCTGAAACCGGTACCAAGGGGTGGGGGGATGGGGGGGGGGGGTGGTGGTGGTGGAAGAACCGGAGTTCCCGGAGAAAGAACCCCCGACGGTCCGCCCGAATTAACGGTGACACTTACCAGAGGAGAAAAGTCCGACGCCGGAACCCGTTTTCGAACCTCTCACCATCATTGAGCTTAGTCCTGCGCCAGCCACTAAGCAAAGTGCTCCGCTATAGACGCAGGACTAAGCTCGCTCATACAACTGACCCTTAACTCATTCTACCCCATCACCGAAATCCCCAAATTTTGCCGTTGTTCTCTTAAGACTGCGTTGCAGTGCAGGACACAGATCGACCATGATAGTTCAAGGGTGATGCCAGAATAGCTTGGCGCCCATAGGCGCCAAGCTATTCTGGCATCACCCTTGAACTATCATGGTCGATCAATATCTTGCTGTGGTGTGTCTGGGGTAAAATGAGTTATCTCAGTGCACCTGTACATATTTTAGACCTTACAGCTGCGGTCACGGTACTTTAACAGGGTTTGGTTTTCTGGTCCTGTGCATGGAAATATTTGACATAAGAACGATAAGGTGGCAGCATCATTGCAAGCGACTTTTTCCAAATCAGTGTCTCTTCCATCTGGCATTGTGAGTCTGTCGACAGATGCATCACTCCTGAGTGTGTCTGTTTTCCTGTTGTTTCTGTCAGGTTATTTCGAGTGTTTGCTCCTCGCTCTCAAACAAACTAGCAAGTGCTGTGGAAAAGGGAAAAAAAAAAACTATATTCTTTCAAACATTTGACCAGAAATCAAATTAACAACAACCATGAAGTTAAAATACAAGAAAACGCAGACTTTTTGAAAGCTAACATGCTTCACTTTTACCCTAACCCCAACTCGCATCCCAAATCCCCCCCCCCCCCCTAAAAATCTTAAATCGTTTCAATTGAAGTTTTGGAACGATTTTTGTTAGAGGGGTGGGAGTAGGGGGTTAAGGGAGGATTGGTTATTTTTTAAGTGATAATGATTTATCTTAACTCATTCTACCCCAACACCGAAATCCCCAAATGTTGCCGTTGTTCTATGAAGACTGCATTGCAGTGCAGGACACAGATCGACCATGATAGTTCAAGGGTGATGCCATAATAGCTTGGCGTCCATAGGCGCCAAGCTATTCTGGCATCACCCTTGAACTACCATGGTCGATCCTTATCTTGCTGTGGCGTGTCTGGGGTAGAATGAGTTAAATAGTGTTTTTTTATGTTCAAACACATTAATCTACTTTTACAAATTTTTCGTTTGTCTTGTGAACTAAAGGGACACCCCTGCACATTACGAAACGGTATACTGTTCTAGTGTTGCCTATTGGTACACAATGACAGGATAAGTCGCTCTGGCACCACTTTAAATCCTGATGACATTCTACGTCGAAGCACGTTTCGGTCTCCAAGCGGTGTGGATTTTCATGAGCCCCTGCGACTGCAGGGGCTCATGAGAATCTACGCCTCTTGCCAAATAGGTGACTGTCTGCTGAGAGACATCGTATGTGCACTGGTCTGTCCTGGCTCTGGGCCATTTGCACGTCATCAGAAATCTGGAAGTAAAAGAAAACGGCACAAACAAGAACACCCGGCGTCGTTCTCTCGTCCAATCTTTTTCATCTGCAAGAGGCATAGATTCTCATGAGCTCCTGCATTCGCAGGAGCTCATGAGAATCTATGCCTCTTGCTGACCAAGATTAGCCTTATATCTTTTCCTCAAACTGAAGATGCTATTTGTGGTTGGGAATAAGGATGGTATACAAGAGGGAAAATGGTTTTCGTTGGTTCCTCTGGAGCATTTAGACACAGATCCCTTGCCGGTACTAGAGCGCATGAGGATCTTGGCAGAGTCGTGGTTACTTGCAGCAGGGCGGAGAGCGTCTATGCCTGTTACTGGAAGGCGTTTTGCTTGTCCTCTTAGGTCTGCCATTTGTTGTGATCTTCCTCAGTCCAAGGCAACGGCTGGATGGTCAGAGTGCAGTGTTGTATACACTAGCCGTTAGATAAACCCCATCTACTCCCTGACCACTGTTTGCGCTCACTGATTTGACCGGAATCACTTGTGTCTCCCTGACGTGTATGGCCAAGGAGATCACACTGTCTCCAAAGCAGGCAATGCAAGTCCCAGAGTACATATATACTGACGAACAAAAGAAATGCGACATTTTTGGAATCATCTGAAACACTTCGGTGTTTCCGATTATTTAAAAATGTCTCATTTCTTTTGTTCGTTAGTATAGCTTGGCCATGCCATGATAGTGCAAGGGTAACGCAATACATGTCCAGGAGTACCAATAGCTTGGTCACGACAGTTCCAGGGTAAGTCCTGATTAGCCTGGCTCCTGAAGAAGCCGGCTTTTTTATCAATCAGCAGCGCATAAAAATCTGTAAAACCTGCACATGAGCGTGCTGAATGATCTCATGTTTGCAGTGATGGAAACCCAATGCGCAAAAGGTCATCGGGCCTACGTCGGCCGCCGTTGGCCCGTGCACGGCCGTGTGCGGGCCAACGGCGGCCGACATAGGCCCGATGACCTTTTGCGCATTTGACACACACTTTGTCCTATCCTTCTCATCTTGGGGGCTATCCCGGCCAAATGTCCAACTGATAAAACGCCGTGGACTCCATTCCTCCCGTGTGAACAACAAAGACGTCGGTAAAAAAAAAAACAACTAAAGCCAAACACAACCAGCAAGAGACATAGATTCTCGCGAGCCCTTGCAAACGCAGGGGCTCAGAAGCTATGTCTCTTGCAGATGAAGGGACCTGGACGAGGCCAACCTGAGGGTAGACGGCGTGTCGCGAGATCAGACCACAGTGACCTAAAATCGCTGTCTGCCGCAGTGCTTAGTGTAGGTAATTATTATAAACTGCATCGACAACCATTTTGTTAGCAGTCTGGACCTCTATCGTCTGCGGTGTCCTTCAACACATCTCCAGCCATCCGCAAGAGGGCATGGATTCTCATGAGCCTCCTGCAGCCGCAGTGTCTTATGAGAATCTGTGACTCTCCTTGGCTTAGGTCTACCCCATTGACATTCTCAAATTGAGGGAGGCATTAGTGGTTCAGGCGAAGTATTGAAGTATTCAACCGTCAAGAAGTCAGTACCGCTTGTTTGGACTGTTTGAAATGTAGGTCTGGTTTTGTAGTAGCAACAACAACAACAACAACAACAAAATAATAATAATAATAATAAAATAAATAAATAAATATATTTATAAGTTGAAAGAAAGAAAGAAAAAAGGCTTCTTTTGTGATAACCCGGCTCATCTGCTTGAATTCAAAATCCGGTTTGGCATGGCCTTGCTGCCCTCAGAAATCATTGTAACTGTGTATGGTTGCACGCTTTTGTTCACCTGGGTCAGTAGTATTTTACTGCCATCTGAGACAATTGCATTGAATGACTTGCCTGATACAAGGAAGCTGAAGTGACATGAAACATATTAGCTGTCAAAACGGAGCAGCCAGAAAAATGCCTGACTTATGCCTCGGGCGTTTAACCTCTTCACTGTAAAGACAAACTGAACACCACCCTAATGCAAGAGTCATAGATCTTCATGAGCCCCCGCAGCTGCGGGGGCTCATGCGGATACATGCCTCTTGCTGAAACCACCTCCTTTGGCTGCTGCAGATCTTTGATATTGTATTTACAACGGATTTCAAGTAAACACAGTCCGCGTCAACTGGTAGTCAAGGGGGTTAAAGGTACGACCTAGTATGAGAGATGTCTTGGGGCCGAGGTCAAAGTGAGCATAGAATGTCGTCGGCCTAAGGGCCTTTTGATTACCGCTTGCCGTATTATTTTCTCTTCCAGAGGCAGTTGAATGGCTGCCCCATCAGTTTCATACTCACAGGCTGAACCCTAAGTAGGAGATGATAAAGCTGACGTAGAGATCATTAATTAACCCATTGGACGCGTGCCACATTCGGATACGTGGTTATTTGCCGCGTATCCGGATGCTGCAAGTTTCGAATGAGTTAATCCATGTGTCACAGCTGGCGATGAACGTGAAACAAAGATGCATAGGGTGTGTGCACTAACCACACAATCAATAATTTGCCAGAAAATCTGGCCAACGTATATGTCTTCCAATGTAGCGATTTTCCCCAAGCTTACTGTGTCAGCTGTCTTCTAAATTCTGAGCTACGGCGACATCGTCGAATTCCTCCTTTGCTGCTGCAAGCCTCTTGAATCTGCAAGACGCATAAATTCTCACGAGCCCCTGCAACTGCAGGGGGGCTCATGAGAATCTATGCCTCTTGTTGGCAGAGGTTGATGGTCAGACTGAAAATAGCCATTCCTTTCAAGGTCACTTGGCCAACCGAGAAAAGTTTGCAAGTTTGCTGCTACGTCTGTACCGAATGTCTTAATCCGTTCAGTGCCGAGAAAATTTAAACCCAACCCAACTGCAAGGGGTATAGATCCTCATGAGCCCCCGCAGTTGCGGGGGCTCATGAGGATCTATGCCTCTTGCTCAGACCACTTTGAATCCATGTTCCTGGGATATCGACGGTTTTTCGGTGTTGAATTAACAAAGATTGCAGAAACGCAGTCTGCACAGTTGGCACTGAACGGCTTAACAATCTTCAGATCTGCCCGGACTAGGAAGGCAAAAAGTAAATCTGTTTGTGTGAAAAGCCACATTTTCATTGTATTAGAATGAAAATATCGCTTTTAACAACTTGAAGTTGGACTTTTGCATCTTTAGTGCAGTTTGCTGTGTGAAGAACGCACAACAATAATATTGATTGCTGATTTGAGGCCTTACGGCTCCAGCAGTTTGGCGTGGAATAGGAGTAGATACTCATTAGCTTTCTAGAGGCTTCAAGGTCTCGTGAGGATCTGTGCCTGTTGCAGATCTATGGAAGGCGTAAGCGAAAAAGCATCCTCTGGGCAAATTCTGCCGGATATACTGACTGATCACCTGTACAAACTCTGTAACGATTCCCTGACTCAGATACTGGCAAATGCCTAGAAATACATGTATATCATTGGGATCGCCAGGGCCAGGTTTCACACTACTGTCAGTGAAGTTCTTACACATCCACCAACTCTTAGGCAGAATGCATTATATTCAGACAGAGTGTCGGTGTGTTTTAGATAAATAACAAGACTCGTTTGACAGTTTCTGTAATCCACTTTGTTTTCATCCCTACGTCACACGACCAATCCCTTTAGGCCGGAGTAAACTGTACCACATGACCGAGCTACAGAAACCTTTGTTTTCATCCCTACGTCACACGACCAGTACCATTAGCGCAAACCGTACCATGCGACCGTGATACAAAAACCCTTGTAGCGACAAATGACGGACTTCTTGTAGCCCTCTTTGTGACGCATCTTGGATGCGAGTTTTGTTCTATAAAAGATCACCAAAACGTTCTAGAGGAATGAAAACAATTACGTTATTGGCAGCAGGGTCTTGCTGCACGGACCCTTCTAGGCCTTCGGGAGGTCAAAGGAACTATTGTATCCCTCAGGCCTTCGGCCTTCGGGGTACAATGGTTCCTTTGACCTCCTTCAGGCCTACAAGGGTCCGTGTAGCAAACCCCTGCTACCAATAACTGATATTGTAGCGGGAAATGGCGGCCTTCTTGTAGCCCTCTTTGCGACGCATTTTGGATGCGAGTTTTGTTCTATAAAAGATCACCAAAACGTTCTAAAGTAAAATGTTACTTAGTGTTGTTCGAAACAACAAGCACACTACTGGAGATGGCAACGTCATGAAATATTTTAAATTATGTCATGAGTCTATTATGTTTAAATGTATATTCCTTTGACGTCAGTCATGTTTGGCGTGATCCAGATCGGAAGATTTCTTCTTGATTTCTTTTACGAAAATTGTGGAGGAATGAAACCAGATACTGACGTTATTGGCAGCAGCGGCTTGCTGCACGGACACTTGTAGGCCTGAGGGAGGTCAAAGGAACCATTGTACCCAGGTACAATGGCTCCTTTGACCTCCTTCAGGCCTAAAAGGGTCCGTGTAGCAAACCCCTGCTACCAATAACTTATATAACCCCTGCTAGCAATAACTTATATTATAATGTCTTCATGTGCTAAGTATGATCCTCCCGGCCATATCGCCCTGAGATGGCCGTGTTAGTCGCTTGCGCGACGATAAACCGTGTACTGCCGTTCTACGCTGATTGGCTTTCATATTTCTCCGTGGCCGCAGTGGTTAAGGCGTCTGCCACCAATGCTAAAGGTGCAAGGTTCGATTACGGATTACGGCGTCGGACTTTTCTCCTCTAGTAAGTGTCACCGATAACTCGGGCGGATCGTCGGGGGTTCTTTCTCCGGGTACTCCGGCTCTTCCTCCTCCTCCACTGTGGTACCGGTTTCAGGCCACTTTATAAAATGTCAAATACAAACGATCAAAATTTCCGAAACCTCAGTAGCTGAGCTGACCCTTCGCAGCACATTAATGTCCTGTGTTTGTCTTGTACTTCGTTTGTCTTCAGTGTGTATGTATGTGTGTCACGTGAGCGTGCATGTTGGGTTCAGTTCGCGGCGCTTTGAGCCGATTCGCAGAATTGGAAAAATCGCTTATATAAATAACCGGTATTATTATTATTATTATTGTAATTATTATTATTATTATTATTATTATTATTATTATTATTATTATTATTATTATCTATGTTAACTCAACGCCAAAGCGCGCTAGCCGTCCAAGGAACACGGATACAAACTGGTGTCAGCAAGAGACATAGATCCTCATGAGCCCCAGCAATGAGGATCTATGTCTCTTGCGCTTGGATCGTGTTCAGTATTTCTCGTCAGTGAAGGGTAAAAAAAACCCTAAAATCTAACTAACTGCTCCCAATCACGACATAAATCGCCACTGTGTACACCATAATTATAGTGTTCTTTTAAAAAGACATCTAAAAAGCAAAGATCAATCCTGAAATTTGCTGAGAGAAACCTATTACTTTAGGACACGGCGTCCCGAGTCGATCGGTCAAATCGATTTCAGAAGTTAGAAGCCAGAGCTTTGAGGACAGTTTTACAACCTGATATTTGTACTTTCTCTCGAGATCTCTTGACTAACTAGAGATAGCCCGTTTCGCTATTCTCAGATTCACCCAATCCTGAAAATGTACCCACTTGTCGATCAGAGCGTTCCGAATGAGGACGATCTATTTATACCCTCCGGGGCGATTATTTCCATCAGCTGAGCGTTACCTGCTGAACACTCCGATTCAAAACTCGTTAGTTTCGTATTTCTTTGGTCGGTCCACAAAGGGATGGAATCTACGTTATGGCAAGAGTTTCGTGCCCCTGACTCAGAGCGTCAATAGGATACGAAGTATCCTATTGACGCTCTGCGTCAAGGGGACGAAACTCAGGCCATAACGTCGATTCCCCTCCCCCTGTTGTCGGTCTGTTATATTTTCGTCAGCAACGAGTTCTTAAGAACTCGATACCGGCGAAAGCAAACAGGCCGACCAAAGACATGCTCAACTAACACAAGAACTTTTCTTTTTCTGGCGACAGTAATACTAACCGCGCAAGGAAATACGAAACTAACGAGTTTTGTATTGACGCGTAAAGTCGCGTCTCTGTCTAGAAGAGGAAGTAAGTTAACAAGAGTAGCGTTGGTAACACTTATTCAGAAAGTTTGATATTTTCTAGCATTAATTCAGATTTTTTTCATTAAACTATCGTTTGTTGCGATAGTTCAATTAACTTATTTCAGATTATTAAAAGGACGACAGAAACCCATTTTTAATTAAATTCATTGACGTCAGCTCGCTCGGGGCTAAACTCTTGCATGAAAAAGGAAAGAATGAAAGAAAAAGTCAGACATGTTACAATTTTGGATTTAACACAAAAATTCAATTGTATGCCACTGACGATATGTAATGGATCGGGGCGGGGGGGGGGGGGGGGAGTTAAGTTAACTCATTTGAGACGTGCTGCATAAGCCGCGTATCTGGATGCAGCACGTCTCGATCGTGTTAATACACGCATGTGCACACCCTGACACGGTCATCGTAGACCTCCTATCTCATCCTCATTGAATTGCATCTATTCTTGTTCAGATTGCAGCACCTTACATAACTACTCACGACCCGTAGTCGATCTCCTGTCGGGCTTCCAGAAATTTCTATTGCTGGCTGTACAGTCCTTGGGGCAGCCTGTCCCATCTGCAAGAGGCGTAGATTCTCATGAGCCTCTGCGGTAGCAGGGACCCATGAGAATATACGCCTCTTGCAGAGGGGAGCCGGACATTTCTACACGTTTATATCTGCCCCTCGGACGCCGGAAGATAGTCCCCCCCTGAGTTTGGGCCTGCGATTGTAAGAGCGGAACCAGGGTGTGCTTTTCTGGCCCGTGGGTGAGTCCCCTCCCATCTTTCACACTGTGGGGCGTGCGGACCTGGGCCGGGGAGATTAACCCCCTGCACTTTATCAAGCAGGGGGAGACAGTAAGTTTGATTCCCATCTACACGGCCTTGATCCGCAAATTCCTGACAGCGTTTGGTGTTACAGTAGAACCCGCTTTGAGCAAGCACCTGTTTTGCAAAGAAAAGGTGGTCTCAATAGACAGGTTCTGTTTCAAGAGAAGTCTCAAAGGGCAGGAAGTGTCACCTGTCATTAAAGACCATCATTTAGGCGGCTACAGCAACCTAAATGATGGCCTTTAATGACAGGCGATCTCTGATACAGGTGGTCGCTCAAATCAGGTTTGCTGCATTGCCTTTTTTGTTTTTCATATCCTAGAATGATTTAACATATTCATTCTATTGTAGAGGGAGATGGATCAGCGCCAGGTACCAAGCTAATCTGGCGCTATCATTGAGCTGTCTTGACATCCATTTTCAACATCTGGCTGTATTCTAGACAACCGGCCACGGATAAACCTTCAAGAGTTGTAAAGTTTCCATGTTACATAGTGCGTTATCAAATTGCGAGTCTGGTCTATCATGTTTCCATGTGTGCTGTAATCCGTACGTCCACATATAGCACGATTATAAATGTATGCGAGAGAGATTTCATCAGAAAAGTTAACCCATTTAACCCCACGGCCGCACTTCCCAATTTTTTTAGGTGTCACCAAACGACCATGTACGAGTTGCAGGAAATGTACTGACCATGATAATTCAAGAGTAGTGCCAAATTAGCTTCCTGAATAAGTGTTACCAACGCTACTCATGGTCAATCCATCTCCTGCTGTAGGGCGTCGGGGCTAAATGGGTTAACGTAACGTAACGAGAGAGAGAGAGTTAATTAGTTAGTTATTTGGGTTTAACGCCGAGAGAGAGAGAGAGAGAGAGAGAGAGAGAGAGAGAGAGAGAGAGAGAGAGAGAGAGAGGGAGGGAGGGAGGGGGTGTGGGGGTGGGGGCTTTGTCAGGGTGTTGTGAGATGGGTCTATAATTATACGTACATGAGCGGTCTGCAGGCAGAAGGGGGTGGTAGGAGGGGTCAATACCCAAACTGCAGACCCCAGTGCCAGGCGCCCGTTAAAAAGTAGCCATTGAAAACACCAATCGATTATCCACTCAAGCGGAGAGCGTCTTCCCGCAGGGGCAGATAACTCCGCCAATTCCAAAAGCCAGCAGTAATCCCCCCTTTACATCAGCGATCTCTGGACTAAAGTAGGATAACGAACGGAATAAGCAACTACTATTCTTTTAACTCGTTCAACGCAACCTGCATCAATAGTTGCGAAAGTGTCGCATAGCGTTGCCGGCAGTAACGCTATACGACACTTCTGCAGCTATTGATGCGGGGCGCCTTGAAAGAGTTTTTTTGGGTTTTTTTTTTTTTCTTTTCTTTTTTTGTTGGTTATCGTTGACCGCTTGAATACATCTTAGGAAAAGGATACCCAACAAAGAAAGAATCAGGCTTAGAAAGGCAGCTTAGAAAGGCAGCTTAGAAAGGACAAGTACAACACACCTGCGTTGGACTTGTCCTTTTTAAGCGTGTTTTTTTCTTCTTGCGCATTTTCTTTACACGTTTGGCAATCACCTTTTTTTAGTCTCGGTGTCTAACACTGTATCTAGAGACACAAGATTGCGGTTTGCCCTTGTACAATGCATCTTCATCTGACTCAATTTGTATAGTCTTTGCTCCAAGCTATTCTGGCACTACACTTGAACTATCGTGGAAGTTCTGCCCCTGATCAGGTATGTAGTTTTGCAGTGCTCCAAAATTTGGGACTTACGACGTTACCACTTAGTGTGTTAACCCTTTGGCTGTCGGTAGCGGTTTTTGTCGCGATGATCTTTTCCGGCAAGTATCATCGCGACCAAAACCGCTGCCGACAGCCAAAGGGTTAACGGACATGTAACTAAAGTGGATGACTACTGGTCAGCTAAAGACATAGCTTCCTATAATACAGTGTGGCTTGAAGGGCCTATCTATGAGAATCTATGCCGTTCGCAGACTGAAGGGTGCAGCATGATGGAGCGAAAGAGGTGGAGCCGCTGGCGTGTGCTAAAGGGGGTGGTGGATTATGGCCCCTGAAACTGGGCTTCTGGCCACTAACTCTAATCGGCGTAATCAGATTTGGCCGTGTTTCAGTCACGACGCTAAAGCCAGATGACTCCTCTGCTTGAGGACTAGAGATGTAAGTTAGTGACAGATTCTTTCGAGCAAGAGACATAGATCCTAATGGACCGCTAGAGACCGCAGGGAATTATAGGAACCTTAGAATTCTTCATGAGAAGAAAGAAACTAGTTTGAGATCGCATCTTACCAGCAAGAAACATAGATTATCGTGAGCCTCTGCAGTCTGCAGGGGCTCAAAGAGAATCTGTGCCTCTTGCAGACGAGAAAAGTTGAGATGCTGGTGAACTGTTTTGGACAAATCGCATCATTCCCCGCCACACAGCACAATCAATGACGCTAACATGACGCGTGGCCATTTAGCTGGATGGGGTAGTGGTGAGGAGGGGGTGTAGGCCCGCATTTCTTTTCAGCGAACATCGTCTATCTGTAACGAGCATATATCTTTCCTTGGAAATCAAAGACAGTAAGTACATTTTTTGTGAAAAGCGAAATTTTCATTGAAATACAAAGAGATCTCGCTTTTCACAAATATGTACTTACTGTCTTTTGCCCTCCATGGTCATATATATATACATAGACGTTAACCCTTCACTGCTAAGAAAAAAGTGAACATGATCCAGCTGCAAGAGACATAGATCCCCATGAGCCCCCGCGAATGCGGGACCTCATGAGGATCTATGTCTCTTGCTGAGACCAATTTGTGTCCATGTTCCTTGGATGGTGTTGGCTCTTTGGTAGTCGAATGAACCAAGATCCCAGAAACAAAAATGCAGGATAAAGGGTTACTATACCTAGGCACATGCGGTGGCTCCAGAGAAGATATGTTTGTCATTGATGGTCTTGTTTACATCAGTTTTGTAATGATCAGGCGAGGCAGGTTATCAGACGATTATTGCACTATGGAATATGTGGTTTTGTGGGGTAGCTAGGACAAATACGGGTTCGCAGTGGAACAAACAATCGCAAAATTGTTGTCTCCTTCTGCGCAAAAGGTATTAACTAAATTAATGTTTTCTACGGTCTTGTCGAAAATATTATATCTATACTGACGAGCAAAAGAAATGCGACGTTTTTGGAATCGCATCTGCAGTGTTTCCGATGATTCCAAAAATGTCACATTTCTTGCGCTCGTCAAAAAGCATATATAAACATCTTAACAATACACGACTGACAGTACGCATAGCAATATTAAGAAGCGTTCACAATTAGTTATACGTTTGTGATAAATTTACCAGGTCTTTGTATCCTCTTTTTAGAATATTTTCATTTTAGAGAATATCTCTGACTGTATCATCGTCGGTTTTAATTGGAGAGATTGATCAGTTTTAGGTTTGTTCGTTTACTTCTTAATTGTCCACTTGTCGCATATTGGGCTGTTTCGCTGCACGATCGCTTGCTTGCTTTAATGCCTTGCTTTAATTTTTTTTAAATCATGTTATTTAACCTTTTGACTTGTCTACTGATGATAACGCTTGACGGAAAATACGCGTAACTACGCGTCTTCTCCGCCGAAGGGTATCGTTACTAGCAGTCAAGAGGGTTAGATACGCGTCTTCTCCGCCGAAGGATATCGTCACTAGCAGTCAAGAGGGTTAGATACGCGTCTTCTCCGCCGAAGGATAGCGTCATTAACCTGTCAAGAGGGTTAGATACGCGTCTTCTCCGCCCAAGGATATCGCCACTAGCAGTCAAGAGGGTTAGATACGCGTCTTCTCCGAGGAAGGATATCGTCATTAGCAGTCAAGAGGGTTAGATACGCGTCTTCTCCGAGGAAGGATATCGTCATTAGCAGTCAAGAGGGTTACATAGGCGTCTTCTCCGCCGAAGGATATCGTCACAAGCATACACATATATCGTCCCAAGCATTCAAGAGGGTTAGATACGCGTCTTCTCCGCCAAAGGATATCGTCACAAGCATTCAAGAGGGTTAGACACGCCTCTTCTCCGCCGAAGGATAGCGTCATTAACCTGTCAAGAGGGTTAGATACGCGTCTTCTCCGCCCAAGGATATCGCCACTAGCAGTCAAGAGGGTTAGATACGCGTCTTCTCCGAGGAAGGATATCGTCATTAGCAGTCAAGAGGGTTACATAGGCGTCTTCTCCGAGGAAGGATATCGTCATTAGCAGTCAAGAGGGTTACATAGGCGTCTTCTCCGCCGAAGGATATCGTCACAAGCATACACATATATCGTCCCAAGCATTCAAGAGGGTTAGATACGCGTCTTCTCCGCCAAAGGATATCGTCACAAGCATTCAAGAGGGTTAGATACGCGTCTTCTCCACCGAAGGATATCGTCACTATCAGTCAAGAGGGTTAGATACGCGTCTTCTCCACCGAAGGATATCGTCACTATCAGTCAAGAGGGTTAGATACGCGTCTTCTCCGCCGAAGGATATCGTCACTATCAGTCAAGAGGGTTAGATACGCGTCTACTCCGCCGAACGGTACTGTCAGTAGCAGTCGTTGGGTTAACTCATTCGGGGCCAGCCGCATCCGGATGTGCGGCCTAAGCCGCGCATCCGGTTGCGGCTGGCCGCGAATGAGTTAAACTGCTTAAGAAAATGAATTATGTGACAAAGCAATAAAGCAATAGTTTATTACCGCTACTTTAGTCCTGATTGAAAAACGACATGCATGTCAGCAGGTTCACGCAGTAACTAAACCTTCACACCCGTCCACAATAGCCACGGTGGGCAGCAACCAACAACGCATTCAAGCACAACAATATTTTTATCAGCAAGAAGGCATAGATTCTCGTGAGGGCATGGGGCTTATGAGTATCTCTATACTTCTGGATTAGTCAGTTTCATCTGTGTTCCATAGAAAATGGACGACAACATGCAATCGCTGAATGAAACTCAGATGGTCTGCTGTCTTCCCTGGACAAAAACGATGTTAGCGATAGGGTCCGGTCCCTTTGGCTAGAAGCGTAGGTCCTCGTGCGCCCTTGCGTTGACGCAGGCCTATGAAAATCTATGCCTCCGCCAGATCGATGATGTGGATGATGGAGTTTTGTGGTGAAAAGCAGTTTCCCACAATGGACGCTTTTTAACATGCAGTCAGGAAAAATAATTGGGGTAACGGACCTCATCTCATTATATCCTTCACTGTTTCAGACTGAACGTCCGAAGTTTCCTTTAATAAAGGAACTAACATGAATAAATATAGCAAGAGGTATAGGTCCTAATGAGCCCCCCGCAGCTGCGGGGGGCTCATGACGATCTATGCCTCTTGCAGACGGGCTGAAAGAGTGTCCAGAACGGCAGCGTCCCAGGCTTCCTTTTAAAGGGGCACTAACATGAATAAATCTAGCAAGAGGCAGCTGCGGAAGCGCATGAGGATCTATGCCTCTTGATGGATTGAAATAGGGTCCAGAACGGGAGCGATTAACCAGTCCTCATCTTGTCGGAGTATTTCATGGTGGCGAGATTGCTGTCTCTTTAACACTCACCAGTGGCTATTTATGACGCAATCTTTTTCCCTTTTTCGGTACGGGCTGGAACGAGATTAGGTTCGACAGATTTTTACGAACGTTTTCTTGTCCAGTCTCCAGGATCGTAAGAGTATCACCTGACCACACGTTTTGCACAGAAGTTAAACGCATTTGTTTTTCTTAAAACATAATTTGCCGAGTATTTTCAAGCGAGCAAATTTGAGAAACTTTTTATTTTAATATATTTTTTTGTGGTCGTTAATACAAAATCATTTTAGAAGTTTTGTTCTACTAATTTTGCTGATAGTTTATTTGTTGTTTTGCCTGAGGTCGGTCGAAATATCTGTTTTCATTGAAAGAAATTGCCAAAACGAGAAAACAAAAACGCGCTAGAAAGGACAAATACAACACAATTCATTAAATAAATTGAGTTGATTTCCTCCTTTCAAAGCGTGTTTGTTTCTTTGCTGGCAATGTCTTCGCGTTTTCCAGTCTTAGCAGTCGCATTTTTTGGTCTGGATTTGTAATTGTGATGGTGATGGTGGTTCAGACTTGAAGAGTGTCATAATCTTTATATGCCTTGTGTTTGTCGGGAGTTGACGTTTGGTTCAGTAAGAAAGAAGAATCTTACTGTATGTTTGCGCGTTTGTCCAGCATTCCCTTTAATGTGTATACCGTTTTGATTATTTCCCGAAGTTTTTCGCAACCGGAACGCGTCCCAGAGCTGGCACTGGATCCAATGACGGACAGGGGACGAGAGGAAGAGGGTTTGGAGTGGGGAGAGTGTGTTATGTGGGTGGGGGATGGAAGAAGGATGTGGAAGTGGGAGAGTAGTGAAGGAGGTTAAGGGCCGGTAACTGCAGCAAAGCCATCCATCTTGGGCGGCGTTAATGAAGCGATTGCATTCGATAATCGCCCCTGTTCTCCATGCAACGCCATATGGCTTCCACCGCATTTTCCTAACGTGGCGATTTTAGTATACAGTTCCCCAGCCATCCCCTTTCATGTGCAAGAGGCATAGATTCTCATGAGTCCCTGCATTCGCTGGGGCTCATGAGAATCTATGCCTCTTGCTGAACAAATCCCTTTTGTTCCATTCATATCCTCAGAATTTTTCTCAGTTAGATGTGCAGCTCGAATACTTTATGTCGTTCACACGCATCATGTTAGCACTCATGTTCCAGTGTCCAGGTTCATTCTGAAACACCACTTTCATTCAGTGTTGGCATTTTCGAATACTAGGATTCGATCCGGCTCGAGTTCAGAATTTGTAAAGCATTGTGGCCTGATGAACACTACAAGAATACACGGATCGACCATGACAGTTCAAGAGAGGTGCCAGAGTAGCTTCATTCCTCTTAGGGCTAAGTTATTCACTAACCACCCTTGCACCAGGTTGATCGAACCGTTCCCTCAATAGTTATGTAGTATTTAGATGACAACTCCTAAACTTTGAGGATTTCGACGGGTTTCCGGCGTGTATTACGATATTAACATTTATTTTATGTTGTTGAACTCAACCTGCTGGATTAACCCATTCAGCCCTGACGCTCTACAGCAGGAGATGGGTCCACCATGATAATTCAAGGGTAGTGCCAGATTAGCTTGGCACTACCCTTGAATTATCATGGTCGCTCCATCTAGTGCAACTGGTGCATAGTCATTAGATAACGCCTCCAAAATTTGGGAAATAGGGCCGTCGGGCTGAATGAGTTAATATTTTGTTGAATTTTATGAAGGTGCCAGAATCAGTGTCTGAATTCTTTTCATTCTCTTGTGCTAAACATTTTCTTTTGATATTCAAAACTGATTTCAAGATGAAAAATAACTGTCACTAGCAGATCAATGCTTGAAATGGCCTACAGAGTGTTTAACTGTGAAACGTTAGAAACAAAATGATATATGAATCTGCAGAATTGCATCAGTGGTTGCTGAGGTATTCCTATTATAATATGGTGCCTATCGTTGCTTTAGCATGAACCTTAATTAATGCGGATCCAACAATTCGCTGTGGACAAGGGTGATGTTAACTTTCTGCTTCACTCTGCACATACCAGCCTTCACGTTCTATGCGGTCCTCCAGTGCGAAACTTTTGAAGGCTCCTAAACGTAACTTAAAAAACTGTTGGTGAACGCTCATTCAGCTTCATTGCACCTTCAGTTTGGAACTCCCTGCCTGCCAGTCTGCGAAATCTCCAAGCTCTCTCTCTCAGTTTAAGGCTCAGTTGAAAACTCACTTCTTCCAGCTTGCTTTTCCTCAGTCGTAGATCCCTGGTCCTGTTGTATTTATTTGTAATGTTTCATATCGTCTATGTCATGTTTGAATGTGTGTGTTAGCGCAATGAGATTTTGCCACAAAAAGATTTTGCGCTATACATGATACATTTGATATTATTTATTAGTATTTTCTAGTTGTCATCAGCTTCATCTCTGTGCTATCGAAACAGTAAAAAGTCCGAAATAGCTCAGGCGGTTAAGCGTCGGAGCAGGAAGAGCGAAGGGAATCGCCGGGTCGTGGGTTCGAATCCCGTCCCGGTCCCGATAGCTGGACTCGCAATCCAGGGGGAAAAAACGGACTTGTTCAATAGCATGTCCGTTGAAAGGTCCTGGTAAATCAAAGTGGCACAGTTTGGAGTGCGCCTGAGTTGATCAGTGTTCAGGTCCTACTCCATAGGCAATAGATTTCCCTGTTCCCCCATAACCCGCCCGTCAGGGCCGTCCATTATCACTTCGGTGCCGTGGACGTTAAACCCGAACTAACCAAAGAACCAACGAAACAGTTACGGCGCTTTGCTGCTAAATCAGTTCAAAGCGTCATATTTTCGCTTTGGATGTTGGAGCTTATTTTTTTATCATCGTGATTCACATGGACGGCCCTAAAGCCGGATGCCATCTTTAAGTGTTGTGTCCATAATAGCCTGTCGTGACGCCACAAACATCGTATCGTCACGTCATTTCCGGTCAAATGGCTGGCTAAAGACCAGGAGCAGATTAGCCAGGCAATTTGTGACCATCCTCAGCTTATACGGCCCTTGATCGGACTGATGTAGGTTAAAACTGTAAACTGCTCCACGTCTTGGTCACACAGTTTGATGACTGATATTTAGCGCGACGAAGAGACAAAGAGAGGCAGACTGAGAGCCCGATAACAGTTCTGCGCGAGAATTGCAGATGTCAACGGGGCCAGCGTGAGGGCACATGAGGATCACTGCCACTGGCAGTTCGGTGTTGTTCACGTGTGCATATACTGGTTAGCAGAAGTCCCAGTGCGCAAAGGCCATCGTGCCGACGTCGGCCGCCGTTGGCACGTCGGCACGATGACCTTTGGCGCATTGGGGTGCCTTATCCGGATAAGAGCACAAAGCCGCGTATTGAAATGCTTCCTGCTTCAGAGAGGTGAGACAGCGCTAAATGAAGTCAGGTTGGGGCCGTTGCAACATCGCAGAAGAAGACTGAAATTTATGTCATTTCTTAAAAAAAAATAAAAATAAATAAGCATATGTTTTCATTCAGTTTCAGCTTTCATCAGTGACTGTTATTGCCGACTAACTAAAACCCTTCCCTCCCCCTGAACACTGACTTTTGTACTACCCACCTCATCTATCCAACTCCAAAATCGCACACCAGCACACACTATGAAACAGCTGGCAGCCAAAACTTGAATCAGATGGCAGAACAGAAAAAAAAAAGTGATTGGCGAGTAGGAAACGGTTCTGTGGGAAACGACGAATCGGGAGCTGTAACAGATGAACAGCTACAAGAATGGAGCCAGGGAGAACACACTATACCATATTCATGGGATTTGTAGCCTTCAGAATTATATCCACATCAGTGAAAATATTCCAGAGTCCATCCAAATGCGCAAAAGGCCACTTGGCCGACGTCGGCCCGATGACCTTTTTCGCATTGGGACCCCACCTCTGCTCGAAAACCGGGAACGTAGTAGAGGAAAAGAACAGCACGAAAGGAGAGAGCGCAATGCGTTCTGTACCAAAGTTCTGTATAGATCTATATTTCTTGATAAGAGGAAGTATTCCGTAGGAAATCTCACTATGACTGCCGTTATAGGGGGGGGGGGGGGGGGGGAAGCCCCAGTGTATCCATTTTTTAGTAAAGCGGGATTTTCATTGCGTAGTAATGAAAATCCCGCTTTCCTCAATAATGGACATGCCCTCCTTTGCCATCAGGCGGCAGATGACTTCTCCGTCGCTACGGCGTCCGAAGGGCGACGTTTGAGGACCGGACCCTGACGCAAAGAGCGGTAATTTACTGGGGCTGTTGAGCTGTCCACACTGTAAAGCATTGGTTTATGACCACACGACCGCTTACGAGTTGCCTGCCTTGAAACCCAGATGACGGTCCCATGCTGAGGATTCCTGTAAACTCCCAGACCTCCATCTGCCAGCGAGTGGCATGGATTCTCATGAGCCCCTGCAGCTGCTGAGGATCTGTGTATATCTCTTAACTCTGCCAGCAAGAAGTGAAAATTCTCATGAGCCCCTGCTACCGCATGGGTTTATGCGAATCTTTACCTCTTGCAGATGGAATAAATTGGGGTCTGTGTATTTCTCAGGGTTCTTTCGGCAAAAGGCGTCGAATTCATAAGCATCTATGTCTCTGGCTCATGGAATAACACACATGAGGCTCCGTGTTTAATAGACATGATATTCAAGACGTTTTCGACCGTAAGGGATCACAAGAATCAGTGTCCCTGGCAAATGGAATGGGATGATGAAGATATGTGTCTATCGCTTGATCTCTACCAAGCAAGAGGCATAGATTCTCATGAGCCCCAGCGACAGCAGGGGCTCATGAGAATCTATGCCTCTTGCAGAAGGCAAGAGTTGGTTTTGCGCACGGCGTAGGGCTTATCTGCTTGTAAACGACCAGGCTCAATTCTGTTGCTGGGTAGAGCAGAAGGACCGGGGGGAAAGATGGAGTCACTTGGACGGTGAATGGTGAACGTCACAAGCACAAGCTTAAATCGACACTTTCATTATTATGTCGCTCTGTGGCTTTCTGGAGCCTGCGCCTGTTCGCCTCCAGTGTCAGCATGTCTCGGATTTGTATGCTACGCAATGCTTGAAAAATCGCGAACGCTAGATTTGATTATTCATTATGATTTTTTTTTTAGCTTTGCACCTATACAGATTAATTGCAAATCAGGTACTGCCCTTGAGCCACATTGGCCGATCCGTTCTATGCAGCTGGAGCAGAAGGCGAAAGAGGTTCTTCTGCTTCTATCTGATTTCCAGCGCTGACGTGTTGTGAGGAACTGCGCCATCAGTGCGTTGCTTAGTACACCAAAAGGACCCAGGAGAGCTGGTCAATCGACCAGTGCTGCCCTGTGAACGGAAACGACAGTAAGTCCATTTTTGCGGAAAGCGAGATTTTCATTGTAGTACAATGCGAATCTCGCTTTTCACAAAAATGGATTTTCTGTCTTTTGCCTGCACAGGTCAGAGTGGACTTTGGAGCACAGGTTAATAATGAGATACGCTACTGGTGTTTTCACGACGTGGAAGGTGTCTGTACCCGTTGTTGACTAACACACCGTTGTTGACTAACACAGGCGAAGCCAGCGACAGATTGTTATTGACTAACACAGGCAAAGCCAGCAACAGATTGTTCGTGGATACACCTAGAAGCCTGCGAATTTGCCAGTTTCTTAGCGAGTTTGTGGTATACACATAATATTAACCCTTTGCGTGTCGTTAGCGGTTTTAGTTTTCCTGTAGGAATCATCGCGACTAAAACCGCTGCCGACACGCAAAGGGTTAGATGTGCAACTATGCTGTGAGTTTCGCCGGGGTGAAATTTGTTACAAAACACAAAACACAGTCTTTTGAGTGTTGCCTTGATAAATAAGACATAGATCTGGGTCAGTAGTCGTTTGAACGTGAAGCACAGCTTTTTAATGAGCCGTTGGTGATTGCGCCTGTATAATTCTACGTGAGACACTTAGTACGATAGCACTAGCGTCCTATTTCCTGGAGGACTGAACCATTCGATGACCAAGGGGAATACAGATCTAACTGGTATCAGCAATAGACGTAGATTCTCATTCGCCCCTTCATATGCGGGTACTAATGAGATCAATGCCTCAGGCAACGTTCGCTGTATAGGTGATGGAGAAGAAAAAAAAAAAAAAGAGAGTAAACCCGTAAGGAATTCTTCGGAGAAATTACGATTTGTCAAAGCCAGCTTAATGAAGACTGACCATGATTTCATGTCGGAAAAGTGTTGGACATTTTGCATGTGTTGACCCTTTATGACTCATTCGAGACGTGCCGCATCCGGATACGCGGCATAAGGCCGCCTATCCAGATGCAGCACGTCTCGAATGTGTTAACGATGACGCAGTAATCAGTTGTCCAGACTTATACCCGTGACCCCAGACGATGCTTCGTCATTGGGGTATCCGTTTGTGTACAAGAACGTGAACTCGCAGACTAGTAGCACACATTTTTATGACGACTCCGCGTCAGAGGGAAGTAACTCGTGAGGGCGGCTGTGGGAATATGAGACAACTCTGATCCTTACGAGCCGTCACTGGATCCGAAGATGGGCCTACAATGTTTTCCCAACTCTGTTTACACCCTGTTTCTTAATACACGAGATGTGCCTGTGTTGCTATATACGTTCATCTATAACCGCCGGCTAGCGTGGTACGGGAAAACATGTACATTAAGAGGCGACGGGCGCTATCAGTCGCATATTCCATGCTCCACTGCGTGACTTGCAGGAAATCGACACTCGCTTGAAAAGAAAAGGAGGACGTTTCTACCGGCAGACAACATCCACAAACTTTTGCCTGTTTTCATCAACAAAGTTACAAATTATTTTGCTCCTAACCCTATACGAGGCAAGACATTCTGCAGGTAGACAACATCATTCACAAAGACTAATCGGACGCAGGGATAAATCATCACTTTCGAAGCCAAGAGTACATCATAACAATGTGGAATCGTCTGGCAGGGAACTACTTGAAGGTCGCGGGAGACGGATCGACTTGGAATAGCTCAAAGGTAGTGCTGATTAGCTTGGCGCCTAGAGGCGCCAAGCTGATCAGCCCTACCTTTGAGCTATCACTGTCGATCGGAAAATGGCGCTGAACCTAAAATAGCTATCTGTCGACGCTTTTCGTAGATGACGCATTGCGGATGTGATGGAACGCTCACATAATGACTCACGCCACAAACCTCCCTCCATTCTGTCGAAGCGGATTTTTCTTTTCTTTTCTTTTTGTTCTTTTGTCCACGCCACTGCTTTTAGAACTCAATCATAGCCTTAAATTTCAGCTGATGGATTGTTCCTGTCTACAGGACTCCTTTTTTGTGTGACTTACGGATCGTTTCGTGTGCACGTTATTCCACCCTGCTGAGCTATATTAGCTGATGACGTCTGTCCGTTGTTGCATCGTGTTCTGGGCGTCACATAACAAGGTTTACACCAACATCGTAATCTGAACACCAACGACCTCAGATAATTCAGGAACTCAGATAGAAATTGAAGCGTGAAGTTATGAGGTCCATAGATCTTCGTGAGTTACTGCTGGCCATCGATGTTCATAAGGATATGTGCCTCCCGGTAATGCTGTTGGTTGGAGTTTGCTGATTGAGTGACCATCAGACCTCTGACCCAACTTCTGAGCAACAAAGAGAAGCAGAGGCTTCAGCCGAAAAGAGATATCAGTCCACTATCTATCCCGTTAAATCTGCATGAGTCGTTGATTCACAAGAACATTGTAATCGCAGGGACTAATGTAAATGTCTGCCTCATGCTGACGAAATTCGGTTCCATGCGTCTCTCAGCTTGATAGAATTCTGCCCGAGTTAAGCGTATGACTGTAGCGGGCAACAGGAGTTTGCCGGTCCCCTCATCGAGCCCTTCCAACTGCATGAGACATAGATTTACATCAGCCCCTGCAGCCGCACGGGCTCATGTGAGTCTATGTCTCATGCTGACCAAAGTTGATCTCCATCCTTCCCCCAGCTCGAGTGTCATATATCGCATTCAGCAGCGAACAATCCGTGCTTCACGTGCCGCCCAATGAGCGCCTGGTGTATATCGACACGGAGACGAGGTCATGGCCTGCAACGCTTTGCAGCTCTTTGCAACAGGCACCTCATCTGGCGGCAAGGCCCATTTTTCCGCACCGATTGTAATACCCGCAGATCTTTATTACCACCTCTCTCGGTGTGGTGTGGTGTGGTGTCGTTGGTCGATACATATCCTGGCAACAAAATCGTTTGACAGGCTTTAGATCATTTTTTTCAGCGCAGGATACCGATGTCATGTAGGCATAGATCATCATGAGCTATGCAGACATGCAGGGCCTCATACACGTACAGTTTCTGCGTGGACACTTTCACGTATGTGTTTATCACTGGGTCAGCACACCTTGGGGTGCTCACTGTGCTCACTATACTGTGGTTATTATGAGGCTGTTCGAAATAATCAGCTCTTTGGTTTTGCCTGTCGGAGTCGCTTTTGACGATTTGACCCCGTCGAATCACGTCAACCAGGATATTAATACCCCGCCATCCAGCTTAAGTGTCACGCTGACAAAAAGTACGTCCCACGGTCGCCAGAGTAGATCGGTTCAAACAAATTAATCGTGCCCTCAGACGAGGTGTCACGCTGACGAAAAGTACGTCCTACGGCTGCCGGAATAGATCAGTTCTAACAGGTTGCCTCCTGTCCGTCGCCTTCGCGAGACGCACCTCCGAGCTGCCCGTGCGGACACGCTTTGGCCTTTACGTCAACGGCTGCATCTAGTCCTCTAGGCTTGTCTGCGTGTGGCACAGAGTTTCACAAGCTCCCGCTTTGGCCTTAGCATCAAACGGCTGTGTCGGTATACCTCTAAGTCCACCTGCAAGAGGCACAGATTCTCATGAGCCCATGCCCACAGGCAGGGGCTCATGAGATTCTATGCCTATTGCTCGCCTCGTATCGGTCATTTTCCTTCCAAGTCCTGGTCGCCCCTACCTCGTTTCCTCATCTGGAGGAAGTCGTATGGGTTCAGGACAGTGATTGCGGTCCCTGGGCTGTGATCCAACGTCTCTCTTCACCAGTCAGCCACCAACCACTGTCGGCAGATGAGCCGCCCGCAATCTGACATCACAGAATGAATTGACCAACTTGTCTCGGAGGACTTGGGCTAACTGAGGACATTTGTAATGATACAGTGGATATCAGGCAACACGAGTCAGTAGGACTGTGTTTTAGGTGTGATGAGCAATGGCAACTTCGTTAAGGTCTTAAGAGTCAAACAGTCAGAGCAACCATTTTATTGGAAACAGAGAACGTTGCCAATTTTTCAAATTACAATTTAAAAGGACAGGACTACGAAGGAATATACAATAATGTTATGTAATATACCGAGGTAACAGAAAAATGTCGGAAATGATTTAAACAGATTTAACACTAGAAGGAAAACACGAACGGATGTAAAATCTTCAATGATCAGGAAAGACACAACTTTTGTCAAAATGTTCTTTCCGGTTTGAAAGATCGTCCTATGACCCAGTTTGCCATGATCTTACAAAAATCAAGACGTTTCTGTTATAATACGGATATTGACATTAGCCTTTCTGAACGCGCTGCCAGGAAAAGCTGAAATGAAACCTTTTACGCAAATTAGCTCTTCACTTTCGATTAGACTTTAAAACGGGCGCGCGCTATTAGAAATGCATACATAAATCAGCAGAGCTGTGCGGATCTTTCAATCATTCATGAGATTTAAACTATCAAATAGGAGAAAATGTTGTCACGTCCGCAATACATTCTGTGAGTGAAAGTATGTAGTGTATGGACATTTATATGTGCTGGTCTGTGATTTTGGTCCTTCCGGCCACCGACCGGAAGGTCCAAATCACAGACCAGCACGCATATTCAAGCTTTGACACATTCATTATGTCGCGCATGCGTAGAATGGGATGAGTGACAATGAGACGGCCAATCAGCTGGAACACGCCAGTCTTTCGTTTGAGATGTATCTAAAAAAAAAGTTCTTGACGGAATAACATGTCGTCCCTCTCGTTTGTGTGCTCGTCAGTGATTATGGACCTTACGACTCTAGGTGGTAAGGCCCATATTCACAGACTAGCTCACATGTGAATAATCTTTTGAACAAAATATGAAAAAAGAGCGATCTGATGATGTAGGCCTGTTATTTATGTACTCGTTTTGTCTCGCCATATCCTTAGAATGCACCAAGTGTAGAAACAACAGAGCTGCGGCCTTTCGCCTTTCAACAAGGATGGTCATCTATGGACAATATGTTTGGGACATAAAAGACAATTGAGCGATGTCAGTTTGGTTGTCGTCCTGTGTCTGCCAAAATGTAATTAGTTCAGGGGAAAACAAGATACTTCATAAAATTTGTGTTTCATGCTGTCTGGCCAATGAAAGCAAGTGATTCTCTTGAACCGTGGTGTTTGTGCTTTGACTAAAATGCTTTGGACTGACCCTCGTGCTCACGAAGTTCCACCGCTCAAGCAGCCACGCGCACCGGTTTTCAAAGGACGGGATTTCATTATGACACGTTTTGCAATTCAAATGGACGGCTCTTTTCCTGAGGATGTTCGCGGCTGAGGGCATTGCCATGGGCAGGTAGCACGCATGGTTCTTTTATGGAGCTCTGGTGGTAAATACTCACGTGAATTGGAGGACCGCCATCTGTTGTTGGTATGATCAGATAGGAACACGGTGACGCAAAACCACACATTCTCAAGAAGTACTATTACCTAGAAAACCTTATCAACGAAGGAATCTGTGTCAAGGACAGTTTTACAACTCTGATTAGTATCGGAGTACAAATTGATGTCGAATTTCTTCATTCTTGAAAGGGGACTGGAACGGACAGCCTTAGTTTCTTATGGCTGAGATTCCGCCAGTTTTATGCTGTCGATCTTTTACCTTAATCCTTTAGCTGTCGGTAGCGACATTTGTCGCGATGATTCATGCAGGAATCATCGCGACAAAAAGTCGCTGCAGACAGCAAAGGGTTAAAGGCGTCGTTTTCAAGTACAATTATTTTCGAATAAATACTTTACAACCTCAGTCTGCTAGCTCCTGGTGTGACACAACTATCCATCCGGCATGCATAGCCTCTTATTTATTGCCACGATTATTTTTGCAGAATTGGTGGTGGTTTATTCGTTGCTTGACACTTATTTGGGGTCTGATCCTTGGTGTCGATGACCTCTGAGGTGATTATATTTACTGTGTTGCGACCTTAGAGTTAGCCTGTCTTTGAAGAAAGTGCGTTGACCCAGATTGCGTCTTCAATGTCTTCGATCAGGCGATCTTAGGACTTTATGGCGTCTGGACTGTATATCATCTCTACCTTGACCGCCAAATGTGACGCCACGCCAAGTTCATGAACGTGCTTTTGCTTCTTTCTTTCTCGTCATTAAGTAGTTGCTTCGTAGTTCGTGACGTCCGGACGCGTGTTGCTCACTTGGCTGCGCCTTAAATGTTTTTACATTTCTTTACTTGGAGTCGTCAGTTCCTTACACGGCCTTAACTCATTGAGCCCGACGGCCGTATTTCCCAAATTTTGGAGGCGTCACCTAATGACTATGCACCAGTTGCAGAAGATGGATCGACCATGATAATTCAAGGGTAGTGCCAGATTAGCTTGGCGCCGACAGGCGCCAAGCTTACCTGGCACTAGCCTTGAATTATCATGCTTGACCCATCTCCTGCTGTAGTGCGTCAGGGCTGAATGGGTTAAACTCGATTGCAAAAGTTACCACAACACTGCGTTACTGAACGTTGCCTGAATCTTTGCTGTTAACCTGCTCAAGTGACTTTTTCATCGACATAGTGTTAGGTCCATTCTGTGACGCTGAAGCTGACTGATCTCAACACTGAGTATGTTGATGCATGCCATCAGCCACGCTCAGAAAGCAGTGTTAGCAAGAGGCATTGATCTTCGTGAGCCACCGCGACTGCGGGGGCTCACGAAGATCTATGCCTCTTGCAGATGGAACCTTCAAACGTCAGTTTGTTAACTCACAGATGGGTTTCTCATCATGGCCAGAACGTTGAGTTGCTTAACCTAGCCCGCCTCTTACATATATTGTTGCGTCATGTGATCCTTGGACGCGCTTCGTCTCTGAACTGAGTGGGGCCTTTTTTTTACTCCCCCGGAATTCTGTGATAACGTTTACTGGTGATCTGAGCTGACAACGTGCACAACCATGAACTCTCGGAACGATTATAGCTGCCGGCCGGCTTTGGCCACCCTCCTTCACATGGCCACCCGCCAGGCGATGCAGACCTCATACGTGCGGGATCCTCCCCTCATCCCCTTCCCCGTCTTCCCGACGCCCCGTGTGGACCCCGAAGAGGACTCGTACTTCAGTTCGGAGGGGGACGTGTCCCTGCTGCCGGCTGATGCCGACGTGGACAACAGCCATCCGCTACTGATCAAGGAGATGCTGCGGAAGGCGTGCTACACGCAGTGCTCAGAGAGACAGGTCCTCATGGGCAAAGTGTTTGAGCAGGTACACCTCAAAATGTACACACACGAATACATTTATTACTCCCCCTTATGCGTGCAGCCACCGGTACTGTTTACTGTACTGGTGGCTGAATAATGCACAAGGGGATTTAAGTTCTAACTGATGTTTGTTGCTAAAGGTTAAACACTGGGTTTGTATAACTTTGTGTTGGTATTGACTTTTCCTTTTACTGATGAATCGGTTGAGCTTCGAAATACCGATCACTAAAGAAAAGCGGAAGTATTAACCCACTGTGTCATTAGGTACGAAATTCCCACATTTTGGAGTTGTCCTCTGAGGACTGTATTACAATTCAGGAGACAGATCAACCTTGAAAGTTCAAGGGTGGTGCCAGAATGGCTTGGCGTCTATAGGCGCCAAGCTATTCTGGCACCACCCCTGAACTATTATGATCGATTCATATCTGGCTGCGGTGTTTCGGGGCTGAATGAGTTAAATATAAAGTCAGTTTATTTCTGTGTTGTTTCATTTTAATCTTAACCGTTTGTAAGCAATAGACACAGATGAAGATTAACCCACTCGACTGCGGGGGCTTATGACTCATGAGGATATAATATGCCAATTGCATTTGCGTCTTGTTCGTTGGGCGCCGGCAGGCGTCTGGTTGGGTGGGGAGGATCTGGAGGGTGTGAAGGTATTCATCTTACACTGTGCTGGAAAAGTTTTCTTCCGGGTGTTTTCTTTCCAACTTCGTAGAATTTTCAGCGAAACGTTTGACAGCCGTTCAGCTTCCAGGGCTTCAGATATATCACATACTTATTACTTGTGAAACACAAGAGATAGATCGACCATGATAACTCAAAGGTAGTGCCTGATTCCTATCCCGCGCTGAGAGACGTCACGCTAATCAGACACTGTCCTGCGTCTTGATAAGTCAGGAACGATCCATCCACCATTATACTCTTTCCGATACACCTCTTGCACTTGGCCCTGTACGGAAAAAGGTGCATATACTTATACTTATTCTCCACTGCGACAGAGACGCACACGATCTATACGATCGTGTACCCACTTCACTGCGACAGAGACGCACACGATGATCTATACGATCGTGTACCCACTTCACGCCGCAGACTGTTGATGTAAACGATAATCGAACCTGCGGTCAGCCTTTCATAAGCACGCCCTTCCTCACTATCTTCAATAGCCGGCCACTCGCCTGATGAAAAGCTTTCAGCCGTGACACCCCACAGCGAGAGGTGGATCGAATTGTTAGTCCAAGGGTAGTGCTTAATTAGTTTGGCGCCTTTCCAGGACTACCCTTGGACTATCAGGTTGATCCATTTCTCACAGCCTGCATGTGCTTGTGTTAAAAACGCCTCCCAATTTACGGAAACTTGTTCGCAGGAGTGGACAAATGAATTGCTTTGCTGTACGTGCTCACTGCGGTCTTTCAAGATAGTCATTTGTCACCGAGCATTTGAATGTCCTCTTCATGCCCACAACCATGAATTGCGGCTTTGCACGCCGCTTGCTTCTCTTGTACCGAAAATTACACACTTTGGCTGGTGGAAACGCCGTACTGTATGTATTGAAAGTCAAGTTATAGATGAAATTATAGTGAATTGCGTGTCTGCATTTGCGATACCGCATCGTGTCGATGCTTGGCACATTTTTTGTTTCTCTCTATCTCGATTTCATGTTACAGTTGTTTGCTCGTCGCTTACAAAATCTCCTATAAATCCTAATGTTCCTCTTCTCCCTACGCTACTAAACAGACAAAAGAAAAAGCCCTAAATGTTCACACAGATTACTATCTTTCCGTCGTCAGTAATTTGACGCGTTTAGTCCTGGCAGATATTATCCCAGGATAGCCACACCAATCAAAGACCATGGACCACTGTGTGGTGAATGGCTGTGGTTATTTGTGCGCTGGTCTGTGATTTTGGACCTTATGGCCGAAGGCCTTAAGGTTCAAAATCACAGACCAGCATACATATTGGGATGGACTGTTATGAACTGACCCACGAGGTGTCCCGTGAGATAGAGACACTGATTCGCGTGGGTTCATGGGGAGTCATTTCTTATGCGGGCTTTTAACTGGAGGCAGCCAATTGTAAAACGTCATAATGTGACGTCACGCGTTGTGATTTTTTTCCACTGCGTGTGACGTCACATTATGACGCATCACTTGCGTCTAAGACGATGTCAGGTCACGTGGGCCTACTGACGAGCCAAAAGCAATGCGACGTTATTTTAGTCATGGGGAAACACTTTCGGTGTTTCCGATGATTCAAATGACCTCGCAGTTCTCTTGCTAATTAGTGTAGAACCGGTATCACCACTTCATGGCAGCATCCGCCACTGGACATGAGGATCTACGTCTCGTGCACTCGCCATGCAATCCAATTAATGCGTCCTTCAGGATTTGTCCGAGAGGTCATCGGGGCATACATATTCAGCTCGTGTACGAGGCGACGGATAGGAGTTTTGACCTTCGCGACCCCAACTAATGCGTCGCATTTCCTGGGGCAGTACTCGTTTGCAAGAAATACTCTGAAAGGTGGATCAGCAACCCAGTGCGCAAAGGCCATCGGGCCGACATCGGCCGCCGTTGGCCCTCGCACGGCCGTGCGCAGACCAACGGTGGCCGACGTCGGCCCGATGGCCTTTTGCGCATTTGGGAAGCACTTTGACCAGAGATATTGTCAGGATATGAGAATCAGGGTGAAACTGTCAGCACAGCTCCAAGAGCGAAACGTTTGTCTGGTTATGTGATGATGAAAAATGTTTAGGGCTGAGTTTGGGGCGTTTCGTTTCTCCTTTCTTTTTTTCAGCGTTTGATTTCATCTCAAAATCTCATATCTCTACAGAAGAAAAAAACTGCATGGGACAGAGAGCACTGAATTTGTTTTTTCGAACTGCAACTACTCAATGCGCACAAAGCCCCATCAGGCCCACATCGGACCGATGGCCTTTTGCGCACTGGGTAAGCACAGCTGAACGAATCTGTTTGTGTGTTGTTTTTTTTCTTTCATGCGTGTGTGCAGGACCGATACGTTGCACATACTCTGTTGTCGGCTGTTTTATTTTGCAGTATTTTAAAAATTATTAAGCAGTTGCATGTTTACATTTTTGTTTTTTGTTTTTGGTTCTTTTTGTTTTGTTTGTTTTGTTTTGTTTTTCTTGCTTTTAAAACTGGTGTTTAATATCTATGGGTGTTTTGTTGTTGTTGTTGTGGATGTTTTGTTGTTGTTATTGTTGTTGGGTTTCCTAAAAATGATTACCTTAAGAATCATCGCGTGGAGTCCAAATATGTACTCACATTTATATGGTATTGTCATGAGCGACACCATGCTCTCTTCTTAACCCTTTTCATCCTGATACACTATTGCTTGAAATAATTTTGACTAGAATAGTTCAAGAGTAGTGCCAGAATATGGCGCCTTCAGGCACCACCCTTGAGCTAAGATGGTTGACCTATCTCCTAATCTGTAATGTAGCCCTTTATAGGAAATTAATCATTTTTAAAAATCAGCCTCAGGATGTAATGGGTTAAAGAAATGTCCTTTAACCCCTGTGTGCCTGCAGCCACCGGAACTGTAAACAGTACCGGTGCTGCATGCATAGGGGGTTAAAAAAATGGGGGTGGGGGGGGGGGGGAGAGAAGCTTTTTTCGGCTCACAAATTCAAATAAGCAGCCATGTGGACTAAAGAGAGTTGATTTTGAATGAGGATGAACACATTTTGATACTACTCACTCAGTATCCATCGATCGTATCCTCAATCTTTATTCAACTCACAAATGAAGAGAGGGTGCTTCTCGTTGCAACCCACCTGGACGACGGGGTTACTGCATCTGTATGGGCCTCTCTTCTGAGGATTGCTTGTGGATGTGATCTTTTCAGCTCCGGAGTTCGTAGCCTTCTCGATGTTTAAAATCCCAATGCCTATGTTTTCCAGCTCACAGATGAAGAGAGGGTGTTCCTCAATGCTGCCTACCTTGGCGATGTGGGCATTGTCCGGCAGTCCCTGGAGGAGAGCGCGGAGTCCAGCCTCTCTGTCAATTGTGTGGACTACATGGGCCGTAACGCCCTCCATCTGGCCATCGACTCAGAAAAACTGGACATTATCGAGATCCTACTGGACAACCTCAGCTTCAACTGCATTGAGGAGGCGCTGCTCCATGCTATCAGGTCAGTACTGAAGTGTGGTACGGGTAATAGTGGTGATGGTGTTAGTGGTAGTGGAGATGGGGATCATTCCTGGAGCGTTTCGTTCACCAGGCAGCACACTATATTACGCATCATTGTTGACCCTTTCACTGCCATGGGAGAGACCCAACACTACACTGCCAGAGGCATAGAACATCATGAACCTCCCGCGACCGTGGGCGATCATGAGGATCTGTGTCTCTTGCTCGCCTCGTTTGTATCCTTGCTTTTCACTGGTCGGGGAGTTTATGTAGTCAAAAAATAAGCTGGACCATTTGACTGCCAATATATTTTTAAGCTGCCTCTGAAACATGGTTTTCGAGGTAACTATATAAAGGAGACTGTCAGTCATGTGGTCAGCCCATTCACTGTCGGGGCAAGACGGAACGTTACCCTAGCTGCGAGAGACATAAATCCTCATGAGCCCCCGCAGTCGCGGGGGCTCATGAGGATTTATGTCTCTCGTCAGTCCTATATTCTTCATGCCTTTTTTGGCTACATTTACATCTGTGTTTTTCACTTAAATGTCGGTTAGTGTGCACCCGGGATAGACTCGCAGTTCGTGATCGTTGGCACCGCAGGGACTCAGTCTGCTTGACTCTCTCAATATTTTATTTTTTATGGATCCCCTCGCAGCAAAGGTGCCACGAAAATCGTCAAGATCATCATCGAGCACCCCAATTTCATGGCCGGCGAGGACCGGCTGCGGAGAATGGGCGGCGGGGAGGCGTTCTTCCGCATGGAGGAGAAGAGCCAGTTCCCCCCGGACATCACCCCCCTCATCCTGGCCGCCCACTACAACAACCACGAAATCATCCAGATGTTTCTCTCGCGCAACCACACCATCGAGAAGCCGCACCCCATCTCGTGCAAGTGCAGTGACTGTGTGACCAAGCAGAACTACGATTCCTTGAAGAGGTCAAGGTCACGGCTGAACGCTTACCGGGCGCTGGCCAGCCCAGCATACATGGCCTTGTCCAGCCCTGACCCCATCATGACCACCTTTGAGCTGCGGCAGGAGATGATGAAGCTGGCGGAGGTGGAGAAAGAGTTCAAGGTGAGTGAGAAGGTCAAAGTCTTTAGTCAAAGTTCAAAGGGCAGAAGCAACCTTTCACCATTTTTTAGGAATGGGGACTTGAACTGTCTGTCATTTTTAGCCCCTTCCCTGCCACCGTCAGCAAATATTGCGTCTGAAATCTTTGTTCATTACATTTTCCAAAAACTACAAGGAGCAAGGACACAAATTGGCTTCAGCAAGAGACGTAGATCCTCATGAGCGCTCGCTGTCGCGGGGGCTAATGAGGATCTATGTCTCTTGCGGATTGATCATTGTTCATAATTTCCTGGCAGTGAAGGGGTTAAGACCTTAGAGACCGCCGTGCACGGTATAATAGGGTATTACAGCTTTGAACAAGGTACCTATGTAATGGCCTGTTACACCGTGTGTGGCGGGCTTTAGGGTCAACGGGCAAGAGCAAGCGTTTGCAGCTTCAGTTGTGCGACTTGCATTGTATCACTTGGGGTGGGAATCCAGCCGAAGTCTCCATTGTGTGCATCTGTTCACTGTGCATTTGTTACATTTTATAATAAGAGTCGAAGTCAGTGGAACCTATTTTAGTACAGGAACGATCCCACAATAGGCCATCGCGTCAAGAGTTTGATTAACCCTTTTGACTGCTACTGACGATACCGCTCGGTGGAAAAGACGCGTAGGTGCACATCTTTTCCGTCGAGCCGTATAGTCAGTAGCAACATGGTCAAGGGGTTAATTATTGTTGTTTGTTTGTTCTTTCCCACTCAAACCTGGATGGCGCCAAGCCAGTTAGTACTGCCCTTGGGTTATTACCGTTTTCCTTTCGAAAGTCAACTACTAGAATCCCCTGCTAAGCAATGCGCACAAGTTATGGAGGATGGATTGATTACGGTAGCTCAAAGGTAGTTTCCGATTCGCTATGAGCCTTTCTAGTTGATACACGCATTTAGCATTTGATCACGTCGAGTCTCACACATTTAGAAAAGTGATTCCTTTCGAAAATCAGTAGTATATATAGAAACATTTTCAGAAACGCCCAATTTTGGAAGTTAATGGGTACATTCAACAGTGACCATAAACAAAAATGATATTATGCTTGCGATCGTGAAACAGAACCTTCCACTGCGATCAATTTGATGGAGTTGCTTAGTTATTAGGGTTTAACGCCGATCAGGCTTCAAAGGCCATCTCATGGCGGCACCTTAATGGAGATCAGGGAACATTGAGATCGACATCCAGTGTCAAATGCTTACAGTGCATGAAATCTAGCTCGACTGAGCATAGTACATATGATGGAATTCGTAAGAAAAAAAATGGATCGTGATTAACGACTGACATGCTGGTTGAACTGTGGCTATCTGTAGGTCGTGCCGAAAGCTGTCTCCAAGACTGTCGCGAAAGCACTGGCCGCTGGGGATAACAAAAACGTCAAGGTGATTGCAACTTTTTCAGAAACCTCAGCAGAACTTGTACAGTACAGCCATAGTGACGGCCGTCCCTTCACTGCCTAGTATAGTCAAGTCAATCAAACTGCAAGAGACATAAATCCTCATGAGCCCCCGCAGTCGCGGGGGCTCATGAGGATCTATGCCTCTTGCTGACTCCCACTTTGTGACCCTGTTCCTTGGCGAATTGCGGTGGCTCGTGATGGCGTGTTCCATTCCTCGTTAACACCACTTTGTTTTTTGTGTTCCTTGGACGGGTGGTGATGACGGTATGGCGTTGAACTAAAAGAGATTCCAGAAACATAAATCTGCGGGCACTGGCAGTGAAGGGAGGACGTCTGTTTGCTAGTCCCACCGCCTTTTTATAGTCTGGAAAAAGTATTGACCATCAGCACAAATAATGACGCCTGGGTTGACGGGAAGATGCGAATGATTTGATTTTGTTATGTTCATAGGCTAGTTTTCCCCTTTGCTAGTTCCCCCGTGCGATCGTGTCTGCAACAGATTTCAGTGTCAGTGGATAGATTCAGCTAGAGTTTTGTAACCCACTCTTCTGTATTAAAACAGAATGGTATACGTCATGTAACAACAGTCTCACCACAAGCGATTATGAATGCATACATATTTGTGCTCAACGTCCCTAAGATAACTGAAACCCGATTTCACTGCAACGAAAGGATGTGAGCAAAAAGAAATCCGACATTTTTGGTATCATCGGATGCGCCCTTTTATAGTAATGACTAATGGGACAGTTTGCTGGCTCACTGCGGCATGGATTATGGTAGCGGTTGTGTTGTTAATACCGGTAAGTACCTCAAACTGTGGATGTTAGTGAGTTTGAAGTCCGTGGTCAGGGGGTTAATTTATGTTGTTTGTTTGTTCTTTCCCACACAAACCAGGAGGCGCCAAGCCAGTTACGTTCTACCTTTAGGTTATTACCGTTTTCCTTTTGAAAGTCAACTACTACAATCCCCTGCTAAACGCTGCCTACATGTCATTGAGAGTGGTAGCTCAACGGTAGTTTCCATTTCGCGTTGAGCCTTTCTAGTTGGTACACGCATTTAGCATTTGATCACGTCGAGTCTCACATTTTTGAAAAAGTATATAATTATGGAGACATTTTCAGAAACGCCCCATTTTAGAAGTTAGTGGGTACATTCAACAATGTTCACATCCAATTTTATGCTTGCGATCGTGAAACAGAACCTACCTCTGCGATCAATTTGATGGATTTACTTAGTTATTAGGGTTTAACGCCGATCAGGCTACTAAGGCCATCTCACGGCGGCAGCTTAATGGAGGTCAGGGAACATTGAGATCGACATCCAGTGTAAAATGCTAACAGTGCACGAAATCTAGCTAGACTGAGCACAGTACACATGATGGAATTCGTAAGAAAACAATGGATCATGGTTAACGACTGACATGCTGGTTGAACTGTGGCTATCTGTAGGTCGTGCCGAAAGCTGTCTCCAAGACTGTCGCGAAAGCACTGGCCGCTGGGGATAACAGAAAGCTCAAGGTGATTGCAACTTATTCAGAAACCTCAGCAGAACCTGTACAGTACAGTCATAGTGACGGCCGTCCCTTCACTGCCGGAAACCAATTTCACTGCAACTAAAGGATGTGAGTAAAAGAAATGCGACATCTGTGGAATCATTTGAAACAGTAAAGTGTTTCCGATGATTAAAAAACAATTCGCATTTCCTTTGCTCGTCTGTATACAAACGTTTAACGTGTATTATATTTGAGACACAACCATTTCTGGTCTATGTCCCCACGGTTGCGCCCTTTCATAGTAAGGACTAAAGGTACCGTTTCTCTGGATCAATGCGGCATGCATTATCGTAGCAGTTGTGTTCTTAACCCATTCAGGAGATCGATCGACCATGATAATTCAAAGGTTCTGCCTGTCGGCGCCAAGCTAACTGGCACTACCATTGAACTATCATGGTCGATCCATCTCCTGCAACAGGTGCATAGTCTCCAAAATTTTGGAAGTACGTGCGTAGGGTTGAATGAGTTAATACCGACAAGTACCTCAAACTGTGGATTATAGTTACGCAACTAGTTGCGGATACATAGCCTCCAGCGGATGGAGCGCACATAATGTTTGAAGTCCGTGTAATGTTTGACCTACTTCAGATGTTAAGGGGTAACCTCTATTGCTTACTTGATAACTTACACAGGCAGGCAGCGCGCGGGAAAATCATCAAATGACTCTCAATTTGTCGATATGCGGGTTTGCTGCACAGAGATCGATGAAGTTGTGGAAGGCTATTTTATTAACCCCTTCACTGCCGAGAAAAAGTGAGCACGATCCAACTGGAGGAGACAGATTGTCATGAGCCCCCGGCGACTGCGTGGGCTTATGAGGATCTATGCCTCTTCCTGAGACCAATTTGCATCCAATTGGGCAGTTTTTGGCTTTTGGTCGTTGAATGAACAAAGATTTCAAAAACAAAAAATATACGTACAGTGGCGTGGGAAGGGTTAAATGCATTCCTGTCTTTTGCAAACAAGCGCAAAATAACTCTGCTTTGCCACAACTGTGTATTTGCCTAGAAAAAATTTTTCTCAACACAATTTTAGAAATCAATCTTCTGCCACAATTAAACTTTAACAAGTTTACTCAAGGAACAGTTGTTACGGAGAAGCGTCAATATTTCCCGCCAATAAAGAAAAATACTAACAGTCTATCTTTTGCTTCTGTCGAAATGAGTGTTTGTCTCTCTCAAATAAAATCTGTCGTCAGAAATGCGCTTTACAGCTGAACATCGTATACATCTTCAATATGTCGTGGCTTTGGAAAACACTTGAATGTCATGGATCTAGAAAAAGATAATTACATCGTCGCTTTTGATGGAGGGCATTTATTTTGCACGATGGATTTAAGTTAACGATAATGGTGATGATGACGATGATATGATGATAATAATAACTATTATAATAACAATGACAATAACAGGTGGTTTTAACAATAATAATAATAATAATAATATCTATAATAATAACAATGACAATGCCGATATAACAAGAAAAGAAGAAAGAAAAGACTATCATCATCATCATAATCATAACAATACAACCTTCGCGTCATTTTTGTCTGGTTTAACCCCCAGCTTGTAACTAGTTTGAAGCAGCTTCCATCTTTGAACTGTTGGTCATCGTCCAGAGGTACACAATTTTCGGCCTCCCAGCTCTCACACACACACACACACACACACACACACACACACACACACACACACACACACACACACACACACACACACACACACACACACACACACACACACACACACACACACACACACACACACACACACACACACACACACACACACACACACACACACACACACACACACACACACACACACACACCACACACACACACACACACACACACACACACACACACACACACACACACACACACACACACACACACACACACACACACACACACACACACACACACACACACACACACACACACACACACACACACACACACACACACACACACACACACACACACACACACACACACACACACACACACACACACACACACACACACACACACACACACACACACACACACACACACACACACACACACACACACACACACACACACACACACACACACACACACACACACACACACACACACACACACACACACACACACACACACACACACACACACACACACACACACACACACACACACACACACACACACACACACACACACACACACACACACACACACACACACACACACACACACACACACACACACACACACACACACACACACACACACACACACACACACACACACACACACACCACACACACACACACACACACACACACACACACACACACACACACACACACACACACACACACACACACACACACACACACACACACACACACACACACACACACACACACACACACACACACACACACACACACACACACACACACACACACACACACACACACACACACACACACACACACACACACACACACACACACACACACACACACACACACACACACACACACACACACACACACACACACACACACACACACACACACACACACACACACACACACACACACACACACACACACACACACACACACACACACACACACACACACACACACACACACACACACACACACACACACACACACACACACACACACACACACACACACACACACACACACACACACACACACACACACACACACACACACACACACACACACACAAAACCGCACTTGGCAAGAGATGTGACAGCATTGAAACGATGATTCATAAATCAAACAAGTTTTGGCAATAGACAGCACAAATGTTTTGCTGGTCTTTTGATTTTGAACATCGCAGCCGATGTCTAGCTGTATGCTGGGCTGTGATTTTGGACCTTACGGCCGCTAGGCCGTAAGGTCCAAAATCACAGCCCAACACACAAAGTAGACATGATCACATGGCACTCGTCGCCACACTAGACTTGGCAAAAGCACCGAACATTTCTCAATCAAAGGCTTGGAGAAGGAACTGTGCAGTTGTCAATACAGACGTCGCCGTTCAATTGTCTTACCTCAGCGCCCCGGCGGTCGCAGACAATCAGACAGAACAGTCCAAAACGGAATCCATTCCATCGGCATGGATCCTCATGAGTCCCTGCAGGCTGCGGAAGCTGACAGCACTCTGCGTTGGCCCTGTTCACACTACTGTATATCCTGTGGAGTGGACATTTTCGGAGTGAGACTAATATACGAAAGACAAAGAAGTTGAAAGAAAAGAGGGAGGGGAAAAAGAGAGAGGGAGGGAGAGAGAGGCAGAGACAGAGAGAGGAACAGGCGTGTATCCAACTAACTCAAGCCGAAACCCTACTGGTCTCTTCTTTAAAGAAACACATTGCAAACAGGACTAAAATTAACAAGATGGCATGAACCATAACCCACAAGGCCCCTGCTATATGCGATCTGCCCTCGCTTTCAAGGGTATCTACCTTTTGCCTTGACCTGATTCTTATGTTTAAATGTCTCCTTTTATAAAAGCCTCGCAGATCTGTCAATGCCTCAATGTGCCCTATAACAGGCACAGTGCATAGGCGTCATTGGTTTGTCAAACACCATTTGTCATGACGTATTTTTTATTTTTACGTACTTTTATTTTACATGATCTGCGTTTCAGTATCGCTTTAAGACTTAAGAAATGATGATAAAACTAGAATTGTACGATACAATTGCAGTCTTGCTATAATTTGTGTGAAATCAGGCTGACTTTACCTAGCTACATGATATACTAAGTACACCTGAATGCTTCTGAAAGCGTGTCGGTGTGTGTGTGTGTGAAACATCTCCAAGAGGCATAGATCCCCCTTGAATCAATGAATATTTTACAACGGTAAAGATATTAACAATGCCAGAGGCAATGCCTATTTTCAAATCTGCCGTTGCTACATCTACAAACACAACAATTACATTAATACATGTATAGGACCAACGCCTACGGGTGTGTTGGGGGAGGGGGAGCAAAGGTAAGGAAGAAAGAAGAAGGGGGGGGGGGGGAAGCAACAACACAGCAGCACTATACATACACAGCAGTAGAATGGGTACATTACTGACAATAATAATATTATCTACGTATAGAAAGCAAAGCTTGCAGATAGTTATGGCTGCGAAGATAAATGTTTAAAAAGACATTTCTTGAAACCCGATACCGTTGGAGTGGTCTTCGTGTGGGATTGAAGTGAATTCCACAAAGTCGCCCCCGAGAATGCTGGACTGGGTTTAAATAAGTCTATTCTGGTTTTGGGTACTACATACAGGCTTTTTGTATCGCCATAACGGGACTGTGACCGGACTAGCAGCTGGGTTAGATATTCCGGAGTGTTGCAATTCCGAATCTTGAAAAGGAGCACACCTTTGTTGAATGCAAACTGATTGAGAGAAATAAGTCCCGCTTTGTGAATCTTATCCGTTATCAAAGTAGGATCAGGTAAAATTAATTTCGCTGCTCGTCTGTGTAGTCTTTTTAAATGTACATCTCTGCAGCCATCCCATACCGTCGAAGCATAATTAATGTGGGACTAAATATGTGCATAATAAAATAATTTTCTGGTTTCAAGTCAGTGAAGTGCTTCAGTTTGGACAGCATAAAAATGTTTCTTGAAACCGTTTTACACACATGTGTGTGTGCCTGCCATTTGAGCTGATCATCTATGATAATTCCAGGGAGGCGGTGTTCAGACACTTGCTCAATAGAATTGCCTTCGAAGGACAAATCAAATGAAAGGGGGCCGAGTGAGCGAGTGAGATGATAGGATGAAAAGTTTTAGGCATAGCAATGCCTATCTTCCAAAATGTCCTGCTACTCTACACATAATACATCAGACGATACATAAAAAAAATGAAACATATGTAAGTATAAAGACCCCTCACCCCCCCCCCCTTTTCAGAGAAAAAAAAGTTATATATATATATGTATAAACCTGACATGTTAATGCAGACAGTGGAACTCTAACATAATCTGAAGCAACAGTCTTAGAGTATTAGGCAATAGGAAACTTGTCACAAAAAATACGAATAGTAGCATAAGGGAACCGAACATACTGTTACTTCTGAAGTAAATATTTATTGAGGCGATCTTTGAAGACGCTAATCTTACAAATTGATTTCAGGTGTGGAGGTAACATATTCCACGCTTAAGCGCCTGAAAAAGACAGGTTGGTTTTACAGATGTCTAATGTAATTTTAGGAAGGTGGATCGAGCTATTTCTCGTGTTTTTCCTATTGTCGGAAAAGAGTTTTTAGATAGGGTGGGGCTTTCCCGTGCATGATCTTGTGCAGTAGAACACAGCGATTAAATTCAAACCGTTTCTTCAATGTTAGTAACTTGAATTAACTTTTTCATGTGAACTTCGCTGCATCCATCCCAGACGGTAGAACTGTAGTCACAATGCGTTTTGATATGCGCATGGAAAAAGAGTTTACGGATATCAGTATTAACTATATAAGTAGTTTTGATAACAGAACGGATTTTTGTCTTGCATTATAGAGTCAGTATGGGGCTCCCAGCTTAATTGGTTGTCCACTATAACGCCTAATAAGCGATGCCTAGTTACTTGTTCTACAAGCTGGCTATCTAAGGAGAGTGTTAAAGGTGGTAGGCCTTGCTGGTGTTTGACGTGTAGTAACTAACATGCTCTTTGTCTTTGGAATTTTAATAATCATGTGATTATCTCTGCACCAGCGTGCTACTTCATCAAGACTGTTGGAGTATGTCACGATCCCGCTTCCGGGGTGCTGTCACTCGAGATTCACCCAACCCACTCACTAACACAAACCTAACACAAACACCAGAGGAACAATAACGACGTTTATTAAATGAAACTAACAAAAACTATTCTCACGCAGTCCTAACCATGCATTCACACCTCGCATTCACACTCACACCCGCCCAAACTCTCCAAACTAAAATACCCTTAATACACCATACAAGATATATAATAAACTAAATATCCCTACTAAAATACAAATGACTATATAAATAAACTACTATCCTTAATAAAATAAAACAGGCTGATAGGCTTAAACCGTACGCCACTAGACCCCGCCGGAAGCACAAGCGTCAAGCGCTGACGCCAGTTAGACCAACGCCTTTGCTTCCGCGGAGAGTCTATTACAACACGTGGCTCCTTAATACAGTAGTTCACAAAGCACAATATCGACTAAATGAACCAAATAAGCTTGCTTATTAATTCACATAAAGAGCGAGAAAATGGATACAATACGTGTACGCTACTTTATCTCCCCAAAGGGATCACGAACAACAAGTTCGAATTAAGCTAGCAAATTATACACTGACAGCACAAGGCTCTTCTAACTACGTCTCAGAGTAATATCACATAAGCACATGGAGACTAAACATCGCATATGCAAATGGAGCCCAGACAATCTCACAGAACTTAACACAACCGAAAGTCGACTAAACAATATACTTCGTCACGGGACCTTCTCGCCGGAAGCACAACCGTTGAGCGCAGTTCAACTCGACGCTCTTGCTTCCGCGATAAGGTCTTCCGTAACACACGCTACTATAAACAATATAACTCCAAATGTTACTGTACCAAAACTCCTCTCGCAATATAGCCACTCCAAGGAGATGAAATATGCTAACGTTCTTAATATAATTATACAAAACTTCACGTAAACAAATTAGAAATAACTATATGGGACGACCCGACCTGACTAAATACGGGGCGTGCCGCGACACTCGCGAAGGCACCCAGGTCCGGTGTCGTAGCCCACAAGGCGGAGTGACACTGTCAGCTTCCACGCAGTACCACAGCACGGTGGCAAACTAGCTGATTAGTTCTTCGTATTTAAAGATGCACTAAAACACAGGTGCAAAAATACTCATATGAATAACTAACAGAAAAAGACAAGATACTCACATCACCCTTCCCGCAACTTTAACTGCCGTCTTTTATATTCCCTTCGCCTTTTTCCCGCAACAATAAATTCAACCTCCACAAAATACATTCTCTCCTCACCTCTCTCCCGCAATAATAAATGCAAACTCAAAATACATATTTACACGTCACCACCCGACTCGCTTGCGATATTTACACTCCTACGACGCTAACTACTGAGACGACCTCAGTCGCCTGCTCGGCGTTAAACCCCTAGTAACTAAACCCCGCTAACTACTCTAAAAACAACGTACAATAACTAACGTTCACTTCTACACCCTACTCTCCGCTATTCTACGCCTGCCCCCCAATACACACTAGCCAACATAATAATACCGAACAAGCAAACACAAACAAAACCCCCGAACAAATGGCCACTAGAAAATTGTTGCGTGCACTTACTGTCATCCGTGAAGACGCCCCGGCTAGGACGAAGACAAACAAGACAAGATGAGCCAGGGGTAAAGTCGTCGCAGCTCTCTTCTCTTCTCTTCTCAGGACACCGACTCCTGGGCTCAACCAGGGCCGTCTCGTAGGGACGCCACAGCTACTTGAGGCGGCGGCAAATGGAAACCCACGCCCGCACAATCCCCCCTCAGAGACTATGTTGAAAAGACGACTGTTCCCGTTCGCTGGTGGAATGCGAATGACTAGTAATTTTGATACCGTTAGATTGGCAAAAAACTGCTCACTACCTCACGTGATAAAAATTCACGTGAAGCAGGTACCACCCCATGGCGTTCAGACTGAACGATCACGTGCGGCACGCCAACACCCAAACTCACGTACAGAAGCAAATCTCGTGTAAAGGCCAATTACTACACACTACGCTATCATTACCCGGTGACCAACTAAATCCTATCACCCCTCTAAACTTACTCCCCTACAAAATTAGACGAAAAAAAATCCGTGTCGTGACAGAGTAGCTTATTAATGGTTGCGATATCTTTATCAGATGTGTGTGTGGTCGTGTCATCTGCGAACAGATCGCAGTTTGTGTCTAAATGAGATATTCACAGTGGCAGATCATTAATAAATAGATTAAATAATAAGGGCCCTAGAATAGACCCCTGTGGAACACCGCAAGTTACTATACCATCAGAGGAATATTTGCCATTTAGCAGTACTTTCTGCGTTCTGTCCCTGAGATAGGAAGAGAGAGAGAGAGAGAGAGAGAGAGAGAGAGAGAGAGAGAGAGAGAGAGAGAGAGAGAGAGAGAGAGAGAGAGAGAGAGAGAGAGAAATGAAATGAAATGAAATGAAATGAAACTTTATTTCCCAACGGATGAAGTAATTAGCACGTGTGCCATTTTTCATAATTGCCGTTGCTACTCTACAAACACAGGATAATAATTGTAATACTAATAGTACCAAATTACATAAAGAAAAATTAGGAGACATTAAACATGAAGAGACATTAAACAAAATTCATTCATTCATTCGGTCATACAAAAAACAAACGAAAAATAGAAAGTACACGCCACGCGCGCACACTAACACATACACGCTCGCGCGCGCACACAGACACGCGCTAATGATAACTTGACCTATATACGAAGCAAATCATTTGGATCAAAGTGAAAATTCACTTCAGACAGCAAAAATTATTTGGATTATAATAGAAACTTGAATTATGTAATTAGGCGATTATTACTAGTATGCACAAACCATACGGCAGCATGCACTGATTATACGATAAGCACATGTTTGATACGAATACTTGTGGTAGATTATGTATCAGCAGACAAGTACTTGAGGAGGCATTCCTTGAATGAGGAGAGGGAGCTAGCGTGTGTTATACATGTTGGCAGTGTGTTCCAGAAAGATGCGCCTGAGAAAGATACACTGGTTTTAAATAGATCTATCCTGGGGCGAGGTGTAATAAAGTTTCGTCTTGAACTTGCCTTGGTAAAGAGCATACAAAGATATTCTGGGTGAATCTCATTCCAGATTTTATACATAACCACACCCGTGTTTAAGAGGTGATGCTTGCTAAGAGGTAGCATTTTCAGTTTTTCAAGTCTTTCATCAGTTGTTAGGGCTGAATCAGGCAGGATATGTTTCGCTGCTCTCCGATGCAGGGAGTTAAGCCTCTTCAAGTGTATGTCACCGCTGTCATCCCATATCGTGGACGCATAATCGATGTGGGATTTGACATGTGCATTGTAAAATAACTTGCGGGCATCAACATCGATAAAGTACTTCAACTTTGAAAGCATAAAAACATTTCTAGCAACAGTTTTACATACAGCATTTATGTGCGATTGCCACTTCATCTGGTCATCAACAATTACACCAAGTAATCGGTGTTCCGTGACCTGATTAACGATGTCATTATGGATAGTCAGGCTGAGTGTAAGTGGCTTGAGCTGGTGCTTCTGACGGATTGCTATCGTCATGCATTCCGTTTTGGAAGGATTTAAAATCATTTCATTGTTTGCGCACCAAGTGGAAATTTCGCTCAAACCCTGCTGCAAACCAGAGAGAGAGAGAGAGAGAGAGAGAGAGAGAGAGAGAGAGAGAGAGAGAGAGAGAGAGAGAGAGAGAGGAGAGAGAGAGAGAGAGAGAGAGAGAGAGAGAGAGAGAGAGAGAGAGAGAGAGAGAGAGAGAGAGAGAGAGAGAGAGAGAGAGAGAGAGAGAGAATGACAATGACAATGATCCTTTATTTGACAACGGTAAAAGTTTTGGTAGTAACAACCATTCGAACTTGCCGTTGCTAATCTACTGATTACAGAGTTACTATCGTACTAATTGTTTTCTACTACTAGGAAGGAAAACAAATTACATGACACAGCACAAGCCAAAAATAAATTTTTAAAAAATATAAAAAATTAAAAAAAAATAATGTAGGGGGGAAGTGAATTACCAACTTTACTGGTCGGGCATAATGACATGTTGTGAGGTTTCATTAAAATAATATAATAAGAATACACACAACCTAATACGCATACATAACACATGCACATTTGAGCACGCCACTCTCCATCTCTAATATACGCGTACGCACGCGCACACACGCACAACGCACACGCACACACGTGCACACACACGCTTACGCGGCTTAAGCTAGTCAGTCATATGAGTAGCTGGCTACATACAAGCTGTACCGAATAAATATGAGTCATCAGTCGAAACCTGTGATACACGCAATTAATGATCTAATGAGAAATAGTATTTTTCAGTATGTGCACAGTCACGGGGATGCTGCTGACAAAAATAAGTACTTGCTGAGACTGACTTTAAACGAGGAGAAAGTAGCTGATGTCGTGACGTTTCTAGGCAAGGCATTCCAAAGACTAGAGCCAGAGAACGTCAAACTCGTTTTATAGAGATCAATTCTAGGTCGCGGCACAATAAGGGATTTTCTTGATCTGGAGTATGTTGATGACTGGACGGTAAATAGCGATGTGATATATCGGGGTAGCTTATCGTTTAATGCCTTGAACATAACCATTCCCTTATTGTAAATTATATGATCTTTCAGGGGCAGAATTTTTAAGGCTGCCAAATTTTGGTCAGTAGTTAAGCTGGGATCAGGGAGTATTAGTTTGGCAGCTCTCCGATGTTGAGAGTGCAATCTTTTCAAATTGACATCTCTCGAACCATCCCACACAGTAGAAGCATAGTCTATATGCGATCTAATATGGGCATTGAAGAACAGTTGACGTGTCTCCATATCAGTAATGTGTTTAAGTTTTGCTAAGATGTACAGATTTCTGGAGACAATTTTACAAAAGTTACTGATGTGTAGCTGCCACCTAAGCTGGTTGTCCACCGTGACTCCTAGCAGGCGATGGTTAGTTACTTGGCTGATGGTTTTGCCTTGGAGGGACAGACTGAGTGAGAGAGAGCCAAGCTGGTGTTTTTGGCGGGTGCTAATTACCATGCTCTCCGTTTTTACCGGGTTTAAAATCATAATATTATGACTGCACCATTCATCAATATCTTGCAGTGTGTTTTGCAGTCGTGAATTGATGTTTGATATATCCTTATCTGGCGTGTGTACAGCAGCATCATCTGCAAACATATCACATGTAACGCTTTCATTTTGTATCGCAAGAGGAAGATCATTTATGAACAAGCAGAATAAAAGGGGACCAAGAATAGAGCCCTGTGGTACGCCATGCTTCACTAAACCTTGATTCGAGTATGAGCCATTTAGTAATACCTTTTGTTTTCTACCTTCGAGGTAGGATTTGAGAAACGACGCCGAGTTGTTGGTGTACATGGACACTTTCTTGATCAGTATTTCGTGGTTTACTAGATCAAAGGCTTTACGAAAATCTAGAAACATGACTCTTGTAAGTTTTGAGTCGTTGATGGAAGATAACCAGGTGTCTATCATCCGTATCAGCGCAGTGTGACATGAGTGTTCTGATCTGAAGCCCGACTGCAATGAATAGATTAATTTTCGGCTTTCCAGGTATATAGATAGATGCTTGTGAATATGCCGTTCTAAGGGCTTGGACAGAACAGGTAGAAGTGATATGGGCCTAAAATTATTAATTTCACTAAGATCTTTAGATTTAGGTAGCGGTATTACTTTCGCGTCTTTAAATGCGTCTGGAAAACAATTAAAATTAATACAGAGGTTGTAGATATAAGTGATACTCTCTACAATGTATGGGAGGGATATCTTGAGTATTTTCGCACTAATCTCATCCAGTCCTGATGATTTTTTATTTTCCAAGGATGTAATTAATTTACCAACTTCATGGACCGCTACAGTGGGTATGATGAAAGGTTTTGTGCCGGCAGTTCTCTGCTTGCATACATAGTCATGCGACTCAGTTCCCGGCGGGATTAATGATTCTGCTACGGAGACGAAGTGGCTGTTGAAGCTGTTTGCTGTGAGATGCGGAGGTAAAGGAGCTGTGTTTTTATTCGTGCCTCTAGTAACTAAATTTATCGCACGCCATATTGTGGCACAGTCTTTACTTTCGTGAATAACTTTATCGAAAAGTAATTTCTTTGCCTTCAGAACCATGGATTTTATTCGATTACGTTCTTTCTTGTAATCGGTGAAGCGCTTCTCTCTTCTCAGCTCGTCCCTGTGCTCCATGGCCTCGATAAGATCCGCAGTCAGCCAGGGTGGTAAAGTGGCGTATTTAACTCTTTGTTGTCTCAAGGGCGCGTGTTTATCTAGCACTCTGAGAAAGATGTCATACCACGTATCTAGTGCTTTATTTGGGTCGGTTTCATTGTACACTTCGGTAAATTCTGCAGAAGCTAGATCAGACAGAAAGGTATTTTCATTGAACTTTTTAAATGATCTGTATGTTATGCACGTATGTCCTTGCTTTTTTAGTTTTGGGAGCTTGGACAGCCACGTGCAGCTTACCGGATAGTGGTCACTTACGCTAAGACTACCAACGTGAACGTTGCTAATTGCCAGCGGTTTATTTGTATAAATATGGTCTATAACAGTGGCTGATGATGGCGTAACTCTAGTGGGCGATGTTACCATTTGTTGAAGGCCGACTAAGGTAGTGGTACACTCCCATGATGGGTGAGGTTTAAGAGTGTCAATGTTAAAATCCCCTAGAAGGAGAAGTTCTCTTTTATGAATATCTGTTTTATCAATCAAGTGTACAAAGTTGTCATACCACTCAAAAGTGGCCGCAGGATTTCTGTAAAGAAACCCAACAAGTAAAGGAGGGGATTTAGATTGCCTAATCTCTATCCAAATACATTCCACATCGCTAGTTTCTAAGTCTCGGCGCCTGCGGGTTATGTGTTTAACTGAGTTGTGGATGTAGACCGCTACACCTGTCTCACCCTGGACTGACGGATCTCTCCTAAGAATGGAGTAATTTGGAATGGCGATGGCCTCATCACTGATGTGTGTGGCAAGGCGTGTCTCGGTTATACCAAAGAGATGAAAGTAACTAGGTGAATTAACATAAACGCAAACGTCCGGCACTTTGTTCGCCAGGTGATATACATTTAAATGTCCGATTCAAAATTTTTGGCCTTTTTTGCACATTATCTTGTATGGTAATTTTGGCGTTAAAAATAAGTAATGGAACTAAGGTAAAGTAGAGTACAGGAACTAAAAGTAGTATGCGAGTAATAAAAGTAACAAATGTAAGGCAAACAAACAGCAAACTTCACGGAAAAAGCGAAATTTAAACAGAAAAGAGAGGGGAAAAGGGGCGGAGGGGGGGGGGGGGGGGAGTACGTTATTTAGACAAAGCGTTTACGTTATCTAAGACAAATAAGAGAATATTTGTGAGGCTGGAAAAATGTAACGAGCACTCGCCAATATTCACTGATCTGACTTGCTCATATACGCTTTAACGGGAAGAAAGAAAAATATTAAAATAATAATAATAATAATAATAATAATAATAATAATAATAATAATAATAATAATAATAATAATAATAATAAAAGTAAGTTGACTTTTCCCGTAAAATCTATAGTCTATAATATAGACAGTCACATGAGCAATAGAAAGTAAGTCGACACAAGACAAAAGTGCGCTGCATGTAGTAAGGAGTTCGAGTCGATTATAAGATACGAGGTCCCGTAAACACACGTCTCACACGTGCACTGCTATGATGGTATTTGACCAAACATGCAGAGATGAAATGATTAATATCATCTGTTTAAGTCACGAGCAGATCAACATAAGATATCTGCAGTACAAGTTCACTCAGTTTAAACCCTTTACGAATAAGAACAGCACAGAAGTAAATTTATTGCTGTGCTGTAAACATGTCTCTTCTCGTGTGTAGGTGAGTGTAGAGTTAGCTGGGTACGCGGCCACTCTTGTGGCTTAACGTCAGATCAGCAAAGAGAACAAACTAAAAAAAAGTCAGTGTTTCAAGACGAGTCTGATTGATGACACCTAACACACACACACACACACACACACACACACACACACACACACACACACACACACACACACACACACACACACACACACACCGCACACAAAAACGCACACACACACCCGCACTGACTCATGCGTCCGTGTATGCACGACCCCTGTCATCTTCAGTTCAATGTGCGGACGGATAGATGACCAAGCCGACAAAGGTGCCGCACCTGGCGAGCCATGCAAAGGTGCATAGCTGACAAGGCGCAACACCCACGCTGTCATGGATCACCCTTCGTCCGCCATTTGTATGTAGTTCGTTCAGTGGGAACTGAATGTGACAGGGATTGTGGGACGCCGATTACGACAGTGATTGTAAAAACTGCGCGAGCAGCTTTAGTGCTTGCATTTGTGGTGGGTCCAAAAACATGGCTCCAGCCGCTTGCTTCGCGCCCCAGGCGTTCGTGGGTGATTCCGCCACTGGTGGGACAATGGGTCCTGTCTCTGACGGCTGCAGCGGCGGGAAGTCGGTGGTCTGGAACCGGGGAGTCGCGGAGATACGGCCCTGCTGTACGCCGCCGGGCTGTGAACCTGACACGCTCTCGGGTGGTGGTTGGTTGGGCTGATTGGTGGGCGTGTGGCGAGAGAGAGAGAGAGAGAGAGAGAGAGAGAGAGAGAGAGAGAGAGAGAGAGAGAGAGAGAGAGAGAGAGATAAATGAAATGAAATGAAACTTTATTTTCCAAGGATAAAAAAATAGGTGCGCAGACCTTTTTTCATTCTTGTCCTTGCTACAAACTACATGAAAACACACACGCACGCACACACACACACACACACACACACACACACACACACACACACACACACACACACACACACACACACACACACACACGCACGCCGGCACGGACACGCGTTTGCACACACACACTCACACACACACCCACACACGCGCGCACGCACACACACGGAAGTACGTAAATCAGAGTTAGGTCAGACCCCGCTACGGCTCAAACATTGGATTAAAGGCCGTGACAAACGTGGTATGGTGATGTATGTCCGGGGCTTTCAACCAACGCCCGCGTCAGACGAAGCACAGTCCCGACCCACGTCTGGCTAATATGTATTCCTACGGTACATGAATGAGAGAGAGAGAGAGAGAGAGAGAGAGAGAGAGAGAGAGAGAGAGAGAGAGAGAGAGAGAGAGAGAGAGAGAGAGAGAGAGAGAGAGAGAGAGAGAGAGAGAGAGGGAGGAATCAATGAATCTTTGTTTGACAACGGTAAAGATATTGACAGAGTCCGAGGCAATGTCATTTTTCACATCTGCCGTTGTCACTTCTACAGACAAACAACAATTATATACATTAGATACATAGCCTGAGACTAAGGGGGTGGGGGCGGTGGGGGGGGGGGGGGGTGAGAGCGGAGTAAAAAAAAACCACAAAAAACATCAAGATGGAATGAACCATAACCCACAAAGTCCCTTCTGTATGAGAGCTGTCCTCGCTGTCAATGGTCTCTACCTATTGTCTTTGACCTGATTCTGATGTTGAATTATCTCCTACTGAAAAGGTATCGCAGCTCTGCCAATGCGTCAGTGAGTTCTAGAAGGGGCGCAGGATATACGCGTCACTGATTTGTCAAACGTCATTTGTCATGGTGACCCTGGGAACTAAAAAGTAGTTAACCCCACCCAAGTCCCCCAGGGCAGACCCGGGTGGGGGAGAGAGAGAGAGAGAGAGAGAGAGAGAGAGAGAGAGAGAGAGAGAGAGAGAGAATTACGTCATATGTAGAGTATTGCGTCAATGTCTGCATGGTGAGGGAGTTGCTTCTTTTACGTCACCGCCACTGTCTGACTTTCTCCAGAAGTGTTTTTTTTTTTTTCACTGTTTGAATTTTTTTTAAAGATAATTTTTACTGAAGAAGTTGAAAGGGTACAAAGCTGGCTGACAAATGCATCCAATGTCTTTCTAGCTATATCAAAACATGCGATATCGAAAATTTCAAGAAAGTATGAAGGAAAAAAAATTACGGACTCTAATCTGGGTCAACCGACTTTCTATAAACGATCTAAGAGCCTATATGTCTTCAATGAGACATCCAATTACAATATGCAGGGAGGCTCTTTTAGCCATCCCTTGAATAAAGTATTTCGCCAAGTTTCAAGCTTGTGTGTACAGAAATATCAGACATTCTCGTGTTTACAAACATACTCGCGCGCGCACACTCAGGCACGCACGCACGCACGCACGCACACACACACACACACACACACACACACACACACACGCGCGCGCGCGCGCGCCCGCGCGCGCGCGCGGGAAGAGTCCCATGTATGAAACACTTAAGCAAAAACGTCTCGCGCGACCGTCCAAAGGAAGGTAGAATCAATCCGGAACCAGGGTTTGATAGAGATTATATTGATGCATCGTAGGACAAAGCCAAATTTCACAACTCGAATCAACGCAGAAGCAGTTCCAGTTTGAAAAAGTGACGCATTGTTTCATATTAGGCACTATTTGCCTAATGTGAAACACCAGATCTCCTATTATGAAACAGTGTGAATATGTCCTTTTTACACGTTTCATTTACATTTTGCTGGAACATTAAGGTATGAGAGATGATTAGCACAAATTATAGGGTCATTTAACATAAAAAGTGAGTTAAATATAATGAGTCATTCGCCACTGGTCCATCCATCCATCACCCTTTGTATATCCAATTGTGACAAATTTTATCCTTTTGAATTTTTGAGAGTCGATAAGAGTGACTGACTTCTAATTTGGCACAGTGATCCTATTTGACAATAGCTTTGATTGTCATTTGCGCTGACCTACATGAAAGGTCAAGGTTACAACGGTCAATAAACGGGCGATTTTGTAAAGAAACTAGTTATAATTTTATGTAAAACTTGCCAAAGGGAAAACTGATGATAAAACTTTTGTTTGCAGCTCTACTAAGTTAACCTCTCGTTAAGGTCAAAGGTCACGGGAAGTAAGAGGGTTTTTTATTTTAGGTTGCTGCTTTTATTGGTAGTTCGTATGTGAACATTGCCGTAAGACCCCAGCAGAAATGTGTTGCTAGGGTTACACTGTCTATGCATATTAATTTTATTGGCTCCTTCCAAAAGTCAAAGGTCAGGCATGGTCAGCAAATGTGTGGAAAATGTTCTATGTAGGGGAGGAGATCTATGTATGAAACACTTAAGCAAAAGCGTCTCGCGCGACCGTCCCAAAAAAGGTAGAATCAATCCGAAACCAGGGTTTGATAGAAATTATATTAATGCATCTTAGGACAAAGCCAAATTTTAAAACTCGAATCGACGCAGAAGCAGTTCCAGTGGCACATTGTTTCATAATAGGCACCATTTGCCTAATATGAAACACTAGGTCTCCTATTATGAAACAGTGTGAATATGTCCTTTTTACAAGTTTCACTTACATTTTGTTGGAAACTTAATTGTTTATAAGGCATGAGAGATGGTTAGCACACATTATAGGCTCATTTAAATTTGAAAGTGAGATAAATATAATGGCTCATCCGCCACTGGTCCACTGTTGGTCCATCCATCCACCATCCTGTGTGTATCCAATTGTGACAGATTTTATCATTTAAAAGTTTGAGAGACCATCAGAGCCACAGAATTCTAATTTTGCACAGTGATCCTATTAGACAACAGCTTTGATTGTTACTTGCGCTGACCTCCATAAAAGGTCAAGGTTGCAATAAACGGGCGATTTATTTAAGGAAACTAGTTATAATCTTATTTTAAAACATGCCAAATACAAAACTGATGATACAACTTTTGTTTGCAGCTCTACTAAATTAACCTCTTGTTAAGGTCAAAGGTCACGGGAAGTAAGAAGGCTTTTTATTTTAGGTTGTTGCCATTACAGGTAGTTCGTATGTGTACTTTGCAGTAAGACCCCCAGTACAAATGTTTTGCTAGAGATTACACTGTCCAAGTATATTAATTTTATTGGCTCCTCCCAAAGGTCAAAGGGCAGGCATGGTCAGCAAGTGTGTTAAAAAGGTTCTATGTATGGGGAAATAAAAGCTACTGTATTTAGTTTTTCCACCTCAGAAGTAAAACTTGATAAAATCTAGCATTATCGACACAGGTTTATGTACATATTCAGAAGCAAATTCAGGGGGAGAGGGGTGTTCCAAGGTGTACGGCTCCCAGGATATTTGTTAATGTGTAATTTTCCATTTTTGGGAGTTTGGAACCCCCACCCCCACCCCTCCACACACACACACACACACACACACACACACACACACACACACACACACACACACACACGCACACGCACACACACACCCACCCCCCCCCCCCCCCCCCCGCGTCTCTTCTTGGAAATTGTAAACGGTCCGTCGTGTGATTTTTCGGCCATTGGTGAAAAGGTCTCCAGACCTCTCTCCCCCTTCCCTCGACCCCCCCCCCTACCCCTCCCCCCACTCGCACTGACACCAGCACCACGCACGCTTCGTTTGACAGTCAACAAGTGGCGCATTTGTAGGTCCTCACCCTCTTTACATTCTCAGCAACTGTGACTCCGCCGACAGGAAGAGGTCTACGGAATCTCCCGCACGTTGTTTTTTTCTTTAAACTGCCCTCTACCTTAAAGAGAGGTCATTCGCAATAGTATTTATGGTATAAAATGCATACTTAGGTACTTTCAAACATGTGCGCCCAAAGTTACTTTTTACAAAAAATGTGTGTGCGAAAAATGACTAATCTTTACAAACACATCGACCTATGATGACCTTGACCTTTTCTACAGGTGAAATATGTAGGAAAAGTTGTTCTTGTAAACTACATTTGTGTTTACTTTAAAGTCTGTGAATGTTATAGTCCCTAAGAAGTTGCCTTATACAAACCGCACGCATGCACACACGACGGCTGAAGAGTGGATGCAAAGACGATTGGTGACTACATTTATACTGTTTCACATTTGCTGTCACATCTAAGCCAACAAGGTTTGCTCTTGGAACAACTATTTAACCACAGCCCCTCCCCGCAGACAGTAATGCGCCAATTTGTCTGACTGGAAAGCATTTCCAACAACTGTGCGCGTCATCTTGAAGTGATGTAGCGACATATACCTGGTTTTTGACATATCTGTTTTATTCTCACACTATAATAATAATAATAATAATACCGTTATTATATAGGCGCTTTTTCTCAATTTTGGGCGAATCGACTCAAAGCGCCGCGAACTGAAACCCAACACGCACACTCACGTAACAGACACGGATTTACGCCATTTAAGACAAACACAGTACAAGACAGACGAAGGGCCAGTTCAGCTACTGAAGTTACAGAGATTTTTGATCGCTTGTATTTGAAATTTGTAAAGCGGCCTGAAACCGGTACCAAAGTGTGTGGGGGGGGGGGGGGTGGGGGGGGGGGGTTGGGTGGGGGTGCAAGAACCGGAGTACCCGGAGAAAGAACCCCCGACGGTCCGCCTGAATTAACGGTGACGCTTACCAAAGGAGAAAAGTCCGACGCCGGAACCCGTTTTCGAACCTCGCACCTTTGGCATTGGTGGCAAGCGCCTTAACCACTGCGCCACGGACCGCCCCACTACTGCTGGACGCCAATATTGCTCTGAAATCTTTCTTAATTCAATCCCAACGAACACCAACCGTCAAATAATATATATTACACTGCATTTACACAAGTCATCAACAACTTTCTCTCCACTGGTATATTTCCTGAAAGTTTCAAGGTTGCACTTGTGAAACCCCTAATGAAGAAACCATCTTTAGACACAAATATACTGGAAAACTATCGCCCAGTTTCCAATCTTACATTCCTATCAAAGATTCTTGAGAAAGTTGTACTTGCCCAAACTTTAAAGCATGTCAACTCTAATAGTCTGTTCAGTGTATTCCAGTCTGCATATCGTCCCCATCGTAGCACTGAACAGCTTTGCTGAAGATATTCAATGACCTGCTTTGTGCTTTGGACGAGCATAAGGTCACAGTCCTTGCTTTGCTGGACCTATCCAGTGCGTTCGACATTATTGACCATGAAATTTTGCTGCGCCGTCTTCAATCTGTATTTGGCATTGAAGGCACAGTCTTGACATGGTTTAGTTCATACCTGACTGAACGATCCCAGATTGTTTCTGTTGACGGCTGTCGTTCTGGGTCATCACCTCTTCGGTTTGGTGTACCGGGCTCGGTCCTAGGACCTGTATTGTTCTTACTGTAGTTCTTAGCCCTAGGACCTGTATTGTTCTTACTGTAGTTCTTAGCTTAGTGGTAGTAACGGCAAGTTTGAAAATTGGTCCTGTTACCAAATACTTTTACTGTTAAAAAAATAAAGGTTCATTGTTCATTGTTCAGCCCCTGTCCGACCTGATTTGTAGTCTCTCCATTTCCCATCATGCATTTGCAGATGATACGCAGATGTACAAAAGTGATACTGTCGAGCAAGCTGTGAATGCCGTCCAAATAATAAGCCAGTGCATTGATCATGTCAAATCATGGATGACCACAAACAAACTGATGTTAAGTGATGGCAAAACTGAAGCAATGCTGGTAGCTAATCCAAGATTATCTTCGTCCCTGCCTTTACCGTCATCATTGTCTGTGGGTGGAACACTCATTGGCTTCTCTGCGAGTGTGAGAAACTTGGGTGTTACACTTGACAGCGGGTTATCTATGTCACAGCATGTCAGTGCAGTGTGTAGACCAGCTTATCTGGAAGTTCGTCGCATTAGTTCAGTTCGTCACCTGCTCATGGTGGAAGCCACTAAAACACTAGTTTGTGCATTTGTGCTGTCCAAGCTAGATTATTGTAACTCTTTGCTTTGTGGCTGCCCTCAGTATCTCATTGATCGTCTCCAAAAGATTCAGAACAATGCAGCCCGGCTTGTTGTGAGAGTCCGTAAGACTGAGCATGGCACATCCATCTTGAAGTCCCTTCACTGGCTACCTGTGTCCTCACGTATTCAATACAAAGTTATGTCAATCTGTTTTCCAGCCCAAAATACTTGTCTTCTTTGCTGCACGTGTATACACCCTCTCGTGAGCTCCGCTCCTCTTCTGATTAACGGAAGTTGTGTGTACCTTCTGTCCAAACTAAAACATTTGGTCAGCGCACTATTGTTTATCAAGCCCCAGTGTTATGAAATACACTTCTTCTTGAGGTCAGAAACAATGAGTCTGTCTCTGACTTCAGGAGGTCGTTGAAATTTCACCTCTTCAAGCTTTACTTTGAATAACTGCCAGTGTTTGATGCCTTAGTTGTAGTTCTGTAATCTTTGTTTAGATTGAATGTTAATTAGAATATAACATTTGGTTAGCGCACTTTTGTTATCAAGCCCCATTGTTATGGAATACACTTCCTCTTGAGGTCAGAAACAGTGAGTCTGTCTCTGACTACAAGAGGTCGTTGAAAACTCACCTATTCAAGCTTTACTTTGAATAACTGCCAGTGTTTGAGGCCTTAGTTGTAGTTCGGTAATCCTCCTTGTTTAGACTGAATGTTAATTAGAATACAAATTATTATGTATGCATTGTTGTTTAGTTTATTGTAAAAGTGGTGTGTTCGGGTATTGTGTCTTGTTTTGTTATGTGCATAATTATGTCATTGTATTTTTATTTTTGTGTACAGATTGTAAAGCGCTTAGAACTTTTGATTAAGATTAAGCGCTATATAAATACGCATTATTATTATTATTATTATTATTATTATTATTATTATTATTATGTCAGTTGTGTCAGCAAGAGCCAAAATCGCCATGAGCCCCCGCACCCGCGATCGCGCGGGGCTCATGAGGATCTGTGTGTCTTGCAGATGAATCCTACTGAGAGTTCTTGGTCGTGAAGGGGTTAAGTAAAAATATCATCGAGCAAAATTTGGAAAAAAATCGGGCCTATGGTTTCAGAGATATTGCCTGCACAAAGGCTCACACAAATATGGCCTCTGCGACCTTCACCGTACGGGTCGTGAATTCATTCTGTTAAAGACATCACATATGAGGGTAAGGCATCATTTCCTTGTTACGTGTTGAGCCGTCCAGGGCCGGATCAATAGGGGGTCACTGGGGTCAAATTTGTTAAAATGTTATAACAAAGAGTCCCTCTTTGATGTATTTGGACCCCGCCCCCCCCCCCCCCACACTGTTTGATTTTTTTGCGCCCGCCTCCCCCCCCCCCTACTGTTCGATTTTTGGGCGCCCGCCTACCCCCCCCCACCTCCCCCCCACCACCACCCCCCCCACCTCCCACTGTTTGAATTTTGGGCGCCGGCCTCACCCGCCCCCCCCCCCCTCCTCCCACAGTTTGATTTTTTGGCGCTCGCCTACTCCCCCCCTCCCACCCTACTGTTTGATTTTTGGGCGCCCGCCTCCCCCCCCCCCCCCCCCTTGCCCCCTCCCCCCCCCCCCCGCCCTCCCACTGATTTTTGGGCGCCCGCCTAGCCCCCCCACCCCACCCCACTGTTTGATTCTTTGGCGCCCGCCAACTCCCCTCCCCATCCCCCCACCACTTTTTGATTTCCTGGCGGCTGCCTACCGCCCCCCTCCCCCCCCTTCCCTCCCCTCCCCCCCCCTCCCCCCCCCTCCCCCCCCCCCACTGTTTGATTTTCCGGCCCCTGCGGAAACAAGATCTAGCGTGGTGGAGGCTTATGTTTAGGTTGAAGGTCCCAAACAAGAAGTTTGCCCGCCCCCCCCGCCCCCCCCCCCCCCCCCCCGAGGTAAGTGATCTGGGCCTGGTCGTGGTCGTAGTATGATATCGCACCAGACGCACGCACGTAAGGTTCTTTTAAAGAAACTTCACTCAGCTGCAACCCGTCACACGTGGCTTAAGGATGTAGACTACACTGGAGTAACATTCCAACAATATTTTATTGCAGTGATGCGATCTCCACACAATGCGTTCACAAATGCACCAACACTGATACTATGTCTCCTCCACAAAATGTCAACACTTTTACACAATGCGTCTCTCATACAATGTACATCACCATACACTGCATAACTCTGTCACTGACAATGTACCACGATACCTGGCGTATCTCTCTCAATGTCATTGTGCTTATGATACACTGCAATTATACAACTGAACAATGTACCGACGCTGTTACGTTGCAATTCTGCAACTGAACAATGTACAAACGCGCTTCTAAACACAATCTTATATAGTATCAAGCCTTCCAGAATAATCTAGCAAATTCATACAACACAACCAATCAGAAAAGAATACGTCATCAAAACTCATAAATATTAATGAAAAGGAATACACAAGATTTGCTATTTCCAGCCCCTATTTTGGGAAATCCCGGCGGTATAATGACGTCACACAAATGTACGCCAGACAGTTCACGACCTTGCCCGCATTCTCTGGAAATTACACGAGTTTTCGTAATACATACTGGCTGCTAACTTCACGCGCACAGAAAACAATGGTGATTATTCGAGCGGTTTCTAGACTCTACGGGATTCAACTCCGTGTATCAAAAGACAATCAATTCCGCTCTCTGTGCAAACGATAGCGAATCTTACTAAGAAGGTACGTGATTCGTAATCATGATAGCTCAAATAAATATCTGATCGTTTCCTACGATTAATGCATGCATGCTCTCACAGCACAACACAACCCCAATCGCAACATTCCTACAAATTCAGAGCAAATCAATACAGCGGTTTCAGAGGTATTCTCTACTCAATAATCTGCAATACAAATATGGCAACTATGACCTTGACCTTGAGGTGGAGGCGCAGTTAAGATTGATGGCAATGTGTGATATGGTAAAATACTACTATCTAAAATTTGGATTGAATAGGCCCAATGGTTATTGAGATACTGCCTAGCACACAATTCTGCACAAAACAGATATGGCCGTTGTGACCTTGGCCTTTAAGGCAGTGCATAGATTCTGGTGTGCAACACTCTGTGTCGTCACAAAATATCACAATTTGCCATTTGGATCTCATCGTTTCGGTGTTTACGGTAACATTGCCTGGACAATGGCATACATAGTAAATGTAGCCCTTGTGACCCTGACCTTGACGAAAGTGACATGATTCTGGTGTGGGATACTCTGTATTGAGAAAAGTAAAATTTGGCACAATCTGGCTGGATGGATGGTTTCCGATATATACGCTAGACAAAAACTGCCCCTTTATATGAAACACTGTTCTAAATATGAAACACGTTTCATATTAGGTGCTCTTTGTGTTTCATAATAGTAACAAGATACATCTCCAGGAAAATGCGTGCCTCCAAAACAACAAAAAGAGAACCAAACGAAAATCCGCTGATTATCTGATGTCCGAAGACAGCTCTTCATGACAAGAGTGGCTATTTTTTTAAAAATCACAAAACTGAATGCTGATTTAGGTGTTTCAAAATGGCGAAAAAAAAAATAGAAGCAGAAGGGCCAAAAATAACATTTTCTCGGCGTGTTTTCGTTTTCATCACGACTGACATTCTTGTACTTGAAATAAGGCTCACTGAAGTAGCTCTATATTACTGCATAGACGGAATTTGGAAAAGTTATTCCGTTTCGCCGGGAGCAAGGTATTTCATAATAGGCACTGTTTCATAATAGGGGCTCCTCACCTACATACGCAAATACGGGCATTGCGTCAAATGTACGTTCAGCAGAGAGGTTAGCGTAATTAGACATGACGCACCTTTTTTTTATCTTGTTACTTCAGTTGTCAGATGTTTGGGACTGCCCGCCTTTGACATCATGGATATGCTATTGAATTCGCCCCACCGCGACCCATCCTAAAAAATCACTTCTATAAATAGAAGGGGCTTAAAAAGGCGTGAGTTCACCCCTGCAGACTTACTCAGCTGTAGATGAGACTTGATTATTGCCAGCTAGAAAAACACATTCACAAGCGCCTTAGTTGCAAGCGACGCAGATCATCATAGACACCCATTTTAAAACCTTTTAATGGCAAGAAAAATACATTTATGTCTCTTGCAGATGGAAGTAATCATAAGCAGACGTTTACTGTCTTTCGCTCGTTTTGCAAACACAGTCAGAACCGCGCACTAACGTTAATCAAGTCTCCCCAAATCGCTACGCAAAATGTTGATCTTCAATAGAGAGGAACTGATTGTTTTCCTGCACAAAAACACCCACGCTGGTTAGGGAGCAACAAGCCAAGCGGGCGGAGAACACATGCAGGTTTTTTTGTCTCTGGTCTAATTTTGTTTGCGGCTGGAGGTATTCTGGTTTTCAAATTCACCCAGGATGTTGAAACATTCAGTTCTTTGGCTCCGACGAGTCTTTCCTCGCGAGTTTAACGTCCCAACGTGTTGAAAGAAATAAAAAAAAAAACTGTAGCGTTTGAACGACATAATGAGACGTCTTTTTCTCGACGTCTATTTCTGACTTTTGACGTAGGGTGTCTCCGTACGTGCGTTTCGCCAAAAAAATAATTGTTTCTCTCTTGCAGGCTTTAACTCACTCAGCCCGACGGCCGTATTTCCCAAATTTTGGAGGCGTCATCTAACGGCAATGCACCAGTTGCAGCAGATGAGTGCACCATGATAATTCAAGGGCAGTGCCATATTAGCTTGGCGCCGACAGGCGCCAAACTAATCTGGCACTACCCTTGAATTATCATGGTCCACCCGTCTCCTGCTGTAGCGAACCACCTTAACTCATTCAAGGCGCCCAGCACCAATAGCTGCGAAAGTGTTGTATAGCGTTGCCGGCGGCACCGCTTTGGGACTCTTCCGCAGCTATTGATGCGGGGTCTCTTGAATGAGTTAATGCCCCTTTGGTCTCTGTCTGTGAGAGCAGGTTTTAAGCGAACCAACTTTAACTCATTCATGGGGCCCAGTATCAATAGCTGCGAAAGCTTCGTGTAGCGTTGCCGGCGGCATCGCTACGCGACACCTCCGCAGCTGTTGGTGTGGGATTCCTTGCATGAGTTGATGCTCCTTTGCACGTGTCGAAGAGAGCACACGCATGTTTAGCAATCTATGATGATCAGGTTTTAGCGCCAGTGAAAATCTCGCGAGAGTCTGTGAGAGTCGAGAGACTTTGGATGTCCGCACTGTTCGAGAAAAGCCTGTACAGCCTGTTTGTGCGGCGGACTTTTAATCTACTGTTTGCGTCAAAAGACGCGCAGTCGTTGACCTACTTCTAATTTACGAAAATCGTCGATGGCTTTGCCAGGCCAGTGAGTATAATTATAGCGCCATTTTCGGTAAGACGCGGCATTTCTTCTGACGAGGGCAGTTCGTCATTAGCCTTTGTACGTCAGGGTGTGTACTCTTCGGTGCTCGAAATGCGCATGTATTATTCCAAAGCCAAATGGTTCCACTACTGTCATCTTCAAAGCACTAGGTTCACTTTGTGGATCATCTACAGACTTTGGTACATCAAGAGTAGCATCTGATAAGCTGATCATTTAGTGTGACTGCCCGTTTTCTGAGACTGATTTATTCCTTTGGCTGTCGGTAGCGCGTTTTGTCGCGATGATTCCTGCAGGAATCATCGCGACAAAATGCGCTACTGACAGCCAGAGGGTTCCGGTCAAGGCAAAAGACAACAAGTCCAGTTTTGCGAAAAGCACGATTTTCACTGTATTACAATGAAAATCTCGCATTTCACAAAAATTGACTTACTCTCTTGTGCCCTCCAAGGGCAGATTGTTTGTATAATTATCACAAGTATACTCCCGGTGAAAGTGGGGTAGAGTTTGGTGATTCCGTCAGTATTTCTATTCAGTGTTTTCGCAGCAGAAATCTGACATCTAAAATCTGCCACTGACACAGTGGTTTTTTTTTTTTGTTTGTTTGTTGTTTTTTTTTGCATCAATCAGTCACGTGGCAACAACAAAGTGAAGCAATCTGGTCAACAACAACAAAATTATAGTAACATTTTTTCCCACAGGTATACTTCGGTTGTACTGCCGCTTCCTACACCACGTGTCGAAGAGACAACACGCTTGTTTAGCGATCTATGATGATAAGTTTTTAGCGCCCGTGAAAGCCTAGATCTCGAGAGAGTTTCGACTTGGGTACTAAATTTGATGAGTTGCCGATTCTGGGTGCAAAGCGAGAGATAGATAATGTGGGTTTCCCACCCCACCCCTCCCCCAAACAATTGATTTATTCTAATTAACACGGTAATTAAGCAAGCCCACGTCAACAAAGACACCCAATACCTTTATTACCTAGCCATTTTAGTTCCACTCCAGAAATCATTCAAGCTACGTTTTTTGATCAGCTACCAACCCGCGATTATTAAGGCAGATCCCCCACTCCCACCTAAATAATTAATGCTGTCATTGACTTTTTTAAGCAAAATTATTATATTACATTATAAAATGAATCAAGACGAATTGCTACTTCTAAGTGATATCTGTGCTGTAGAGAACAAAGACTTAGACTCTAAAAAACAAAGGCTTATCTCTGTTGTTGTTTCTGGAAAATCAAAAGCTTTTCTCGGTAAACAATACATGACAGAAGACATAGAATCCCTTACTGCTGATGAGCTAATTAAACTACATTCTAAATATGAAAATCACATTGCTTCACTAATGACACGTGATTTGAGTCGATCTCTTGTCTGCCTATACACAAAAGCTGTAAGTCACTTCCTACCTGTTGATAGTGACAGCCTTTCACATGATCTAGAAAGCAACCCCATAGTTTCAAGTTCAATAGGTAAATTAGCATGCCTTATGTTTTACAAGTTTGGGAATTACCTTGCACCTGCTGTAACCTTACTTGTTACTAGTAGTCATATTGATTTTTCTAAAATAAATTTTAAATTAGAAGAAAATGGACGAGACGACTCCACAACAGAGCCATGTCTTGACACAGGTTCAAACAGTGACTAAGACTAAAAGTCCAGGTCGAATAGAGGCTGGGAAAAGATTAGCTGAATATAACAGACAAAAGAAATTACAGCTTCAAGCATTAACAGAAAAGACTGACGTAACATCATCAGTGACACTACCATTAGAACCAACACATACCCCACAAAGTGATAAAAAAACAACTAAAACAACAACAAATTATATAGTTGCTGGATTTGTTGTCGGATTTGGTTACGTAGGTTACCAATTATATAAAAAATACAAACCAAACACTCGAACAGTGTCCAAAAAATCAAACACTCCAAAAACAAAAGAAGAAGTCTCCACATTACCAGCAGTTTCAAAACCTTTGGACCCATTTTACATGCAGTAATAAATTTATTATTATTTTAATTTTTGTAGCATAAGAAAATGAGCGACACAAAGAACTTAATGAACCTTGTCTATCACTCCGCTGTAATAAGTGGACTAGCAGTAGCATATTCTATGCTGGGAAAAAGTCTACTCAAAATGAAATCAGCAGACCTTAGTAAATTAGACTTCGAAGACAGTGCTAAGCTAGTAGTTGTTATAACAGCATCGATTGCAACAAAAGATTTTCTAGTCAAGCAAGGAATTATTCCAGAAAATATTTCTAAGTAAATAAAAAATATGGCAACTATAGCTGTTATGATTGGCGGTGCAGTTATAAATGCATTAGCTTTTAGTGGGTCAAACTATTTCTTTTCAAAAGTGAGTAAAGAAGAATCAGCAGAAGAAATGAAGCGCCACAATGAGGCATCTGAAAAACTAGCTCAAGCTCAACAAGATTATGAGAAGCAAAGAATAGAAAAACTGGATTTTATTAATGAAAAACTAAAACTTGAGGGTCATGCACAGCATACATTTTCAAATGTTGATGACGCGATCAAAGAATACTATCTTGTAACTGGTGAAGACATATCTATTCCTCAACCAAAACTTAGCGACTATTACCAACCAAGCTCAGAACAAAGAAATGGAGAAATAATATTTGTTCTAGTAGGAATGACATTAGTATATTTTTACAGGAGTTTATATTGCTAAAAAAAATGGCAGACGCTAAACTATCAAAAATATATTACTCCCCAATTGGCTACTGGAAAGGGAATTACTGCAATAAAAAAATTACATGCTGCTGTGGGTGGAGATGTTAACCAAATAAAACAGTGGCTTAAAAAACAAGCAATTTGGCAAATATATCTTCCTGCTCCAAGAAAAATAACAAGGCCTCATTTTGAAAACACATCACCTAATGACACACACCAAATGGACCTCCTGTTTCTTCCGCATGACACAATAAGAAAGAAACGATACAAGTATGCATTAACTGTTGTTGACATAGCTTCAAGGTATAAGGATGCAGAACCCATAACTGACAAAAAAGCTGTAACAGTGGCCACTGCATTATCAAAAATATATAGTCGAGGTCCTTTAAAATACCCTAGGCTTGTGCAGGTTGATGATGGGAGTGAATTTAAAGGGGCTGTTAATCAATTATTTGCAAAGGATGGCGTACTGGTTAGACGCGGTATTCCAGGCTTGCATAGATCACAGGCAATTGTTGAAAACTTTAACAAGCAATTATCGGAGAGGCTTTTTAGCTATCAGTATTCTAAGGAACTCATGCATGACGCACGTAACACTGAGTGGGTTAAAAGATTACCTTCTGTGATAAAAGCAATGAATAATGATGGTCACCCTAAACCTGTTGATTCTATTAAATTGAAAACAATACCGTCAGAAATAAAAGCAATAACACCTCCAGACACTAACTTATTTACAAAACAGGTGAGATATTTGTATCAACCTGGTGAGGCTGAAAATGACGTTAGACGTAGGGCAACTGATCCAATTTGGTCTACATCTGTTCATAATATAAAAAAATAGTTCCTTCAGCTAATGCAACAATATATTATCTGTATGAGCCTGCACCAAAGAGGGCATTTGTCAGAGAAGAATTACAGATTATTCCCCCAGACACCGTTACTCATTTCAGTAACTAACTCATCAATTAATTCATCAACCAGTTCGTCAGCTATTTCTTCAGATAACTTGAGTCTGTAATGACCAGGTGCATAAGCTTTTTCCTTACTATGAAACACTCGTTTCGTGTCTCCAACTGCCAGAGACTTCTTATGTGTTTGGATCATTTCAAGATTATGTTTGTTTGATCTCAGTGACTTGTTTGGATAATCAGGCATTAATGCACCATCTAACACTTGCTTGTAATGTTCATGACGAATGTCTTTATTTTTTATCGCTGTTTTCTTGATACCTTTGGCTTTTGACTGACTACCCTTCTGGTGCAGTATAGAATACATTTTTGATCTCAGTCCAACGTACTCAACTATAGGCACACCATTTAGTTCATCCTTAAACTTACCAGGCACTTTCTTGTTTTGTGTGCTAAACAGTGGATGGTCTTTAGGGTAGTCAGACGTGTCATACATGTCTAACTCTGTTTTCATGTCTTCATAAAAGTCTTCAGTACACACATCAATGATCATAGAGTCAGTGTCAGTGTATAACAGACGGCAGTCAGGATACTTTGGTTTGAAGTAATCATAATAAAATTCAAGCATTAATAATTTTGACAACTCCAGAATAGCCATACCTATAAATACTGGCTTGTCCAGTTTAACAATCTTTTTTTTTGAGTGACACTGCATACAATGATGAATGAAATTCTTTGTACCCTGTGTACTGTGGCTTGCCTGTAAGTTTAATTGCACCCAATTCAGTTGTGACAAGTCTCACATCTTTGCGGTGATGAGGATTTTCCATTGTCTTGCCAAAACAGGCATTGTTCATAAGCTTAAAGAAGTCTTTGTCAAATGCAGTGTTACCTTCTCTCGCACGCAATGTTGTATTCTTCATTATGTAATCTTTCATGAAAGCACTTTGTTCAAATTGAATTCCTCTGTGAACTTTCTTTAGTACTAACCCATGTCTGATGTAAAACTGTAACAATCGATAGTGACAAACGTAATTAAATTTGTCATTTAGATTTGGCACAAGTTTGGTGTCTTCTTTTTTTCCCGTCATACTCATTTTTTCAACTGCTAATGGATAATCATTATGGTAATCATGTAGGTGGTGTGGGTACTCAAGGTCTACTTCAAAGATCCAACCCTTTTCATCATTTTGACCTCGATCCATAATATATTTTGTTAATTTTTTTATGCCATACTGTGACAAATCATACAAACAAAAGTTTTTTAATGGTAATAATTCACACATCGCGAATCTGTACAAATTGTTAGCGTCCACGTACGTAATAAATGACCTTGACATTGAGGGGTCAAAGTCGTCAAGATATTTATTATTTGCCTTGGCATAATTATTTGCTGCAATACTAATGCCACCCCTCAATCCACGTTCCACCATTTCACCCATCGTACGATCATACAACAGGTCTATAAATATCTTACTGGATTTCAAAAATGCATCCCATGTCATGCCAGGACTAGTTATGTAGCAAGCAGGGTCAAGACTGTAGTGCAACAAACCCTTTTCACGATAACTTTCAAATACATCTGCTAGCAAGCAAACGTCAGCTTTCAAGTACTGATCGTGGTAATCACCAATTGTCTGACACCCTAATTTATCCCACGCATCAAGTGCATGCTGGTATTCAGAGTCAGAAATACCTTTACCAGTTAGTGTAGAATAAAATTTCTCTTTTGGAGGCAGTCTCCTTTCCTCAAAAACTACCCAGTCACTGATGTACTCATATGGATAAACACCTTTTTTAATCAAGTCCGACTCAAAATATTTACTCGTTATTGGATACTCAGTCAGTCCTTCTGCCAGACTAGCAAGACCTAAAGACAAATGTTGCATGGAGTCATAAAATGCTAATTTGTCCAATCTAAAAGTCAAGTACTTCTCAGTTGTCTGGGCAATGCAACTAATTTTTCTGTAAGACTCATCAACAGCCTGCATGATGATGTGTGAATCATATCCCTTCAGATTGTAAAAAAAGATTGGTAACTTATATGTCTTAGGATCTGTTTTAATAATAAGTTACAATTGTTATGTGCAGCACCTCTGTAACGCCCAGTTATGTGATCGTGGTCACGAACTTTATCACATCCTAAAGGTTGTTCACAAATCCAACACGTCTCTGCTGTATCAAATTTTAGTTTGTCTTCTTCTGTCATCACCAAAGGCATCTGACATGTTGTGAGATATTGTACTACCTGACTATACAGTTGTCTCATTTCTGTTAAAAACAGGCATGCTGCATTTTCACCCCTGTAGATAACAGGTTCTGAATGAAGACCGTCTGACCTAACAAAAATGTATCCAAAAGAACACACCACTTGGTCACTCAATTTTATAGTCTTTGGTAATGACTCTGGAACTGGACCCTCATATGGAACAACGAGTGATTCAAAATCTGCATACACTACAAACGGCAGCTTTTGCTGATTCCCATAGTTCTTAAAATACACTTGACTACCAGGATCTGGATACTTAAGTACAGTTTGTATGTCATCAGCTGACCTACAATGTAAAACATGTTTGTCTGCTAATTTTATGGAGGAAAATCTTTGTAAACATCTCTTGCACACTTCCTGTTTGCCCTTGTGTTTTGTTGTATGCCCATGAATTAGACGTGACATATTTCTGATAATTGTGTAGTGAAAGTTATTGTCATCACCGGCAGGGCCGATTAATAACATGTCAACATGTTTATCTTCTGGCTGCCCATAGGTTGGGGCAATTGGAGATACTCTAATTGGCTGTAACTTATTCTCAGATTCATTTTCCCACACAAACACATTCACAGATATACCAGGATTTAGTTTTTCAAACAAGTCTATATCCTCTATTTTAACAGGGAACTCAATGCCACTGAAGTTGAGTTCGTTTACAAATTTGGTATAGTTAGATACACGATCAGGTTTTGCTTTTACAAAATGAAGTTTAGCAAGCACACACCACATAAAACATAAATTATCATTGTTTTGAATATTGACTACAGCCTTTTTGTTTGCAACCTCAGTTGGAAGTGGTATCCATGATTTACCTAGTATAGGATGATATCTTGACTGCTTCAGTTGTAGTTCATGTGCAAGGCCTTCATGCCAGCCAGACCCTTGCATTTCTGCTCTGTCAATTGCTTCATGGAAGTCTGGTAACAATCTTTCTCTAAACACTTTCTCTAGTTCTCTTCTCGAATTAACTGTGTGCTGCCTTGTCGAGATATACGTTACAATAACTTCACCAACATCTCTGGCAAATTCTATTTTTGCAACAATCTGAATCTTTACACTATCAGAAAGAAGGTTATTTTGTATGACTAAAAAAGATCTTTCTATTGATTCATAGACATTGTAAATATTAGATATAGGTAAGTCAGTTGTGTGAAACACGTTTCTTAATCTTTGATGGTTGTCCATCTTTTTTATTTGTCCGACAAAAAAATAAATAGAAAATTATATAATGAAAATGGCACTTTATTGACTGTAACTCCTACAAAATAGATTTGTTTACACACTGACTCAATCATCATTATTGGTTTTGTATGTGCAATACCATTTTATTAAATGTAACAACGTTAAAATATAAATTTATTTTATATAGTTCTTTTGCTAAATCACTACACAATTTAGCAAACCAACCACTTAAATATTCATTAACAGTAAATGACTGTGTCTTAATATCAACAGTTATTTTTTTTTATAAATGGATTATCAACACTTAAAGTTATATTACCAGTCATATACAGTGTTGCTGGTAACATAAAAAAATTATCTGGTGACTCTTTATTATAAAGCTGGCTTACATATTTAACATCTTTAAAGCAATATGTAATATCTATGATTTCACCAATAGGCCAATTTTGCTCCTTTT
>BTPG01000008.1:93172959-93210809 GCA_036245525.1 Semisulcospira habei | reverse complement strand
TTTTTTACATCATCCCGTTCATGCTTATTTGGGATGACATCGTTTTCTCTGAGACAGTCTTCAAAGCTGTCACGATCCTTACAGTAAAACAAACATATAAACTTTAACTGTTCTCGAAAATCTTTCAGTACAGCATTATATTTTTGAGTGAGAATCCATACACTTATGTTTGCATGTCTGCCACTGAAGGCAAGTTCTGCTAAAGTGTTTCTCTTCTTGACAATGTCTTTCTCTGCAGAACAGTCATCAACAATAAACAACGTTGGCTGTCCTTCAAATTGCTTGTAAAAATATTGTAGGTAGTCATTCAGTTTTTTCTCAGGGTCGACTAAGTATATGTTGCTGTCAGTCCAAATGAATAAACGGTTGTGATAAGCTTTGTTGTGTTTGATTGTTGGACAAAATATTACAATGTTTTCAAAGTGGTGGATGTATCTTGTTTGTAAGAGGTTAAGTACAAATTCAGTTTTCCCACACCCTGTGGCACCAACAAATAAGCCACAGTGTGGATCGAGTGTCATTAAGCCCCGGTTCATTTTAATACACAATATAATTTTAATATATGTGTCCACTCAGTCTGCTTTCTGCAATATTGAGTTGTGCGTCATATATCAGGTACAAATATATATTTATGGCTGCAGCAGTTTCAACCTTCTTTTGTATCTGAATTGTAATCCCATCACTACCATTCTCAACAGTTCGTCCTGACCCATGAAGATAGTCATCATCTGTACTACGCAGGTCTAACCACAGTGCATACTTGTTTGTCAGGTATTGACCAATCCTAACGTCATACAGATGTAGATCTTTGCACGCAATGTTTGCTGGTTTATCTCTAATCCTTCCTCCTGCAAAATACTTTGTGATCTCATCGTAGTGCTGGTATGGTAACATTCCAGATGCGTACACTTGATTAGGACGGCCTTCGATTGTACAGGACAAATGTGTAATCTTAGGATTGTAGAATTTTTCTGAATCCCGTTTGTATGGAGCCGCTGGTTCAATAAACAACATAAAAATACCTTTCAGTGACCTAGCAGGCGTGTTTAAGTTTATGTTCCACATTGGGTCGCTTTTGTCTTTGGGTATTAAACTATGTCTAATCACCCTGTCATAATAAATTGGTAGTCTTGACTGATACTGATTTTGTATGAGTCTGGCTAGTTCAGTGTGTGTGACAATTTCATATTCCAAGGAAATGTTAGAGATCTTATATGTTGCACTAAGATCAGATGATTTAATAACTTTGGAGTAGTCATTGAAGGTTAGTTCAAAACTCAGACGGTCATTCAGTGCTCCTTGATAATAAGGCAGATGAGCTGTTAGGATTTCAAACTCAAGTGGAATGTAGAATCTGGATCCATATGTTTCGGCCATTATAACATCCATGGCTGTATTAGTTACTTTATCTCCGGCGTCGATTCGAAGTTTACCAACATTATCTGGCTGTATACCTTGGTAAATACGGTCTTCTCGTTCTTCTCTTGTTAGCCAAAGGTCTTTGTAACAGTAGAATACATCTGAGTCATCAAGACTAAACACTTCCTGTCCTTCAAGTTTTACTTTAATAGTTCTAACAATTGCTCTGCCAAGATTGTTAACTAGTGTTCTGTTCACGTCTGCGTCTGATGATAGTTCAATATTAAAAGCAAGGCGTGCAGTGCCAGGAACAATAACGTCACTGGGTCCTAGGTTTGGAAACTTGACTGTAAGTGTTTGGTTCTGATCTATGGTACTTGGATTGTTTGTGATGACTATTGTTTGTCGAATGCCCTTAACACCCAGGGGCTCACGTAGTTTTCTGTATGGGTCTAACTTTGATCCGTAAGACTGTGTCATTTTTATTATGCACAATAAAAAATAATAAATTAATAAAACAATGGCAGCGGGAGGATTTAATCATGAAGATTTTGAAATGGATGACATGAATGACTATGATACTGGTGCAACAGATATGACTGGAATGGTAACTAGTTCTAGTATGTATCACGAACTATTAAAAGACAAAGTAAACTCATTTTATGACAGTGTTGGTGTCCACCCAGATGTAATAGATCCTAATCAGTTTGAATATGATAAAGGACACTTATTTGTAAATACAGACAGAGGGAAAATAAATCTAACACATAAAAATAATCCTTCTAAGTTTAGAGCTTTAAGTACAATTAAAGGTGAAGTCGGTGGTAACTCTGGGTTGGCAAGATACCTTGGTATTGGAGGGTCTCCTGTTCCCCCAAGACTTGTTAGTGTGCTTCACGACACGCAAACAAAGTTGCCAACGGGGCAAGAGATTGAAATGGCACCAATAACAAGCCTACCAGAAATAGCAAACACAGTGATACAAGAAACTTCATTTACTGAAGGACAAATAAATGATGTTATGAAAACAATAGATGATCCACCTTTGTCAATGAGGGAGATTATGGGTTTGGATAAATCACTGCAGACAATAAGAGGTGAGATGGTAAATAATTTAGCCAAACTAGGAGAGCTTGATAAACACATAGAACGTGAAAAAGAGAAACTGGCTACAGCAGGCAATGAGAATCTTGACACAGAAATGAAAGAAAGAATTCAACACAGATTAAATGATTTGCAGATAGAAAGATCAGGAAGGTTAGAAGCGATTAGTATTGGGAGACAAAAACTGAAAACACAAGTCAACAGGATTAGAGAAACTATTCAAAAAATACTTCACGAAGACACTACTCTGGCTGAGAGACTTAAAACACTTTTCAGAGAACAGGGTATCACAATTGCCAGTTTAATTACAGCTCTGGGGTTTATTATCAGTACAGTTGTGTTGGCTGTCTCCGGGGGTGGTGGTGGTGGACTGCCTCCAGCACCACCAACCCCACCGACTCCAACAGACCCAAAAGATTTACAGTCGTGGGTAAAGAAACAACTGTCTCACATATCAGACTTGCTTAAGAAATTGGCTGTGAAAGCAATGGACGCTTTGCCTGGCATTATAGGCACTGTTGTCAGTTGGCTGATTAGTACAGCGGCAAAGGCAGTAGGGTTTATGGCAGAACATGTGTGGGTCTTTTTGGTTACAGTAGGAGGGTTGATGGTGGGTTATTTAATGAAACAGATAAAGAAGTAAAACCCCTAATCCTGTTAGACCTATTACCAATGCAGTTCTTTCTGACTCATGGGTGTCAGGGGTTGGTGTTGGTGTTGGTGTTGGGACCGGGGTTGTTACTGTCTGTACGGGTGATGACGTTACTGGTGCTGGTGTCATTAATGGTTATAATGTCTGTACATGTGTGGTTGTGGCCCCCAAGTTTACAGATTGATTGAGTCCTAATTTTTGATCACGACCTGCAACAATGATTTCATTATTATAATTTGTTATTGTCCCCATTTGGAGTTGAAGGTCAGATGGTAACATGTATAACCCGAAGCCGACTACAAAGTCAACTTTCGATCTGGCATATCTGAGTACGTCTTGGTAACGCTGTATGCTTGATGGGAGATCGACTGTTGAATTAATTGAATCTTCAAGATTTGTAAGAAACTGTTTTTGTGCTTCAAATTTACCACTTCCATTCAAAATGTTTGATTTTGTTAGTGATTGTGCTCCTAGAATACACCACACATATGTTCTGATAGACTCATTTATGCGTTCGACTCCTGCTTGAGTAAATCCGTCACTCTTATCTAAGACAAATGTGGTCCAGGCATTAGACTGTTTCTGTTCAATTGAGCCTAACCACACTTCAGATTTTGATGAGAATGAAGTGTAACCAGGGTAATAATCTTGAGGGTATTGTCTGTGACTCAAAGCGTAATACAATGTTCCCATGCCTTTGTGATCATCAAGTTTTTGTGTAAAGTCATACTAAATTCATTACAGATGCGTTCAAATGCTTTCATATCCATGGGGTTGTTAAACCTGTTGAAACTGGATTCAGTTGGTAGAGGTGTATGCAGTTCTGACAGTATATGTCTAAGCTGGTAATAAACATGGAAATGATACACAGACCTAATCAGTTTGTTTGAGTGATTCAAGTGGTCTGTGAATGAAACACCACAGCCTGTAGTTGAACATAGTATGGCAAAGTTGAGTTGGTTTTGAAACATCTGTAGTGGACTTGAAGACCACTTTCTTGCAGTAGAGTCGTCTGTTATTGGAGGGTTTAGGTAATGGTCAAACGGATTTGGTACTTTGACTTGAAATAGATCTTGTTCAGACACAGCAATATCAAGCTGATTTAACTGAATTATTTTCTGTTCATAAGTAGGTGCAACATTATATTTGGCATTCACATTGAATTGAAATGCATTTGTAGTGGTAATGGTTGGTGATTTAAATTCCATCCTTTTTTATATGAGATAATAAAAATGTTTATTACCTTAACAAATCTTGACACAAGAAAACCAGTGTGGTTAACTAATGGGATTGATAATCGTGATGGTAACAAGGCTGTGGCTATCCATGAAATGTTCTATACTGTAAAATGGTTTAATGTAGAAGATGATATATATAATAAAGTAAATTTAGATGGTAAGACTGAAGCTTTACCGCCTGGGTATTATGACTTTTGTACTATAGCTGAATGGTTTCAAAGTAATTTTAAAATTAAAGCAACTTTAAATCCAGCTAACCTACTTGTTACATTAGAATTACCGACACAAAATTGGTTAAAAATTTCAGATAGATTTGCATATTTACTTGGATTTTATATTGATGAAGATTGGTTGAGATCAGATGATTTAGATGAAGCTATGTTTGGTATTATAACAATGAAGACAAAAAAACTTAAAATAACTGGAAAACGCCCTGTTTATTTGGCAGTACACACAGTATTTAATGTTTATTTGAAAGAACTAAACACTACTGAAAATGTACACAATGGAAAGCCTTCAACTTTGTTGAGATGTGTGCCAGCTGGAACTGCTCCCTATTGTGAAAGTGTAGTTGTTAGATTTCCTAATTTGCAGTTTAAGAAATTAGGTTCTAGTTTCTTTGAGTCACTGAGTATATCTGTAACTAATCAGGATGACAAACCAGTTCTTATGCATGATTTTAGTGTAGTGTTAGAAGTTAAATAATTTTATTTTTGTTTATAAAAAATGAGTGGTGGTCCAAAGCCGAGAATCATACCAGTTGCGTGTCCGGTTACAGAGTTGAAAGATTTGGCAGATGTACAGGATTTTGAGAAGGAAGGAGATGTTGGAGAAATATATGGTTTTGAACTTGATTCAAATGGCATGTACAAGAGGAAAGTAATTGTTGACATGAAAGACGGTGAAAGACAGATTCCTAAACTTGGTCAGCTGCGTGATGTTACTGTACCTACTCCACCTGTAAATAATGCGCCTTACAACTTAATACATGTGGGTAGTAAGTGGGTTGTTTCACCTGTACCGGCACCACCACCCACAATTGACTGGGACATAAAGATTGAATTTATTAGTCCTTATGTATACACTGATGATGAAGGCGCCTTAGTGTTTAGGAAGGTTGTTAATTCTGGGCCGCTTATTGTAAGCCTTGTTCCAAGTTTTGCCCCAGACAACAATAGCAGAGAAAAACTGAAAGTTGAAAATTATGAGAGACGGAGATATCTTCTTACAACTAGAAAGGGTAGATCAGATACTTCTGTTGTGTTTATGCCAGCAAGCTTAGTCGTGGCTAGAGAAGTGACAATAGTATTTGAAATTATCATGAAATCTGTTGCTTCTGCAAAAGAGGCAAATATAGCACAAGGAATTAAACTTACATGGAATGAAACAGTAACAGAATCATCAAAGGTCTTTATTGCTATTACAAAAAATAATGATGTTATTAATGTTTCGAGCAGTATTCCCACTGTCAAGGTGGTGGTCGACAAAACAACTTTTGTTCGTCTAACTTACATAAACCTTGAACACATTGATCTTGTTGCATTTTATTATGCCAGCAAATTGTATACTTTTGAAGAGTTGCAAAATGTAATTGCTGATTAAAAAAATATTTGTCATAAAAAATGGTGAACTTGTATCCACAAATACCACCTGAGCAGCTTGAGCCTATTGAGCGTGATAAAACATTAAAGGCAGATTCATTCCGTTTAATGAATATTACAGAAGCGTTGAAGTATTTGGAAGAAGAACAAGCAAAATACTCGAGGTGTAAACGCCGTTACAATACGGTTTTCAATTCTGTACACAACACATCAATGGCCATGGGGGTGGTTTCGGCCGGATTATCTGTAGGAGGTATAACTCTGTTTGCAACGGGGGTGGGAAGTGTTGTAGGAATTGCTGTTGAAGCTGTTGGCCTTGCCACAAGCCTGGCATGCTTTGGTATGGAAGCCCTTAACAAAAAATTTTATACTAAGTTGCAGAAGCATGAAGCATTAAGTACGCTCGCAGCAGCTAAGCTGACGAGTATGAAACTTATTATTAGTAAATCTTTGGAAGATAATGAAATTGACGATAACGAATTTAAGAGAGTCCAGGATGATTTAGCAAATTACAAGCAACAGAAGTCTGAAATACAGAATAAGATGCGTAGTCAACCCGCGAATGTTGAAGAGCTAAAGCAATCTTTTTTAGAGGAAGGAAAGAAAATAGGCGTAGAAGAAACTATGAAAAAAGTTTACGGACTGTTAGGCAAGTAAAGATCAGTTTTGGTAATCATTCATTAATTCTGAAATACTCTTCACAAAGAGATGTCATGCCTTTTATGCCTGCTCATTTGACGCCATCAGCCCCACCACCAGAGTACTACTGAGAAAAAAAAGTTTTCTTGTTGTCCTTGTAACTTGGAAATTCTGTCCAAGTAAGTTGTGACTTGGGTCCAAAAAGTTGTAAGTTCTTATGTTTAGGTTCTTATAAGAACTGGTTTTATGTCACTTTAAAGATCTTATGCCAACTAACTTATAAAAACTTGAGGAGGTAACTTAAAAACTAATTGTCAGTTGCAAGTAACTTATAGGTTACCTTATCATGTACTTGTATTTTTTATCCATAGGATGTTTATCTTTATAAAAGAAGACATAATTAATCTCTAGAAATGCATTGTGGTTAATATGAGACACTGTTTGATGTTTAGATATGAAATCAGTAAAAAAAAAATTGGAGGCTGCCTTAGAAGTCTTACTATTTGTTTCTCTGAAATTAAAAAAAGGTCTGTCTTGGGAGTACCAATCTTTCTATTTCTGAAATAAAAAGTGAGTTCTCTAATAACACTATGCCTATCTTATGGCAATGAAAGTAAACACAGTACAGCAATTTGCTAGCGGCAGGTTAACAAACTATAATAAAAATTAAAGTACTCACCTGTGAGCCATTTCGACCTGTTAGGTCTCATCAGAATACCTAGAAGGTATTTATGGCTCCCCCGCAGGGTGTGCCAATAAAAAACGTGTAGAAAAGGCACTACCTTAGCCACTTTTTTTTTCTTTAAGGAGACCTTTTAGCCTCTGTATGTCAGCTACCGCTGCGTCAAACGATGATTGTTGCTCACGTAGCTTTTCAACCATAATTTTAATTCTCTTTTTCGTCTTTTTCATGTTTTGAAAGCAATTTTCCTTTCTATTTTTCGCTCTTGCTAAGTCTAAGGTAGGCGACTTTTTGCAAGAGTCTCGTCTTTTGTCAGCTCGTCTAAAAAAGCTTGAGTGTACGTTTTTTTTTTTTACCAATCTCCATTTCCTCAACAGATTCGTTTTGGTTGCTCGCCATTTATGCCTGGTTATGGTTTGGCCCTGCTTACTGTCCTACTGGTACGGAAGTAATCGGGAAAGAATGATTATTGGCTGTGGGTTTACTTTTATACCTGCAGTATTGCAAACGATTTCATAAGCAAACACGTCATTTGGAACATCCTAGGCTGTGAGTCGACTTTATACCTCTATACTATAGTATGTAAAGGTAACAGTTACCAGGTGACCTGTTCCCACAAAAGGGACCATAAGTCGGAAATTTTGAGTTTTGAGATATTACACCATTACAATCTACTATCAATACAAATTAATTTGATGTACAGACTATTGTTGTAGATTGGTTATTAAGTGAGAAACAAGCATTTAAAGTTGATCACTCGAACTAATCCAAGATGACCCCCTGCACACTTTTTGGTTTGTAGCTCCATTCGGTCAAAAGCGACTTAAGGTCCCTTTCGTGGGAACAGGTTACTGGAGCTGTGAATCAGCAAATGCTGACGTGTAGCCAACTACGTCATGTACGCTATCTATGGGACGATTACAACAGGAAACACGTGCTTTAGAACATTATAGAATGCAAAACTGTCCCCCTTGTTTTGATGGGGACCAAAACGGCCTTCAGGGGACAGTTTGGGCCTTACGGGGACAGACTGGGCCTTAGGGTGACTGTCTTAAAATAGAGAATGATTTGCACTGCGTGAACACGGCGCGAAAAAAATTTTCGCCTATGCTGAGCCAAAATTAGCCAGCTGACTGTTCCGCTTATGTACACTAAGCGGGTGTGTGTGTTATAAACCGGTGACGCGTGACGGCTTGACTAGGTATTCAGTACTATATACTGACTGTGTTGTAATCGTTGGTAGCTTTTGTTTTCTCTTGCTGCGAGTGCTGTGTGTGTGTGTGTGTATGTGTGTGTGTACCTATGGCATAAGCCGCGTATGTCTGTGCGGCACATGTTACGTATGTCTGTACGATGTGTGCCGCGTGTCGCATAATACTAAACACTTTGATTAAAGTCGGGTTTGACAGCCTTGTTTGTTTTTTTTAATAACAGCCGCGTAAACACCTCACAGCCTATTTGTAAACTCATGTCAAGGCGTGTGTCCTTTATGTGTTGTGAAAAAGCAAAGAGAAGACACCAAACACACACGAGCGCTGTGAAGAGAGTCTTGTGTACGATCGTATTCAAAATATAATCTCACTGTGGCAGCGTTGATTGATTAATTAGCCTTTGTTTAAAAAAGTCAATGACAGTATTAATAATTTAGGTGGGGTGGGGGATCTGCCTTAGTTGAATAATTGCGGGTTGGCAGCTGATCAAAAAACGTAGCTTGAATGATTTCTGGAGTGGAACTAAAATGGCTAGGTAATAAAGGTATTGGGTGTCTTTGTTGACGTGGGCTTGCTTAATTACCGTGTTAATTAGAATAAATCAATTGTTTGGGGGAGGGGTGGGGTGGGAAACCCACATTATCTATCTCTAAAGCGTGGAGTAAGGAAACGCCGCTACGTGTAAATACCGATGAAACTAACCGAATTTTACCTCTTATGCCTGACTGGTGGCAGCATCTTATTTTGAAATGTGTTGAAACCAACTGGAAATTCCTACTTTTTCATTACACAGAGCTTTACGTCCTAACTTTCAATGGCAAGCAACTTTCCAAGTATTGAAGCGTTATGGAATGATTTCGAGCTGGACCCTTTCACTGTTGGAACGTGTGAACACCACTCAACTTAAAGACGCAAAGAACCTCAAGAACCGCAGATGCAGGGGTTCATGAGGTTCCTTGCCTCTTGCTAACCCTTTTCATATCGTGTTTCCTGGATTAATGGGAATGTTCAGTGTTTCATTTTTGCCTTGCTTTCAAAGACATAACTCTGCGTCCACTGTGATTAAATGGGTGAAGTCGGTCACTTCAACATCTTGATTGGCATCGATTAAAGGCTAGCATTGCGCTGCTTGTTCGTCCCGAAGATTGACTGTCTTGTGGTCAATCCAAAAGCGAAACTTCACATGTAGGGAAGGAGCCCCTATTATGAAACACCTTGCTGCCGGCGAAACGGAATAACTTTTCCAAATTCCGACTGCAGTAATATTGAGCTACCTCAGTAAGCCTTATTTCCGGTACAAGAATGTCAATGGTGATGAAAAGTAAAACGCGCCGAGAAAATGTTATTTTTGACCCTTCTGCTTCTTATTTTTTGCCATTTTAAAACACCTACATCAGCGTTCAGTTTTGTGATTTAAAAAATATCCACTCTTGTCATAAAGAGCAATCTTAAGACTTCAGATAACCAGCGGCATTTGTTTGGTTCTCCTTTTGTTGTTTTGGAGGCACTCATTTTCCGGCAGAGGTATCTTGTTTCTATTATGAAACACAAAGAGCACCTAATATGAAAGGTGTTTCATATTTAGAACAGTGTTTCATATAAGGAGCAGTGTTTGTATAGCGTATATATCGGAAATCATTCAGCCAGTTTGTTTCAAATTTCAGATGTTGATACTTTTTCTCATTACAGACTATCCCACACCAGAATCATGTCACTTTCGTCAAGGTCAAGGTCACAGCGGTTACATTTACTATGTATGCCATTGTCCAGGCAATGTTACTGTAAACACCGAAACGATGTGATCCAAATGGCAAATTGTGATATTTTATGACGACTCAGAGTGTTGCACACCAAAATTTATTCACTGCCTTAAAGGTCAAGGTCACAACGGCCATATTTGTTTTGTGCAGAATTGTGTGCTAGGCAATATCTCAATAACCATTGGGCCTATTCAATCCAAATTTTAGATAATAGTATTTTACCACGTCACACATTGCCATCAATCTTAAGTGCGCCTCTACCTCAAGGTCAAGGTCATAGTTGCCATATTTGTCTTGCAGACTATGAGTAGAGAATACCTCTAAAACCGTTGTACTGATTTGCTCTGAATGTTTAGGAAATGATGCCTTACCCTCATATGTGATGTCTTTAACAGAATGAATTAACGGAACTGTAAGGTGAAAGTCGCAGAGGCCATATTTGTGTGAGCCTTTGTGCAGTCAATATATCTGAAACCACAGGCCCGATAATTTCCAAATTTTGCTTGATGATATTTTCAATTAACTCCTTCACAGGCGAGAAACTCCCAATAGGATCCATCTGCAAGACACATAGATCCTCATGAGCCTCGCGCAATCGCGGGTGCGTTGGATCATGGCGATTTTGTCTCTTGCTGACACAACTGAAATATATTTATTTGAAGGTTGGGGTTCGTTGCGACTGAATTAAAAAAGATTTCAGAGCAATATGTGCGTCCAGTGGTAGCGAAGAGAATAAAAAAGATATGTCAAAAACCAGATTTATGTCGCTAGATCACTTCAAGATGACGCGCACAGTTGTTGGGAATCCTTTCAGACAGACAAAATGGCGCATTACTGTCTGCGGGGAGGGAGTGGGGCTAAATAGTTGTTCAATGAGCAAACCTTGTTGACTTAGATGTGACAGCAAATGTGAAACAGTATAAATGTAGTCACGAATCGTCCATTTCATCCGCTCTTGAGCCGTCGTGTATGTATGCGTTTATCTAAGGCAATTTCTCAGGGACTATAACATTCACAGACTTTAAACTCGCCACAACTGTAGTTTACAAGAACAACTTTACCTACATATTTCACCTGTAGAAAAGGTCATGGTCATCATAGGTCGATGTGTTTGTAAAGATTAGTCATTTTTCACACACAAATTTTTTTTTAAAGTTAACTTTGGGTGCAAAAAGTTTGCTTCAAAGTATGCATTTTATACCAAGAATGACCTCTCTTTAAGGTAGAGGGCAGTTTTAAAATAAGAACGTGCAGGAGATTCCATAGAACTTTTCGTGGGAACTCCTGTCGGTGGTGTCACAGTTGCTGAAAGTGTGAAGAGGGTGAGGACCTACAAATGCGCCACTTGTTGACTATCAAACGAGGGGTGCGTGGTGCTGGTGTTAGTGCGAGTTGGGGGGGGGGGGGTGTCGAGGGAAGGCGAGAATTCTGAAGACCTTTTCACCAATGGCCGAAAAATCACACGCCAGACCGTTTACAATTTCCAAGAAGAGGCGCAGGAGGGTGTGTGTGTGTGTGTGTGTGGAAGGGGGGGGGGGGTTTCCAATCTCCCAAAAATGGAAAATTACACATTAAAAATATCTTGGGAGCCGTGCACTTTGGAACACCCCTCTCCCTCTGAATTTGCTTCTGAATATGTACATACACCTATGTCGATAATGCTAGCTTTAATCAAGTTTTACTTCTGAGGTTGAAAAACTAAATACAGTAGCTTTTATTGCCCCATGCATAAAACATTTTCAACACACTTGCTGACCATGCCTGCCCTTTGACCTTTGGAAGGAGCCAATAAAATTAATATGCATAGACAGTGTAACCCCTAGCAAAACATTTCTCCTGGAATCTTACTGCATCGTTCACAAACAAACTACATGTAATAGCAACAACCTAAAACAAAAGGCCTTCTTACTTCCCGTGACCTTTGACTTTAACGAGAGGTTAATATAGTTGCGCTGCAAACAAAAGTTTTATCATCAGTTTTCTCTTTGGCAAATTTTAAAATAAGGTTATAACAGTTTCTTTAAAAAGTCGCCCGTTTATTGACCTTTGTAACCTTGACCTTTCATGGAGGTCAATGCAAGTGACAAAGCTATTGTCAGATAGGATCACTGAGCCAAATTAGAAGTCTGTGGCTCTGATGGTCTCTCAGAAATTCAAAATGATAAAATCTGTCACACAGGATGATGGATGGATGGACCAATAGTGGACCAGTGGCGGATGACTCATTATATAGTATGTTTAACTCACTTTCAATGTTAAATGAGCCTATCATGTGTGCTAGCCATCTCTCATGCCTTAATCTTCCAACAGAATGTAAGTGAAACTTGTAAAAAGGACATATTCACACTGTTTCATAATAGGAGACCTGGTGTTTCATATTAGGCAAATGGTGCCTAATATGAAACAATGCTTTATTTTTTCAAAAACTGGAACTGCTTCTGCGTCGATTCGAGTTTTGAAATTTGGCTTTGTCCTAACAAGCATCAATATAATCTCTATCAAACCCTGGTTTCGGATTGATTCCGTACTTTCTTTGGACAGTCGCGCGAGACGTTTTTGCTTAAGTGTTTCATACATGGGTCTCCTCCCCTACACGAGGCACATATTCTCCGCCATGCACCTTTGCAGCCGTAACCACATCCAGTGACTTCAAGGGCCAGTTGCACAAGTGAACTTAAATCAGTCCTGTGTCAGTCACTACAACCTACGCCTATTGCTGGCGACCACGTTTATATTTTTCAATCGGAGTAGACCATTGGGGTTCCTCTCTGAAACTCATGCCTACTGCTACTTTTGCTGCCCAGGACGCGGTGACTACTAATCGTGCTCTGATCCCCGTGACTCGCGCGCCATTTATCAGCAGACAAACTTCCATCACTGTCCATTTCCGCATGCTTTGGCTGCGCGGACATGCCGGGTCCTGTTGGTCTCTTCCACAGGTTCTTGCAGGCATGCGAGATTTGACTAGCCAAGTTTACGGAGCTTTGGTGAGCCAAACTGGTCGTGCGTCCGTTAGGGTCCCCCGCCCCCGCCCCCGCCCCCTCTCTCCTCCGCCCCCCCCTCCCGCCCGCACTATTGGCCCTATAACATCAGTTCATACACAGATTCTCAAACTAATTTAGGTCACCAAAAATGACACTAGCTTTTCAGTGCCAAAAGTAAATAGTGTCTCATTTCTAGTCTGCCATGGTTAAACTAGGACAGTCATGGACAGTCTTGAAGTCCTTAACCCTTAGCGTGTCGGTAGCGATTATACTCGCAATGATTCCTTCAGGAATCATCGGGACTAAAACCACTACCGACACGCAAAGGGTTAAAATAGAATCTAAATTTGGCAGTGTTTGATTCAACATGAATCAAATAAACAGTATACAGGCTTACATTTCAAATGTTTTAGCACTTATCTCTTTGTCTTTAGACAAGAATTTTTTTAATAGGTACAGGTGTCCTTTAAGTCTTGCGACCTGCAGAAGAGGTTTCTTAGCCCGGGAAGGGCATGAAAGCGAAAGCGACTGAAAACTAAGTTCAAAGGAACAGCCAACTTTCACTATTATTAACTATACACTAACGCATTTAAGGGAGGGTCCCGTGGTTTTTATTCACACTTAGTTTGATTTGGACGACAGCCTCTGCGGTCGTTTGCCTCTCAAAGACATAGTGAGCATAGCACGCATGGGTATTTCGTCGGACGTTTTGAAGTATTGGTGCAAAAACACGGCGCCTAGTGTATTCTCCCCCCCCCCCCCCCCACTTCCCAGTGCGCTAAGCCTATCGGCCGCTGTTGGCGCGCGCACGGCCAACAGCGGCCGATGTCGGTCCGAGGACCTTTAGCTCATCGGGTTCGTCTTTATGTTCTAGTCCGTAACGACCGAATCACAGAACAGCGTATAGTTTAGGCGTTTTGTACCAGCGAGCACACAGTTTTGACCTTACCGTCCGCTCTGAGGCCGTAACGACGGAATCACAGTCCAGCACACTTTTAACGGGATTGGTGCAAAATTTAAACTGCTGTTGGCCGACATCGAGAAAAACGCTTCGTTTAAGAGGTGTCTTTGTTGAGTACAAGATGTATTTCTTGTCAGCTAAACTTGATTCGTGCTACTGCGTTATTTTTTGTAAACTGGTTTGATGAAAATTCGCTAAAAATAACTAAATAAATAAATGTTAAAAAAAATTAAAATGGATATAATACTTTTTTTTTAATAAATAAAAAATTAAACAAGATTAGGATTTCATCCCAAAGTCTAACATATTGTTTGGAGCTCACATGCGCTTTTCTTTTAGGAACATTTAGAGTTGTTCATATTTTTAAGCTTGTCCTTCTGATTCATTTCCCTCCTCTCTAAGCCAGTCTCTTATCAACACACATGCCGGCGCACACAAATAAAGACGGACGCACGGCTCTTCCTGCCATCAGTACGTTTTGTGGGTTCGTGTAGCGACATACATTCTGAATAATAATAACACGAGCAGCAAATGACGTCACTATAAGCTTGACGTTATGGCATCGCTAGTCTCACGACACTGCGTACAGAGTGACGCATTTGATGTTTCAAGTCACTCATCCGAAAGGCTATTATTAAACATCGGCACCTAGTCTCTATTTGTATGTGTTGTCAGTTTGCAATGGTAAGACGTCCAGACTTCTATGAATTTCAACCAGTCACAAGACTTACTTCAACGTTCTTTTTCCTCCGAACAGTTCAGTGAAGAAAGAAAGACAGAAAGAAAGAAAGACAGAAAGAGAGAGAGAGAGAGAGAGAGAGAGAGAGAGAGAGAGAGAGAGAGAGAGAGAGAGAGAGAGAGAGAGAGAGAGAGAGAGAGAGAGAGAGAATTACATCATATGTAGAGTATTGCGTCAATGTCTGCATGGTGAGGGAGTTGCTTCTTTTACGTCACCGATACTGTCTGACTTTCTCCAGAAGTTACATTTTTTTCACTGTTTGAATTTTTTTTTGAAGAAGTTGAGGACTGCAGGACAGTTTTGAAGATAGGCATTGCTATGCCTAAAACTTTTTATCCTGAATAAAAACGTTTCATCATCATCATCTCTCTCTCACACACACACACACACACTTACACACACACACACACACACACACACACACACTCCAGGCACCACAGCAAAACTACAACAGAATTCTCAGCAGTCAATTATTAATCAGTGGGGTAATGGAGTTGGAAAAGGTGTGTTTTTAGCGCAGATTTTAAAAACGTCTTTTGAAGCACTGTGGCGGACATGGGAGGGGAGTTCGTTCCAGTACAGCGGCCCAAGATATGAAAAAGACCGCTGGCCAAAAGACTTGGTACGGACAAAAGGTACACGCAAAATGCGGCTGTCAGCAGAGGGTGTGAGTTGTCTTTAGGGAGTGTACAGCTGCAGGAGAGAGTACAGGTACGGGGGGGGGGGGGGGGGGGGTTGGGGGGTGGGGGGTGGGGTGGGCGTGATGTGGAAATGCAGCTGAAGCAGACAGAAGAAAGTTTATTCTGAATTCTTGGAGCTACAGAGAGCCAGTGGCGGGATTTAATTACTGGTGTAATATGATCAGTTTTGCGCTTTTTGGTGACGAGCCTCGCAGCAGAATTCTGAACTTTTTGAAGCCTGTCAATCTGATATTTGGGACAACCTGCATACAGTGAATTACAATAGTCCAGCTTGGAAAAAACAAATGCACAGATGAGGGTTTTTGTGGCTTCGATGGTCAAATAGTGTCTGATAGAAGAAATGCGACGGAGCTCCATGTAGGCTGTGCGACAGGTGTTGACAATCTGTTGGTTCATGGACAGTGTTTCGTCCAGGGTTACTCCAAGATTCTTGGTGGTGTGTGAAAAATTGATGATGCTGGTTCCTATCGCCATGGACGTGGGGAGGGAAAGTGAACTGGTCAATCTGGGGGGTTTGATTATAAGAGACTCAGTTTTATCATCATTAAGTTGAAGTTTGTTTGATGACACCCACTTTTTAACATCACATATACAGTTCTGAAGGCTTAGGATGGCGATAGGAACTTGGTCGGGAGTAGCGTGTTTGTACAGCTGGGAGTCATCGGCAAAGGCATGGTGGGAAACCGAGAATCTCACAATTACACTGGAAAGAGACTGGATGTAGAGAATAAAGAGAATGGGGCCTAGGACTGAGCCCTGGGGGACCCCAAAGCGCAGTAGAGAAGGACTCGACCGGTAGCTGTTAATGACAGCAGTTTCGTGACGATCAGTCAGGTAAGATCTGAACCAGGACAGGACACTACCCGTGATGCCAAACGTGGAATGAAGTCGATGCAGAAGGATCTCATGGTCTATTGTATCGAAGGCGGCTGTCAGATCGAGCAAGGCTAGAACAGAGACATGCCCATCATCAGTTGTCCTAAGCATGTCATTCACAATCTTGAGGAGAGCCGTTTCACTTGAATGCCCGGGCCGATACGCTGACTGGCAAACAGGAAGAAGACTGTGAGCAATCACATGGTCAAGGAGCTGGGAAAGAACAATCCTTTCAATGAGCTTGGATAGGAAGGGCAGACGGGCCTGACGTTGTTCAGATTGTCAGGGTCAAGACTGGGCTTTTTAAGCAGGGGTTTGACGATGGCTGATCTGTAAACAGCAGGGAAAATACCAGAGGACAAAGAGTCATTGACCAGGGAAGTGATGGTAGGGAGGACTATGTCAATACAATCAAAGAGAAGTTGGGTAGGGATGGGATCCAGGTCACACGTCTTAGCAGCGCACTTTGTCATGATCTTACGAACATCATCTTCGGACAAACTCTTGAAGGTATGGAAGACTTGTCCAACAAACGGCACATCATGGCTGTGAGGTAAAACTGATGACTAGGAGTCCAGTTTGTCTCGAATAGACTCTACTTTTTGAGTGAAAAACTCACAAAACTTCTCAGGTAACTCAATGGGAGGAACAGAGTTTGGCAGAGGAGACACAGTCTTTTTGCCAGAAGTTTGCATGTGAAGTTGAACAGCTGTTTGCTTGACGTGCATTCCAAAATGTTCATACTGCTGAAAGCCGTTTTTGCATTCAGCACTAGTTTATTGACTAACTTTTTCGTTGCCTTGAAGATCTGCTTGTGGACCGTCAGACCCGATTTCAGCCAAAGTCTTTCCGCTTGTCGGCTTTCCTTTTTGGCGGCAGGAAGCTGCTCACTGGCATCGGTAAACCATGGGGACTGCTGATGAGGATCTGTGTTTTGACAGTGGAGCATGACTGTCTAGGACCAACTTCAGACGCGCATCGAACTGGTAAACAGTGGGATGGGACAGGTAGGTCAGACAGGAGACCCTGCAGGTCCGCCTTAAAGGCCACTTTGTCCATGGTTCTGATATTGCGGGACTCCACGAACGTTGTCTGCAGGTGGGGGACAGAGACGTTCAGATGAGTGATCACACAGTAGTGGGCCGACTCAATGGCATGTGACACATGGGTGGACTGAAGGCACCCAGTCCAAATTATAGCAAGACTGAAATTATACCGTGAAGTTAATGATGCATAGCATTTATATGGCGCATTTCTCATATTTATAATATAACTCAATGCGCAGAATGTAGCCGCGAACTGAACCCAACAAGCACGCTCACGTGAATCACACGCATTCACTCACACACTGTACGTAAACACAGAACATTCACGTGGTGCTAAGGGCAAGCTCAAGCGAGCTACTGACGGTATTTGGAAATCGTTTTGTATTTGAAATTTTATTAAGTTGGCTGAAACTGATACCAAAGTGGAGGGGGAGGAAGAGCCGGAGTACCCGGAGAAAGAACCCCCGACGGTCCGCCCGAATTAACGGTGACACTTACTAGAGGAGAAAAACCGACGCCGGAACCCGTAATCGAACCTCGCACCTTTAGCATTGGTGGCAGGCGCCTTAACCACTGCGCCACGGACCGCCCCACTGCGCCACGGTTCTAGTTTTGTCACCATTTTCTCAAGCCTGTGAAGCGAAACGTAAAATATAAAATTACGTAAAAAATAAACTTACGTAATGACAAATGATGTTTGACAAATCAATGACGCGTATGTTCTGCGCCCCTTATAGAACTCACTGACGCATTGGCAGATCTGCGAGACTTTTTTAATAAGAGATAATTCAACATCAGAATCAGGTCAAAGACAAAAGGTAGAGACCATTGACAGCTCGGACAGCTCTCAAATAGAAGGGACTTTGTGGGTTATGGTTCATCTCATCTTGTTTCTTTGTAATGAGTAATTCAATCTAAAAATGCTGAAAAGTACACACACACACACACACACACACACACACACACACACACACACACACACACACACACACACACGGCGTTTCCCGCCAAATGTACGTTCAGCAGCGCGGTGCGGCGTAGCTAGGCATGACGTAATTTTTATCGTGTCACTTCACCGTCAGAGTTTAATGTGCGCCCGCCTATGTTCGTCATATGCATGCTACGGAACGTGCTCCGACCAGCCCCATCTCAAAGTTAGTACAGACATATCTTTCGTTTGTTTCCAATCACCGACATTCACACCAAGTGTATATGCCGCCATAAACCAGTCAAACTATGTAGACAATACCCAGTGCGCAAAGGCCATCGGCGGCTGACATGGCCCGATTGCCTTTTGCGCATCGGGTATACTTTATTATGTGGTGTCTGGAGTATTCAAGGAGGGGGTTTCACCTATAATAAGGGGGACAAGTCGTCTCTCGAAGGTTAGAGAATAGTCCACCAGTATAGGTCCCCACTTTGACACTCAACTCTCACTTGTGGCTCCACGTAGCTGCAGCATGCGCAGCGGCCACACCACGGGCAACAGCTTCGACTGGCTGGCTAAACCAAGTGAGGAGAAACCGAGGGTCTCAAACCCTTGGTGAGGCAGGACTTGCTCGTCCTAGCATGCAAAGTCTGTCACCGGCCGACTGGGCGGAGGAAACTCAATCAAGGGTTCAACGGCCAAGAGGGCGGGTCAGCAGTGCACTGTGGAGTGCATAGGGCATGTCAGAGCACAGACGAAGACATGGCCATCCACTGCAGCCAAGGAAGTTACCAGTTGTAACGTCTCATCGTGCCACTGGACTCTAATTTCTGCGGCCGAGAGGGTGGGGTTGCTCCAGCGCAACAGCTTCTCCACCAAAATCTCCTTCACGCGCAGGTTTTGTGCATGGATCTTCAACTTCACAAAATCTGCTTCTTTATCTTGTTTTTTCTTCTGCCTCCTCCAAAAGCCCTGCGGCGATGGGGAACGGGCGAACCGACAGGTAGAGGTTACTACTGGGAGTCGTAGCTCCGAACCTGCACGTCGGCGGCCTGTGGACCAGTGGTCGCTCTTCCTTGTACCAGGGGCAGCAGGGAAATTCGGCAGCATCCCAGGCGACTGAGCAGCCCTCTTCAGGACAGCACTGCTCACCCTAGTAAGGGAGGGAACTAGAAAAGGTGTTCCAAACATTGCCTGCCCTACACAAACAGTCAGCTTACCGCGGCTGGCGGTTTAACCCTTTTATGCGGTTGAAAAGAAAAACAAAAAAAGAAACTTATTCTCGGTACGTGGAATGTACAAACCCTGTTGGACAGAGATCAGACGAAGAGACCGCACAGAAGAACAGCCCTCATAGCCAGGGAGCTGGCGAGATATAAGATCGACATTGCGGCTCTTAGTGAAACCAGATTTGCTGACGAAGGCTCGATCTGTGAACCTGAGGGTGGGTACACCTTTTTCTGGAAGGGCAAAGCTGAGAACGAGGACAGGATACACGGAGTTGGCTTCGCCATCCGCACCACGCTCCTCCGACAGCTGCCTTCTCTTCCCACTGGCATCAGCGAACGAGTGGTGAAGCTCCGTTTCCCCATCTCTCACACCCGACATGTCACTATCATCAGCGCCTATGCTCCGACACTCACCAGCGCCGATGACGACAAGGAGGCGTTCTATGAGAGCTTCGACTCCCTCCTCAAGTCCAATCCTGCAAGTGACAAACTCATCGTGCTTGGTGACTTCAATGCTCGAGTTGGGCGCGAATGTGACTGCTGGGAAGGAGTGATGGGCCCACACGGACTGGGCAAGATGAACAGCAATGGCCTGCTGCTGCTGACATTGTGCGCTGAGAATGGACTCGCCATCACCAACACCCTCTTCAGGCTGGATAGTAAGTACAAGACAACATGGATGCATCCCAGGTCCAAGCAGTGGCATCTCATAGACTATGTCATTGTCCGTCAGCGGGATACTCGTGATGTCAGAATCACCAGAGCCATGAGAGGAGCCGAGTGCTGGACCGACCATCGGCTGGTGCGGTCTGTCCTCAACCTGCACATTGCACCAGCACACAGGAAGAGGCCGAAGCTCACCTGACCTTCATTCAACCTGGCCAAGCTTAAGCGCCCTCACGTCAAGGAAAACTTTCAGTCCCACCTTGATGACCTGCTAACTGCCCATGGACCGTTGACTGGCAACCCAACTGAAATGTGGAACCAGTTCAAGGGGATGGTGGCGGAGTCTGCCAAAGACGTGCTTGGACCCAAGCAGAGGGTACACCAGGATTGGTTCGATGAGAACAATGAAGAGATCAACAAGCTACCGGAGCAAAAGCGCAGTGCCTTCATCGAGTGGCAAAATGACATCAGCTCCTTGTCCAAGAAAGACCGCTTCAAACACCTCCAGAGAAAAGCCCAGAGAGAGCTCCGCAACATGCAGGACACCTGGTGGGACAGCAAGGCAAAAGAACTTCAACACTTTGCTGAATCCAACAACTCCAAGGAGTTTTTCAGCGCTATGAAAGCTGTCTATAGCCCTGCCAGACCCAGCACAACCCCTCTCTTTTCTTCCGACGGCTTCACCTTGCTGAAGGACAAAGACAGCATCACTGAGCGCTGGAGAGAACACTTCTCAAATCTGTTGAACATGCCTTCCACTGTCGACCCCACGGCCCTGGACATGATTCCCCAGAAGCCGACACTGGATGATCTTGACCTTCCACCTACCCTGGACGAGGTCAAGTAAGCGATCAACCAGACTAGCTCCGGCAAGGCTGCAGGCATGGATGGCATCCCCGCAGAGCTCTTTAAAGCAGCTGGACCTGAGACCCTTGACGCCTTCCTCAACATTCTGACATGCATCTGGGCAGAGGAGAACATGCCACAGGAATTTAGAGATGCTACAATCGTCTCCCTGTTCAAGAACAAGGGCAGCAAAGCAGACTGTGCCAATTACCGAGGGATCTCACTCTTGTCCATTGCTGGCAAGATCCTCGCGAGTGTCATCCTCAACCGCCTGATCAGCTCTGTATCTGAGGAAGCACTCCCAGAGGCTCAGTGTGGCTTCAGACCCGGCCGCAGCACAGTCGACATGGTCTTCTCTGTGAGACAGGTCCAGGAGAAATGCATTGAGCAGCACATGGACCTCTACGCTGTCTTCATAGATCTGACCAAAGCATTCGACACCGTGAACAGAGAAGCGCTTTGGGTCATCTTCGCAAAGCTCGGCTGCCCCAGGAAGTTCACCAACATCATCCGCCTCTTCCATGATGGAATGGTAGGAGTTGTCCAATCAAACGGCGACACATCCGCACCCTTCGATATTTCCAACGGTGTGAAACAAGGTTGTGTTCTTGCCTCCGTGATGTTCAACCTGTTCTTCACGTGTGTCCTGAGCCATGCAGTACGCGACCTTGAGAAGGGAGTGTACCTGAAGTGCAGATTAGACGGCTCTCTCTTCGACCTCCGTCGACTGAACGCCAGGACCAAGACCATCGAGAGACTGATCCTTGAGGCGCTGTTTGCTGATGACTGTGCGCTGATGGCGCACACGGAGTCTGACATCCAGACTATCGTCAACAGGTTCTCGGAAGCCTCTCGACTGTTTGGCCTCACCATCAGTCTCAACAAGACTGAGGTCCTGCACCAACCAGCCCCAGGCACAAGATCCCCCCCCCCCCCCCAAAGTGTATATCGAAGGCACCGAGCTGAAGACTGTCGACCAGTTCAGGTACCTGGGGAGCATCATCTCTTCTGACGGTACTATCGACAAGGAAATCGCAGCTCGCATCAGCAAAGCCAGCCAAGCCCTGGGTCGTCTGCGCACTCGTGTGTTGAATAACAACAACGCCAAGCTTCCACCAAGATCAAAGTCTGCAAGGCAGTAGTCCTCCCCAGCCTCCTCTACGGCTGTGAGTCATGGACGCTGTACAGAAAGCACCTCAAGCAGCTTGAACGTTTCCACATGAGATCCCTGCGCTCACTCATGGGCATCAAATGGCAAGACAAGGTGACAAACCTGGAAGTCCTGGACAATGCTGGCTTAGTGAGTGTTGAAGCCTTGATCTTAAAGACACAACTTCGCTGGACAGGTCATGTCATATGCATGGATGATTCTCGTATGCCACGCCAACTCCTGTATGGCGCACTCTCAAAAGGCCACAGGAAGCAAGGACGGCCAAAAAAAACGCTTCAAAGACTGCATAAAAGACAGCCTCAAGTACTGCGTCTTCCCGGTAAAGGAACTTGAAGCACAAGCACAAGACAGATCTGGCTGGCGTGCCGCCACCAGGAAAGCCTGCACGCTCTTTGAACAAAATCGGCGCGAACGGATCACCAGTACCAGAGCTCGCAGAAAGACAGCGTCGACTCTCCCTACAGCTACGTTCCAGTGCCCCCATTGCCCTCGCAGGTGTGGCTCCAGGATTGGCTTGGCCAGCCACACCCGCACCCACAAATAGAAGTCATGCACAATGACGACATCATCGGCTTCGATGGTCTACCCATTATACTTTATGATACCGTCTAATAGTACCAGTTACTGGGTGTTTTGTGGCAGTCAATATTATTATTGATTGTTAAAGTATTTTTGGTCAACAGTTTTTTTTTTAAAACCAATATTCGTGCACAAATCTATTGTTTAACCCCTTGACTGCTAATGACAATACCGCTAAGTAGAAAAGACGTGCACGTTTACCCCTTTCACTGCTACTGACGATACCGCTCGGTGGAAAAGACGCGGAACCGTAGTAGCAGGCAAGGGGTTAATTTTTTTCTGGTCATTTCTCTCCATTCAAACTCGTTTGTGTGCTGGTCTGTGATATTTGACGTCATGGCTACTCTAAGCACTACAATGGGATTATTTTTATTTGGGTCGGTTTGCATTCCTTTTGTGGTGTGTCAGTGCTTAACGCGTTAACACGTTTGATAGATCCCCGCATCAATAGCTGCGAAAAGTGTCGTGCAGCGTTGCCGCCCGGGGCGGCAACGCTGGACGACACATTTCGCAGATATTGATGCGGGGCGCCCTGAAGGAATGAAACGGTTCTCGAAGTGAGAGAGACCAGGTGAATGTGATTGGGAACAGATGGCCGGTGGAGAGTGTGGGCAGATCTTAACGCACCGCCGTCACAGAGTAAATCCACAGTCATAAGCTTGAACCCACCGCCATCTCCTCATCTCGTAAAGCGGCTCGTAAAGGTGCATGCGTCTGGGTGCACCTGGGAATATTTAGTGATAACGCTCAGGATCTGACCCGGCCGCTTTCCGTATTATTTTGGTTGAAACCTCGGATTAAACATTTTCACCCTTTTGGCTGTCGGTAGCGCTTTTTGTCGCGATGATTCCTGCAGGAATCATCGCGACAAAAACCGCTACCTACAGCTAAAGGGTTCATCTGAATAAATTTCCATGCCAGCAAGTTATAGATTCCCATGAGACGCCGGAAACTGCTGTCGTTCATGAGGATCTGTGTGACTCTTTCCCAGCCTTTAAGCCCATGAGTACCGAGGTGAGGCCGATGCGGGTCCCAGGTAGCCGCAGGCCGCAGGCTGGGTATGTACTGACGAGTAAAAGAAATGCAACATTTCTGGAATCGTCAGAAACACTTTAGTGTTGCCGATGATTCCAAAACTGTCGCATTTCTTTTGCTAGTCAGTATATACGGCATGAGTCCTGACTTTGTCATAATAGGTTCGCTGAAACATCGACACACCATCTCATTCTCAGAAAGAAAAAAAAAAAACTGATGTCACTCTGGCCAGTCCTTGACAAAAGACGCACAGATCCGACTCAGGAGACCTTGCGACATGGATGGGCGCATGAGAATCTGTGCGTCTTGCTGAGGGAAAGTGTATGGGATCAGAGAGTCCCGGCCTGGTAATGTAAACCCAGGTGATAACGTCCCCTGATTAATCACTCGTCAACAAAAGTGATTGCCGTTTGTAATCGATCCTCGCAGGCGCGCAATCAGTTTCCAACCAGAGCCACCACAGATTATATGGGGGTTTATTGAAAACGTTCTTATGAAGCGCAACGGAGGCTATTATTAAACATCGGCACCTAGTCTCTATTTTTATGTATTGTCAGTTTGCAATGGTAAGACGTCCAGACTTCTATGAATTTCAAAAAGTCGCAAGACTGACGTCAACGTACTTTTTCCTCCGAACAGTTGAAGAAAGAAAGGAAGGAAGGAAGAGAGAGAGAGAGAGAGAGAGAGAGAGAGAGAGAGAGAGAGAGAGAGAGAGAGAGAGAGAGAGAGAGAGAGAGAGAGAGAGAGAGAGAGAGAGAGAGAGAGAGAGAGAGAGAGAGAGAAAGAGAGAGAGAGAGAGAGAGAGAGAGAGAGAGAGAGAGAGAGAGAAAGAGAGAGAGACAGAGAGAGACTGAGACAGAGAGAGAGAGAGACAGAGAGAGAGACAGACAGACAGACAGACAGACAGACAGAGAGACAGAGAGATTACCCGTACAATTTGCGGGTGTCCTCCCTAGAAGACCAACTCGGGGAATAAGCCACAACTGGTACACCTCTACTCAAATGAGATGCTCAGCATCTCATTTGAGTAGAAGTGCACTTCTGACGTAGGGACTCACAAGAGACAAATCCTTATGAGCTCCCGATACTGCGGGGGCTCATAAGGGTAGGGTTTATGTCTCTTGCAGATGGGTAAGGTGTAGGGTCTTTCTTGGAAGTACTCCCGCAAAACGGTACGTACGTTAGTTAGTTATTTGGGTTTAACGCTGAGCAGGCGACTAAGCCGGCCATGTCACTGCGGGCAAAACGGTTTGGGTATCGTTTAGTCATGTGGAGGAAAGCCGACAATTCTGGCCTGATTTAGGGACAAACTGGGAAATATTGCTATCCCAGTCGACATCAATAGGTCTGCTGGCCACAAATCCGTCCGCATCTGTCGCTCCATCCAACAGAACCTCCCCTCTGTAATAGGAATAGATCCTCATTAGCCCCTGCAGCCGTTTGCTGGCACAGAGCGGCGTAATTACATCCTTATATTGAGAGAGTCGAACAGGTGTTAATTCGCTGCCAGTGATCACGGATTTCGCGTCAGAAACAACTGCACACTGGCCGACATCCGCGTCAAGAACACTGTGACTGGGACAAAAATATGCATAAGTAAAGAAAATAAGACTAAGAAGAGACATAAATCCTCATGAGCCCCCGCTACTGCGGGGGCAAATGAGGGTTTATGTCTCTTGCAGATGGGTAGCGTATCGAATTGCCCCGGCGGTTAAGGGGTTATGTCTTCTACTGAATGTATCTGATGCCCACAAATATTGCTGATTGTCCCTGCAGAACGTAACTTTCTGTCTATCTGACACATTCCAGACACTTTCCATCACAGTGTGCGATAAAACTCATTCAACCACAGGCCTACGGGGCCTTATTGGAACCGTTGTCATGGGACTTAACTCTTGTAGGCTCACTGGTCCTGCTATTCAACCCTCAGTCACCACTTTCGTCAGAAATAAACAATAAAACAAATAAGCTAGCAAGCAGCTAACCAAAACAAACCAAAGCGACCCAAACCAAAGCAAAGCAAAGCGACCCAAAGCAAAGCAAAGAAAAGCAAACCAAAGCAAAAGCAAACCAAGACAAAGCATAGACACGGAATCCTTAGAACACGTCGTTCCGGGAGTTGTACCCTGCTTGCGTGCATGGGTCTGAAAATGTAAAAAGATACTACATTTATAAAAGGTGTTAATTATTTAGTTTTTCCCTAACCCGACGTGTCTGTACCTCGTGTACGTAGTAAGAGATCCTAAGACACAAAGTTCCTCGAGCTACCCCTTCCCTGCCGGAACAAAGTGAGCAACACCCACTGCAACAGGCACATATCCTCATGAGCCCCCCTCCCCACCCCCTCCCCCACCCCCATTCCCCATCCCAGCCCCCCCCCCCCCCACCCCCTGTTGCTGACTTCACTGATAATCCACGTTCTTTAATTCATTCAGCCCGACGGCCGTATTTCCCAAATTTTGGAGGCTCATCTAATGACTGAATCGACCATGGTAATTCAAGGGCAGTGCCAGATTAGCTTGGCGCTGACAGGCGCCAAGCTAATCTGGCACTACCCTTGAATTATCATGGTCGACCCATCTCCTGCTGTAGTGCGGCAGGGCTCAAAGGGTTAAACTGATGGGTATCAGCAGAGTTATTAACAAAAATCTGAGAAACACAATATGCGACCGATAGCACGGAGCGGGTTCACTCATTTAAGGTGCCCAGCATCTATAGCTTTCGCTGCTGTTTTTTTTAATGTGGGGCGCCTCGATTGAGTTAAACAAAACAGGCGCAGGCTTGGTCCCTTCCCACCTGGACTCCAAGGCTGGAACCCAAATAGCGCATCTAAAACGTAGGTAAATAAGATACTCACAAACCAGATAGGTGAGGCTAGCGCTGGCAGAATTGTACAACAAACCAAGGGGAATTACTCAGCGCCAGACAGACAACAGTTAGATCCCCTGCCCCCGCCTATCAGGCACCCAATCGCCAGCCCACAGAGAAATACGCAGGTATCGAATAAGACGATCATTTGCATCTTGGTAAATAAGGCTTTCTTTTGGCAGAGATCAGATGGGCTCTCGCTGTCTTGGGGATTTAGATCTACTTCAGTAAAGTGTTTGGTCTGTGATTTTGGACCTTACGGCCCAAGGCCGTAAGTTCCGAAATCACAAACCAGCACACGCATAAGTATAAGCAAAGCGCTGACATTAGATTGTATCTGCTGTTGCGAAAACCGAACGCAGTGCTCTGTCCACCGGTTCTCTTCCCCTTCGGCTTGGTACACACAACATGGGGAGTTGAACCCCTTCCCTGCCAGGCAAATGCAATCACCACCCAACTGCAAGAGGAAAAGAACCCCATGAACCCCCGACAGTTCCAGGGAATCGTGACGTTCTTTGCTCTTTGCTTGCCTCACTTAATATATATGCATGTTTCTCCGATGTAGTATCTGTCTTCGAATTCGCCGCACGGTTTCACATGACATAATTTGCGTCCAGCCGGCAGTGAAGTGGTCTAGCTAGATCTTTTGCATTTTCATTTTATATACTTGTTTATTTTAATTTTATTTTTAAATTTATGTTTTGTTTGTTTGTTGTTGTTACCCGCTTACAGCCGCAATATACTCTACTTCAAAAGAAAATATGGGTGGGGGTAGCTGATGAAACAGATTTAAGTGTCGTTGTTTTTTTGTAACTTTTGGGGGGTTTTTTTGCTTGTAGTCTGTTATTGAACCATCCAATCTGCTTTTTAGAGAGAAAAAAAATCGCTTTATTGCTTTTTTTTGTTTTAATGCTTCAGGTCGTGAATGTATGTGTATGCTGATCTGTGATTCTGGACCTTGCGACAACGAACTGTAGGTTCCAAACCACATGCCGGCATACATTATGTTCAAGCAGCTTAATCACTAAACTCATCAAGGTCAAAATCACCAAATTCTGAAGTTGTCCGCTCAGGAGACAGGTCAACAATGATAGTTCAAGGATAGTGCCAGAATAGCTTGGCGCTTATGGGCGCCAAGCTATTCTGGCACCATCCTTGAACTAACATGGTCGATCCATATCTTGTTGTCGGGGCTAAATGTGTTAAAGTTGAACTAATTGGTGCAAGAATTAAACATACCGTAGGCTTATGCTTCAAGGCTGAACGGCAGTATGTTTCAAGAGTTAAGCTTTTTTTAAAGGTGCTTTTGCTGTGGGTAAGGAAAATACGGGTGGGGAGAGGGAGGAAGGGCGGGCGGGCGGGCGGGCCTGCTTGTAAAGAAATTCAGTGTAAAAAAAATAAAATAATGAAAACAACTGACGATTATAGCAGGAACAAAATCATCAAACTTGACGCACAAATACACAAAACAGTGTTTATTCAGTTTCTGCCCAGTAAGCAAAAGATTCTCTGGCCGACGTCGGCCACAGTCTGTCTGTGCGGGCCCTTCGACGTCAGCCTGGGGATCTTTGCCCACTGGGAGAGGATTGAGGACTTGACAGTTTGGCAACAAATCCAATGCTCAGAAATAGCAGTTCCGATGCTCTTTGAATAGGAATTGCCCTCCCCCTACCCCCTCGCTCCGTCATAAGACTTTTGAGAGCTATCTATACCCCGGCAATATCGATAGAAGGGTGGAGGGGACGGGATAGGAGTTCGATGGGTTTTCACTCGATCTGATTAGGAGTGAAAGAATACCTGTCTTCGAATACTGAACTTAACTTTGTTTTCTCTCTTGCAAACCATGTTTGGAAACCAACTTCAACAGCATAAGGTGGGTAGGTTTATTCTTGCACTCTGCACGAGAATGTACACCCGTTAACCCTTTTAGCGCCAACACCTTACAGCAGGAGATTGATTGACCATGATAATTCAAGGCCGGTACTGCCAGATTAGCTTGGCGCCTTCAGGCGCCAAGCTAATCTGGCAGTACCCTTGAATTATGATGGTGAATCCACCTCCCGCAAATGGTACATAGTCGTTAAGTAACACTGCGAAATTCGGGAAATGCGCCCATGGCGCTAAAAGGGTTACACTCAGCGGCTTGTTTAACATTAGACTAGAATGCATTGATGCACACTTCATAATTCTAATACTTGATGCTGGTTTGTTGCACATGCGCATGTGACAACATTGTCCCTTTTAATGGTCTGTGTATAGACTGTTTGTTTGTTGGTTTGTTGGTTGGTTTGCTTGTTGACTTTGTCGGTTGATTAATCAAATTTATTTGGTGTTTGTTTGTTCCTTCCTTTTGCAGTCCTTAGAATCATTTGTTTGTTTCTTTCTTTTCTGTATTCATTTGTTTCTTTCTCAGTTTCTTTGTGGTTTTTTGTTTGTTTGTTTGTTTGTTTGTTTTTTCTTTCTTTCTTTTTTTAATCGGGGACAAGCCATTTCAGACTCCTTCCTTCTGAACGCAAAAGAAAATGGTCTGCATATTATTTATTTTCATGAATTTGCGACTTTCGACAAACTGAATTCGCATTTGTCTTCGCTATCTTTTTTTTTTAGGAAAGAGCTCAATGCGATTGATGTGCATCAGTTCACACGATGAATGTGTTTACATTGCTGAATATTTCATGGCCGAGTGCAAAGGCTACTTTTTATACTGACATTCTTCATTTAACACACCAATCAGAAGAAAAAAGTATTAAATAACTTGTTCCCTATAAATCCTTAAAATGGACACCCACGTGACGTGAAAAAAATGGCTTCCAATATGGGCACGACTGTGTTTTTCACCTAGAAATCTCTCCAGAGAACGGCCAAACTGCCAAACTCCCTGTCCAGTCCATCATTAATCACACATCCGCTAACCGGTCTGTCACCAGCCAGATTGCCTACCCTTGCTTTCCTTCCCCTAAAGGGCGATGAGGTCAATTTCGTCATCTTCAAGCAGCCCATTCCGTCTGCAAGAGGCACAGATTCTCATGAGCCCCTGCAGTAGCAGGGGCTCATGAAAATCTGTGCCTCTTGCTGTCAGATATTGGAGATGTGCATATCTTCATGCTGAGCATGCCGCTCCGCTTTATGTCTTGAACTGTTTCATCTTGATCACAGCATGCCGTGCACCGAATACGGTGCTTGGATATTTTACTCACACCATGCTTAACTGCATGTAAAAAAAAAGTTACGGTTATTTATTGTGTATGTCTCACACGGTAGTTTTCACCGATAATCGTGATTGGTCATTTAATTGGTCATTGGTCATTGGTCGCGTTGATGTGTGTCGAAAACTGTGGTTGGTCGCTCTGTTCACGCACGAGTGGTTGGTCATTCGAAGTTTGCCAAGAACACTGATTGGTCATTGCTCACAGCATGCTGCTTGGTCCTTCAACCGGTGTTTGCATTTTTTAAAAATGATTGGCGACTGCATTTTTTTTTTAATGACTGGCGACTGCATTCACCGCCCCTCACCCGGGTTTGCCCTGGGAGACTTGGGTGGGGTTAACTACTTTCTAGTTCCCAGGGTCACCTGGTCAGCCCCACAGAGTGGGTTTTCCCCTTTATTTTGGGGCATGTGTTTCTGTCTACCCTTGGACCATTCACCTGTATTTTCCTTTAAAAAAACTCTCCCTACTGTCTGCGCTGCCTGTAGTTCTTGGTATTGGATGTGTGTTGCTAAATGGTCTTAGGTTTATTTAGCGTATTAGACCGGCTGGCGACATACATTCAATATTATGTTTAGTTTTTTGTTTTCACAAGCAGTGCAGGCACGTCCTGAAAAAGTCTTGCTGCTGTCGGGACGTTAAGCACTGTACAACCAACCAAGCATTCACCGCCTGCTGACTGGTGGTCATTCTCCTAGTTTTTGCCGTGACACACGCATTAACCCATATCATTCGGAATACACCAGTGTGTGAAATAAGTTCGACTAAAATAGTTCAAGGGTGGTACAAGAATAGCGTGGCGCCTCTAGGCGCCAAGCTATTCTGGCACCAGCCTCGAACTAAAGCCATTGGTCTGTGTGCTTATCTGTGAGTACTATATTGTAGCTTGCATATGGCAGTGTACAGATTTGACGCTTTTATCCTCAGTATGATATGGGTTAAGAAGACAAACGCCGCTTCACTCACCTACTGCATGAGCAGATATATGATGTCGCATGACGTGCACTGAATGGTTTGAACGAGGAATTATTGTCTGTGACTAGTGTGAGTGAGCGAATGTTTCCGAGGAGCGTGCTTTTGGAAAGAGTACTCATTCAGAGAACTTTGACCTATTGACCCTTTGGCTGTCGGTAACGGTTTTCGTCGATGTGACTCCTGCATGAATCATCTTGACAAAAATCGCTCCCGAAGACATAGGGTTGACCGCGCTCTCACTGTAACACTTTCCGCCGCGTATCCGGAGATGGCACGTCTCGATTTAGTTAGCACATATAGCCATCCTAAGGAATGCCTGAACTTTCAAACTTGGATGTTGTCTTCTGGGGTCAGGTGCATGAGGTTAGTCCTGCGCCAGCCACTCAGTAAGCAAGGTGCTCCGCTATAGCGGAGCTCCTTGTTTAGTGGCTGGCGAAGGAGAGTGGTTGTAAATATCGTTATGACTATGACCCCTGAAAGGTTGGGGATGGGAAAGAGGGGCTTAACAAATATAGGTAAAATTATATTAAATAGCTATTTGTAGCAATTACAGAGTGCGTAAGATGGAAGTTACCTTGACACACAGCTTCGTGTCACATCACCTCTGCTGCATTACGAGGTCTTTCGGACATTTAATTTTTAACACTGAGAGAAATAGACTATTGTAGTTATTGCTTATAGTCTTATAGTTTCTCTAGAGTACAAAACACTCAGATTCGGATGAATTTGGTAGATATAACTGGTTTCTTTTTTCCTGCTTGTTCCACAGCGAGATAACAGTAACATTTGCGGCTACTGCTTCCGATGCTATTGTTTGTAATGCTATTATTGGTGATGATGATGCTGATGATTATGACGGTAACGACGACAACGACGGCGATGGGTATTAAAATTGTCAGGAAGGTCTTGGGAACGACGCTCGTCCTGGCCAACTCACTGACTAAGGCCGAAGAGATTATCTTCGTAGAAGGCCATTAGTGCCTCCCCAATGGGCAAAAGGCCATCGGGCCAACGACTGCCGCCGTTGGCGCGCGCGGGCCAACTGCGGCCGACGTCGGTCCGATGGCCTTTTGCGCATTGGATGTTCTACTTTGTTACAATGAAACCTTTCCTGTGTGGTAGCATCTAGGCACGGTGAGACGTCAGTAGATGAACATTTAATTTCGATCTGTTTTTGTTTCTGTGACATTGGATTTTTTGCCTGTGTTATTTCAGAGATAGTGCTCGGTATGTATGCCGTGGTAGCTGAGCAAGTGCTTGAACTTTGCCTGTGAGCTGATGGATTACTGGCAGAAAGAGTAATCAGAGGGACGGGTTGCTTCACCTCTTTGTTGAAACTGTGCCTTTCTTCTCTTTGATACTGAGGATTTCTTTTTGTTTTTAATCACGTTCATTGACAGTTGACACAGACTCTGTCTCTGCAATCTTCTTTAACTCATTCAGCCCGACGGCCGTATTTTTCAAATTTTGGAGGCGGCATCTAGCGACTATGCACCAGTTGCAGGAGATGGATCGACCATGATAATTCAAGGGCAATGCCAGATTAGCTTGGCGCCGACAGGAGCCAAGCTAATCTGGCACTACACTTGAATTATCATGGTCGACCCATCTCCTGCTGTAGGGCGTCAAGGCTGAATGGGTTAATTCAACACCAAAAAATTAGCTTTCCCAGGTTAATGGATTCACAGTGGTGTCAGCAAGAGGCGTAGATCCTCATGAGCCCCCGCAACTGTGGGGGATCATGAAGATCTATATCTCAGTCTTGCAGTTGAGTGGTGCTTAAATTTTCTCGGCACTGAATGATGACTGAGTCCTAGCGCAAATAAACATATCCAACTGCAAGAGGTATAGATCCTCATGAGCACCCGCATTTGCGGGGGCTTGTGAAGATCTATGCCTCTTGCTGACACCACTTTGAATCAATGTTCCTGGGGACAACTACGAACTACTGTGGTCGACCTTCATCTTTGCGTAATGTGTGTCCTGGCCGAGTGAGTTTGAAAGTTCAGACTGTCCTTTTGTCACCACTTACAGATGCACTGTTGCTTGTATGCTTTCAGAGCGAGTACCTGGGGATGGTGGAACAATGTATGAACTTTGCCTGTGAGCTGATGGACCTGTGCCGAGGGACTCAGGAGGTGGAGGCGGTTCTCAGCGACAGCGGCGAGGCCACGGAGCGAGACATACTGGCCAGGCTAAAAATGGCCATCAGATACGAAGAGAAAAAGGTCAGTTTTTTGTCTTAACCCTTATCATTCGCAATACACGAGTGTGTGAAATACGTTTGACTAAAATAGTTCAAGGGTAGTGCCAGAATAGCTTGGCGCCTCCAGGCGCCAAACTATTCTGGCACCACCCTTGAACTAAAGCCATTGGTCTATATCAGTCCTTATCTGTATGTAGTACATATGACAGTGTACACATTTGAAGCTTTTAGCCTCAGTATGATATGGGTTATTAGTTATTGTTGTTGTTGTTGCTGTTGGTTCTGGGGGTGGTGGTGGTGCTTTCGTTGTTGTTGCTATTAGGGTTTTGTGTGTTGCCTTTTTGGGGTTTTCTTTTGGTTGTTCGTGTGTTTAATGTTCTATTATCTGTTATCTTCTGTTATCTTTTTTTTTTTTAAGCTGGTGGGTTTGGGCGAGTGTTTTTTGTTAAGTCCCTTCTATTTATAGAAGGAACTTTTTTGGACGGGTTGCGGTGGGGCGAATTTAATAGCATGTCCATGATGTCAAAGGCGGGCAAAACTACCAAGTGAGTAGGAAAAGTGGTAGTTTTTCCTAAATTACAAGCACTGGCAGTCAACCCTTTCGGTCTAGTTTTTTACTACAAAGGCGGGCAGGCTAAACCTCTAACAATATTGAAGTAATAAGATAAAAATTACGTCATGCTTAGTTACGCTAACCTCGCTGCTGAACGTACTTTTGGCGCAAGCGCCGTATGTGCGTATGTACGTGCGTATGTATGTAAACAAGAGAATCTCCGACATTTCTGTACACACAAGCTTGAAATTTGGCGAAATACTTTCTTAAGTGGGTGGCTAAGAGAGCCTCCGAGCAAGTTGTAACTGAATGTCTCATTGAAGACATGAACAACCGTTCATAGGAAGTCGGTTGACCCAGATTAGAGTCTGTAATTTTTGTCATATTTACTTGAACTTTTGCATAGAGCTAGTTTGGAGAAAGACATTGGATTGTATCATTTCAATTGCTTTAGTAAAAATTAATTCTTTTCAGAAAAGAATTAAAACAGTAAAAAAAAAATAAAAAAAAAAAACTTCACTTCTAGATAAAGTCAGACAATGCCGGTGACGTAAAAAAAAAAAAACAAGTCCGTCACCACGCAGACACCGTTGCTCTAAATATGATGTAATTCTCTCTCTCTCTCTCTCTCTCTCTCTCTCTCTCTCTCTCTCTCTCTCTCTCTCTCTCTCTCTCTCTCTCTCTCTCTCTCTCTCTCTCTCTCTCTCTCTCTCTCTCTCTCTCTCTCTCTCTCTCTCTCTCTCTCTCTCTCTCTCTCTCTCTCTCAGTCGGGTTTTCGTCCCAAGCATTCATGCCACACTGCACTCGCATGAATAGTGAATTCGTGGGTTAACAGCATAAATGATAATAAAATGGCTGGTGCTGTCTTCTTGGATCTAAGAAAAGCGTTTGATCTTATCGATCATACCATCTTATTGAAAAAGCTTGCCACCTACTTAAACAAAAAGAGCCCCTCGGCTCTTTCGTTTCTGAACTCCTATCTTACAAAAAGAACACAAACAGTCTACGTCAATGGAAAATGTTCTTCTGAACAATTTGTGGAGTATGGAGTGCCCCAGGGGTCTATTTTAGGCCCACTACTGTTCTGTATCTTCGTTAACGATCTACCGTTACATGTAACGTGTACTGCGGCTGAGTGTGACATGTTTGCCGACGACTCAACATTACATTCCGCTGGTAAAACTGTGCCTGAAATTGCAAATAATCTTCAAGAGAGTCTTCATGAAGTCTCTCGGTGGTGTAATGAAAATCGCATGCTTGTAAATCCCACAAAAACAAAAAGCATGCTTATCACAACCCGCCAGAAACATCAGCTCAAACCTCCATCACTCAACCTTTCTTTGGACTCCATCCCAATTGAGCAGGTCAGTCAACACCGCCTGCTTGGAGTAATAATAGATGATGATCTAAGCTGGCATAACCACCTATACTATATGAGAAAACAGTTGTCCAAAAAGTTGTTTTTACTTTCCAAACTTAAAACGATCATTGACCTTAAGACGCGCAAACTATTTTTTAATGCCTACATTAAACCACACATTGATTATGCCTCAACAATATGGGATGGCTGCAGTGAAAATCACTTCAAGAAGATAAACTCATTATACAAGCGCGCTGCTAAGCTTATCCTCCCTGATCCGTCTTTATCCACTGATGCCAAGCTGCAGGCCATCGGACTTCTCCCTCTGGTTAAGCACCTCGCACTAAACAAATGTGTACTGATGCACAAAATTCTTAACGAGAAAGCTCCACCTTACTTATCTAGGCTCTTTTCGCCAACTGAAAAAAAATACAGCACCTCCAGGAACAGTCTCTCTATAAAAAGGCCCCGTATAGACCTGTTCAAATCTAGCCTGTCTTATTCAGGTGCTCTTTTATGGAATTCACTTCCTCCCAATATTCAACAAACCACGTCCCTCTCTCTGTTTAAAAGTAGAGTACATGATTACCTTTATAAGACAACGTTATGCTGATCCTTTCTTCTTCTTTTTTTTCTCGACATCATACGCTTCATGTTTTTAATTTTTGCTATTTTTTTTCCATCTAGCCTCCAAATTGTTTGTTCTGTTTTCTAACTTGTTTCTGATAGTACACAAAATATCATACCTACTTATATGTTAGATAATTATGTGCGCACGTACGTGTGTATGTGGATGTACAAAAGTGCGCATGTGCACAAGTACATGTATATGTATGTATGTGTGCGTGTGTGTATGCGTGTGTGTGTCCTTTATTATTAGTTAGTTTTTGTTGTTTTGGTTGTAGTTCCTTTATTTTAAAAAGTAGCTTAGCAAGGACAGATTGTAAGAAAGGCCTGCGCTCCTAATATCTCAATCCTTGGAAAATAAAGTTTCGTTCGTTCGTTCGTTCGTTCTCTCTCTCTCTCTCTCTCTCTCTCTCTCTCTCTCTCTCTCTCTCTCTCTCTCTCTCTCTCTCTCTCTCTCTCTCTCTCTCTCTCTCTCTCTCGCTCGCTCGCTCTTTCTGACACTGACATGCACGCATCTCCAAGAGGCTTAGATCCTCATGTTCCCGGAGGGCGCATGAACATCTATGCCTCGTGAAGATGTTTGGAGCGCGCGCGCGCACTCACGCACACGCACACGCATACACACACATCGACGCGGTTTCAGAAAAGCAAGCAGGTGTAATTAGTATAGCATGTAGCTTGGTAAAGTCAACCTGCTTTCACACAAATTATAGCATGACTGAAATTGTACCGTGAAATTCTACTTTTGTCACCATTTTCGCAAGTCTTGAAGCGAAAGCGAAACTCATATCACGTTAAATATAAAATTACGTAAAAACAAAAAATACGTCAAGACAAATGACGTTTGACAAACCAATGACACGTATGCGCGCATCACCAAGAGGCATAGATTCTCAAGTGCCCGGAGGGCTCATGAACATCTATTTCTCTTGAGGATGTTTGCACCGCGCGGATGCAAACACGCACATGCACATACACACTTCGTCGCGCTTTCAGAAGAGCATGCAAGTGTACTTAGTATAGCATGCTGCTAGGTAAAGTCAACCTGATTTCACAAAAATTATAGCGAACTAAAATTGTACCGTGAAATTCTAGTTTTGTTACAATTTTCCCAAGTCTTGAAGCGAAAGCGAATCTCATATATCACGTTAAATATAAAATTACGTACAAACAAAAAATACGTCATGACAAATGACGTTTGACAAACCAATGACGCGTTTGCACTGCGCGCGCCCCTTATAAGAGTTCACTATGACGCATTGGCACATCTGCGAGGCTTTTTCAAAAGGAGATATTTCAACATCAGAATCAAGTCAAAGACAATAAGTAGAGACCCTTGACAGCGAAGACAGCTCTCATATAAAAGGGACTTTGTGGGTTATGGTTCATCCCATCTTGTTTTGTTTCCCATTGTGTTTTTCGTTGTATTTTCGTTTGTGCCCTAGTGATTTTGTTGTTGCTGTTGTTTTTGTTTGTGATTGTTTGTTTGTTTGTTTGTTTGTTTGTTTGTTTGTTTGTATTACATCTCGATCCTCAGGCCATTTCGGGCGGGATCACAAATCCTCTCAACTAAACAACCTACAGTACAGTTTGTTGTTTACATAGAAAAAGCAAAAAGGAATGCTCGATCAGCAGCTTTGACGAAGTTCTTTCTCCGATAACTGAGATGTTGATTATTAGAAACAAATGAACCAAATATTTCGGAGAAAAAATGAATTCAAGAGAGCGTTAATTGTTTGTTTCTGTGATGTTTGGTTGCGTAGCTTTTACTCTTTCTCCTTTTTGTTTGGAGGGAGGGTGAGGTGGTGGAGTTGGGGGGGGGGGGGGATTTTGTTATATCAGTCATGTTTTCATCTTTAAATTTCAGTTCGTTGCCCATCCGAACTGCCAGCAGCATATGACCAGCATTTGGTACGGGTCTGAGATGGGCTTTCTACAGTCGCTGAATGGCCTGATGCAGTTCATTTACCTCATTCTCTTCATTCCCATCATCCCTTTCCTCTGTGTCATCTACGTCTTCGTACCGGGCGGTAAGGTAATGCCTTCTC
>BTPG01000008.1:93122959-93167959 GCA_036245525.1 Semisulcospira habei | reverse complement strand
AACACTTTAGTATTTACGATGATTCCAAAAATGTCGTATTTCTTTCTCTCGTCAGTATGAAACTTTTTTTTTAATTTGACGAGTATCCTGTGCACTTTGCAGTTCCGACGATTGAAAAAAAAATGTCGCATTTCTTTCGCTCGTCAGTATATATGAAACTTTTTTTGCAGTTGACCTGTAGCCTGTGCACTTTGCAGCTACCACTGCAGGCGTATATGCTGCGAATAATTTCAAACCTAAGTTATCAGCATTGCAAACGTTGAACATCGTTAATTGTCTGTTGGTATGTGCCATTTTGGAACTTTCGACTGGAATGAATTGTTTTTCTTTCAGATACTTTAATGGGACATCATTAGCTCGAGAGTATTTGATGAACCACAATCACACATTCTTTGACCTGCATATCGCTCGGATAAAAGCGCAGAGGGACTCGCCGCATCATTATTTTATGGAGGCTTGTGAGTATCTGTTGCATGATTACCAATCTTTCACAGTTTTGCAGGTTCACGTTTAATTGTGTGCTGTTTTGTGAACTCTGAAAACGTTTAACTAATGTCGCCCATTTACGACGGTATGACTTCTAGAGATAAGAGCCAAGGTAATGTACCGTACCGTCTGCGGAAGTACTGCCCAGACAGGCAAACTCGGGGAGTGCGCCACAAGTACACATCTATTCAGATGATATGCTTAGCATCTCATTTGAATAGAGGTGTACTTGTGGCGTACCCCCGTGTACGTCTGCCTGGGCAGTACTCCAGCAAACGGTACGGGTAAAATACGAGTATTACATAGGAGTAGGCGGTCGTGAGGTAGAATACTGTGCCACCCTTCTCTATATTTTGTGTGTTCCTCTTCTGTTAAACTAATTGTCCGTTCGTGATTTCTTTCTGTGAGATAGACTTCGTTTCTTGCACGGGGTTATGCACTTCTCGGATAGTGGACGCAAAACGAAAACTCGGCAAATTCAACACCGAATAATTGCGTCAGTGCAAGAAAAACGGATAAGAACAGCAGAGGCAAAGAACCTCAGGAGACCCGCGCTCGTCTTTTTCCCCCGAGATTCATGGCTTCAAACTTCAATCACTAACTCCGTAGATGTTTCTATTCCAGCCCGGTTCCAGTGGGAGCCTTACGATCCTGAGATAGTGTCTGATGCACTGTTCGCCATAGCCAACGTCATCAGCTTCGCCAGAACCACGTGGCTCATGCCGGCCTTCGAGGTGCTGGGTCCGCTACAGATCTCCCTGGGCCGTATGATCGGCGACATCACTCGTTTCATGGTGCTCTTCACATTGGTACGTACGTCCGCCTTAAGGACATTATACATATCCAGCGTAACAGTGAGGAAATGACTAACACAGAACCAGGCAAACTCTTGCGCACTGGGGAAGAAGCAGTCTTTGGAAAAAATAAGTAACAGAAAATGTTGTCCTTCAAATTCTGAAGCATATTTCTTTATTTAACCCATCAATTCCTGAGGATATATTTTTTTTTTAATTGCTTATTGTCCTATGAAGGCTACATTACAGATTAGGAGATAGATCAACCATTTTAGTTCAAGGGTGGTGCCAGAATAGCTTGGCGCCTCAGGCGCCAAGCTATTCTAGCACCATCCTTGAACTAGCATAGTCAAATTTATTCAAGCAAATGCTTGGTTTGTCAAGATGAAAACGGTTAAGAGCTGTAGTTCGCTGCTTCTTAATCTCCTGGAACTCACCTCTTGGGTCTGGATTTTGCCATCAATACGCCCATCGTGTGCCCAACATGCTTTATTTTCACGTGCAATATACGGCATATGGCAACCTGGCATCCATCATTCGGGCGTTACAAGTCAAGCACCATACTTTCGCTTCCAGTGACATGTTTGGCAGATGTCTAAACAGGCATCTCCAGCGACTTTCCTTTCTGCGTGGTTTAGGCTCTAAAAAGTCATCCCGCCGACGTCAGCCCGAATCCTTTGCTTGTTGGTTAAATTCTTCGGTTATAGTTTCCATGCCGCCGGCAACGCTACACGACACTTTCGCAGCTATTGATGCGGAACGCCTTGAATGTGTTAAGGAACACATATACTACCGGAGCCGGCAAGAGGCATCCCAGACGATAGAACTTCATAACCCAGTAAGCAAATATCCTCGGGCTCACGACCACCGCAGTCGGCCCGCGCACGACTGTGCTCGGGCCCACTCCGGCCGTCGTTGACCCGAAGACGTTTCAAGTTGCTACTGGTGAAGGGTTTAATGGCCTGAGTTGAGTTAGGTTATGATGTCCCGTTTCGTGGCAATGAAGGGGGGGGGGGGGGAGGGTGAAGAGGGGAGGGGGGATATATGAATGACCTTTTGTATTTGTCGAAATAATGACAACATGTAATGTAGGCCGCAGTACGTTCTTAGTGCCAACCAGTATCTTTGAATGGGCGTTGTAGTCAGTCTCTCAGTATTTCTCTGTTGCGTTAAATTCTCGGTCACAGTACAAAACACAACATTTTGGAACCCATAGTATCCGAATGCATGCGGGACGGCGAGAGATGCGCGCTCTGACAAGTCACGTGATCCATGATTGATGGGCGGTAATCCGACCGCACCCATTACAAGCACCGAGAGGATCTCGTGTGCTCCATCTGTCTTTTCCCTTTGCTGTGACCGTGTTCACGATCTGAGAGATTAAGTATTATTGTGCCAAGTAGTCTTGGAGAATGTGTGTAGTTCCATGAGAGAGACGTGCCGCCTCAGGATACGCGGCTTATGCGGGACGTCTCGAATGAGTTAATAAAACGAAAATGGCACGCACTCACTCACTCACTCACTCACTCTTATAAATATAGTTCAAGAATAAATTGTCGTACTGACTCCAATAATTCGTGATTGTGGATACATGTAGTTTTGATGTTGTGGTTGTTGTTGCTACTCAAAAGTCTACTCAGTCGCACAGGTTGAGTCTTTGATGGACATCAGTTTAGCATTGTGAAATTCCACATTTCTGATCTCATCTCCTTACCTCATACGTTGCAGTCTATGATTTGATGTCATCGTTTTGTGTACGCAGGTGCTGTTTGCGTTCATGGTGGGTCTGCACAACCTGTACTGGTACTACGGGTCGCAGAAGATCAAGATGGACCTCAATGGGACGCTAGTCTCAGTCCACGCAGCAAAAGCCTTCCAGGGGTAAGGCCTATATTGATGACTATTACAGGAGTGAAACTCGCCGTATCTTTACTTTAATACCTTGTATAGGCGGGTCTACAACGTAAGATGTGTATTAATGACGTCATACGGTGTGACTATTGCAAAACTAGATGTTATCTTGTACATAGTATCAACCGTCTAGAGAATGAGTATATATGAATTGATGAAGTCAAACGCTATCCAGGAGGTCTTTAGATCACGTTTACGAACTGACTAGTGGACGTCACTTCATTAAAGATGACGTATAAGGTAATAAAACATATTACGTATGATATAGACTAATGACGTGACACTGTGTAACTATCATAAAACTACCTATTTTGTTGTAGATGCAAGGTGTCAAAGTAAAGATACTACACAACTTGCCACGGACGTCCTGCGTAGTTTACGATTACATGTTATGCAACACGTAGCTGTTAACTGTGCTGGTCCGTAATCATAGACCTGTACATAGAGCAAATCAGTGATAGAAACACGCATACCTTTTCGGTCAGCTTCAAATCGCTGAAAGACAAGAACCAGTACAATTTTCTGTGAGGCATTACGCTCACACAAGTCGCGTGAGATCGAATTCAGGAAAAGGTCCTCTGTTCTCAACCTTAGATCGGACGTGTACAGCTGTGCGCAGGCCCTAGGACTTTTTTCGGGAAGAGGATGATCTGTCTTAGTCTTGTGAAGCAAAAGACAGAAGTCCATGCAATTCATTACAATGCAATTCTCGCTTTTGGCAAAAGTGAACTCTCTGTCCTTTGACAGGGCAGCTATATGATCTAGTCCGAGGATGGTAGCTCTAGTTTCTACCTTCTCCACATACCCAAGCACATCAGTCCCAGTTTCAATCCTTATGTCTGCATGTAAAGACATATTTATAAAGTATTGCTTTTTTCTTGGAGTTTTGTCGCCAAAGAGGCTCCGATTCTACTGTTAAAAATTCTTTTTTCCTAAAGAAAGGATTTGCAGCATTGCATTTTCGATTCATCACGTCCACTTCATCCTATTTTCTCGTTAATCACTGTTTCTATTCGACTTGTATCGATCTTACCAGGGCGTAAGAGGGAGCAGTGAGGTCAGGTTGTCAATTATTTTCAGGGCCTTCAACTTGTATGCAGTTACACACACACACTTGTGTACAAACACAAATGCAAACGCGTTCACACAAAAAAAATTGAGCATGTGAACATATATCAGCATGAACAGAAATGAAGAATTTGCAATTTTCCTTTTTCATTACGATCTGTGTTGTCTAACTTCAAGGCGTTTCTCTTATGTATAGAACAGTTTAGCTAACTTTTTTTTCAAGCAACATTTCGAAGGTTTGCTAGCTGGTTTTGCCAATGAGAAACATTTACTTTGACTTTGAAGACATATCCTCTTTCGATGGACAGCTTTTACTTTCCCTTTCGGAAATATTAGATAACGGTGCGATTCGCCCTTTTGCACTTTCCAGATGACGGTTTCCATATTGTCATTGTTCTATGGTTATGGTGCACTATTAATATGATGTTATATAAAGATGATTTGTACAATTCAGGAAGTTTGTCACATTACTTGATAGATAACTAGTTTATGTGTTTGTCAGTCTGCAACAGACGTTCGCCAGCCTGTTCTGGTCCATGTTTGGTCACGTCTCCATCAGCGATATTACTATCACTCACCCGCCTCAGCCAGCGGGAGGTAACTCCGCCCGTCATTGTCTCCTCTTTAGGCCCTCCACCCCCACCCCCCGCCCCACCCCCACCTCCTGACACCCCCATCCCTCTCTTCTCAACCTCTTTCCTTCGCCCCCCCCCCCACCCCACCCCCACCCCACCCCACCCCACCCCCCTTCCCTGCTCCCACAACCACACGCCCGTTCCTTGAAACTCCCAAGCCTGCCCCTTTCAAAGATCCCCAAACTCCATCTTTACCCTCAACTCCAGTAACCTATTTTCGCCCAAAATATATATGTATTTGGTGTGGCTAGTCAGAAGCTTTCGGTACTGGTTTTCTGCAAGACTAGTGGCTGTTATCGTCTGTGTGCCCGTCTGTGATTTTGGTCCTTACAGCTTCATGTCGTAAGATCCAGAACAACAGAACGGCACACAGTCGTATGTGTATGATAATGTCCATGTGTTCTGTTAGAAGCAAGACTAATGTTTCAACTTCACTTATGTTTGGCAATATCCCGACTGTCTTGCGTCATACGTCATACTGTTGTATGTCTAAGTGTATTTAGTTTAGCCTTGATTTAACCCTTTGCGTGTCGGTAGCGGTTTTAGTCTCGATGATTCCTGTAGGAAACATCGCGACTAAAACCGCTGCCGACACGCAACGGGTTCAACTGAACTTCCCTCTGCAGTATTTTGTTCATCGTTCAGTTTTCTCCTCGATCTGTCTCTTTGAGTTCCGTCGTGTCTCTCTACCGACGAAAGCATACAGTAGGCTAAGATTCTCAGTTTGCATAGCAGGGATACTCGGACTATTCACGATGAGGACTTTGGTTGTCTTCTCAGCATCTGTGTTTCTTGCGATGGAGAGGTCGTTGAGCGATAAGTACACATTTAGCCCGTTCAGTGCTGAGAAAATTTAAACACCGCCCAACTGCAAGAGGTATAGATCCTCATGAGCCCCCGCAGTTGCGGAGGCTCATGAGGATCTATGACTCTTGCTGAAACAACTTTCAATCCATGTTCCTGGGACAGCTAGGTGTTTTTGTGTTGAATTAATGAAGAGTACAGAAACACAGTCTTTGTCAACTGGCGCTGAATGGGCTAAGGTGGGTCACAACATTCCTGTTCATGACTCGGCCGGGATGGAAGAACACCTAGTTCTGGTGGTTATCATCCACATGTGTCGTCAGTGATGTGCGTGGTGTTGCTTCTTGTCAAAACCTGTCACTCCAGATAGAAAGCCGCTCCGCTCTTCTCGTCGCTGAATCGGTCTGCTTGGTCACGGCTCGTTTCCAATGTTTGACGTCGGACGTACCTTTGTCGTGTTTGTCGTGTTTATCAGTGGCACTCAGTTTTCTGTGTGCTGGTCTATGAACATGGACCGTACGCACTCCAGCATTCACATCAACCCTTTTACTGCCGCAAAGCGACGACCAGGACCCAATTGCAAGAGGCATAGATCCTCATCAGCCCCTGCAGATGCGGGGGCTCGTGAGGATTTATGCCTCTTGCTGACCCTACTTTGTACTTAAGTTTTTTGGATTGCTTCGGAAGAGCTCTTACGCGCAGAATTAATCCCTTGACGGGCGAGAAAACGTGAACACGATCCAACTGCAAGAGACACAGATCCTCATGAGCCCCCACAGTTGGGGGGCTCATGAGGATATAGGCCTCTTGCTGAGACCAGTTTGTATCCGTGTTCCTTAGACGGTTGTGGCTTGTGGTCATTGAATGAACACACATTTCAGCAATACGTACAGGGAAGGGGTTATATCATTCGCGGCCAGCCGCATCCGGATGCGCGGCTTATGCCGCGCATCCGGATGCGGCTGGCCGCGAATGAGTTAAGAAAGATTTCAGGAACACACTTTGCGTCCACTGGCAGGGAAGGAGTGAAGCGAGTGTATAGAATGGCCTATTTCGCCAACACCTAGTGCAGACAGTCTGCGGTGGGTCTCAGTCTCACTCTTGCTCCATTTACCCTGTAAGGAAACGTCAGCCTCCAGATCATCCAACAGGTTTTACGTTGTGATTGTGAACACTTTGTTGATGGAATGCATGTTGGGTTTGTCACACAGCTTGCAACAGACGTTCCTCAGCCTCTTCTGGTCCATTTTTGGCTACATCAGCATTAACGACATTACGGTAACACAGCCCTTACCAGGAGGAGGTAATCATTTGTCTCCCTTGATGTGATTATTTCCCCTTTATTGTCCAGCAAAAGATGACTCTCTTTCGTGAAGCCTCTTTTAGTGGACTTTTTTCTGCTGGCTCAGTGTAGCTTGGGTCTTTTGGATTTTTACCATTTTTGTAAAGCTGGCTGAATAATCTTTCCGCCTATAACTGATAGTGTGTGTCCGGTTTCAAGGTGGATGTTTTGTCGTACTTTGCTCTGTTTTATTCGTTTTTGGTTCCTCTAGTTCACTCTTCTGGTTTAGCCTTCTTTAAGTTACTTTCTTTGTTATATCAAACTTTGTCTGTACACTGTACGTTAAAGTGATCTCTTGGTTTTCAGCTGTTCATTAGTTTTTCAGGAAGAAACATTTTTGTCGTTTTTTTTCTGTTTGTCACCTTCCACTCTGTGATAACCGTATTCTTTTATTTGTCCCGACAAAGGATCCCCGCATTTACTCCGACTAGGAATTACACAATTGCCTACCAGTATTTATATTCTTTCGTAGCTACACACAGAAACACGCTTAGCAGCATACAATCATATTTATGGCCACTGAAACTGTCAAGCACGTGGTAGTTATTTAGCAGAGACCACGTAATTCTTGAAGTAAACGACACCCAAAAGAGCCAAGCGACACTGAGGGGGACCAAAAAAACAAAAACAAAGACCACTTAAAAAGACCTGCCACACAGTGTCTTCGTGCCACTTGCTCTGTCTACATCCTAGGGTTCTGGCAGTTAGGTCCACCTTTTTGGGCTGTCGGTAGCGCTTTTTGTCGCGACGATTCCTGCAGGGATCATCGCGACAAGAAGTGCTACTGACAGCCAAAGGGTTAGATCTCGTTATGCTGGAATAAAGGGAATAAGGAAGGAAATTAATTGTGTGCGAATCTGTGATTTTGGAGTTCACATCTATGACACGTAGTGTCCAAAATCACAAACCAGGACACGGCACCCATAGTATGGTAGTTCCGTCAGCCAAATAGTAGTTTCTTCTGCCAAAGACTGGTCCTCCCTCGTCAGCCGTGCAACATTAGCGAACCAAGCCAAAGTGCAGTTGACGTTTGCCTCTTGATGTCCTTGAGGGTGCTCTGTACGTTGCGGTGATCATCAATTGTCAACCGCGCAACGCGTTTTTCATCCACACCAGGCTGCACCTTTCGTGGACTCTATGATCTTCCGTATAAACATCTTGACTGCCGAGAAAAACTGAATTCGATCCAACCGCAAGAGACATAGACCCTCATGAGCCCCCGCAGTTGCGGGGGCTCATGAGGCTCTATGCCACTTGCTGACAGCACTTAGAATCCATGTTCCTTGGACGGCTGGGGATGGCGTTGAATTAAGGAAGATTGCAGAAACACAATCTGTGTCCACTGGCAGTAAAGGAGTAGTTGAGGGGAGCATTGTTGTGATGACTGATTTCTTGGTATGTGCAGTTTACACCAGACGTTTGCCAGTCTCTTCTGGTCCATGTTTGGCCAGGTCAGCATCAGTGAGATTGCTGTCAGACACCCCCTTCCTGACGGGGGCATAGCTCCGGCTGACGGCTACTTCGGCAACATCCGGGGAGGACAGGGGCTGGGAGGGGGAGAAGGTGCGGATTGGATTAAGATTTTGGATTTGCATTGGTTTACAATATTTGCATTGATCAGAGATTGTGCACTGTTCACAAATTCATTGCCCCGGAAATGCTTTCATTTACCTCGAGATGCTTTGATTCGTCACTGTCCCGCCGAACTCATACGGAAATATGTGGGGTCTGTGATTTTGGATCTTAGGTTCGAAGGCCGTAAGGTCCAAAACTACAGACCATCACACAAATAATAATGTTTGTCACCGCTGATCTAACACGTTTTATGGCATGGCATGTGGCTTTGGAAACGCAGCATAAGAAGTTGGACTGGAAGGTGGATTAGAAGGTTGTGCTTGGGATGCGACAATGGAGATGCTTGCCTAATGGATTGTTTGCGTCGGTCACAATCTCACTGAACTCACAAGTCACACGGCCTTGCAGGAGTGTTCGTCGTGACTGATTTGACATCTGTAGCATGTGGTCTGTGAAACGTATTCTCTTTAACTTCTTGTGTCGTTACAGCTGTGATGAAGATAACTGACATGTATTGCACACTGAGATGTTGCGTTGGACATTGCATTGATCTTTCTCAATTCACACGGCCTTTGGCTATAGCTTATCAGCAGCAGCAGCTCTTGCGTGCACGACTTTAACACATTCTACCCCAGGACCGAAATCCCCAAATGTTCAAGTTGCCTTCTGAAGGACTGTACTACAATTCTAGAGACAGATCGGGCATAATAGCCCAAGGGTGGTGCCAGAATAGCTTGGCGCCTTTGAACTATTTTGCTCGACCCATGTCTTGCTGTGGTGTGTCAGATGAATGAGTTAAATGCATCGTTATCAATGCGTTGTCCCTTCTTCTTTCTTCTTTGCTTTCTGTCTTAGCTTCGTGGTTGCCTTGGCTTTTGAATGTGCATGTGCTTTTGTCAACGCTTTTTTCCCGCTGTATCTTTTGTGTCCAGTCCTTCGTCCCTTTTATGCATGTGTACTCCCTGTTTCGCGTTTTCCTCTTAAATGATAACTTATATTCATTTTCTTGACTACCACTGATGATACCGTGCGTTGGAAAAGATGCGTAACTGCATCCGCTGCATCGTCTGCTCCGCCGAGCGGTATCGTCATGAGCAGTCAAGGGGTTTATCTGACGTACCTTCGTTTTAACACTTTGGCTGTCGGTGGCATTTTTTGTTGAGGTAATCCCTGTAGGAATCACCTCGACAAAAAGCTCTACCGACAGCCAAAGGGTTACTATTGATTCAATTTGTAATTGTTTCACACTAGGGGATACTGGAATATTTATTAAGGAATCTTAGATATTCTTAAGTGTATGGTATGAAACGGAGACTGTCAAATAATCAACGTCTTGCAAGAATGGTTTCACTGTGTTAACTCATTCTACTCCAACACCGAAATCCCCAAATTTTGCCGTTGTCCTCTGAAGACTGCACTCTAGTGCAGGACACAGATCGACCATGATAGTTCAAGGGTGATGCCAGAATAGCTTGGCGCCCATAGGCGCCAAACTATTCTGGCATCACCCTTGAACTATCATGGTCGTTCCTTATCTTGCTGTGACGTGTCTGGGGTAGAATGAGTTAAGGCAATCATGCTAGCTTGAACTCATTCAGCCCGACGGCCGCATTTCCCAAATTTGGAGGCGTCAGCTAATGACTATGCACCAATTGCAGGAGATGGATCGACCATGATAATTCAAGGGCAGTGCCAGATAGGCGCCAAGCTAATATGGCACTTCCCTTGAATTATCATGGTTGACCCATCTCCTGCTGCAGGGCGTCTGGGCGGATTGGGTTAATAACAGAAATGTTATGGTAATGAACCATAGAGTTGGACCTTATGAGATACGCTGTACATCACAATTTACTATGTTTGCTGCCTTTGCGTTTTTTTAAATATCTAAGTTCATGTAATGTTTATTTTGCATAGGAGAAAGGAGCTAAAGACGAACTTGCAAATTTGTCACATTCATTAAAAATGAAACTTCCACAGACTCGGAATAGTTTGCAATAATGTTTCTCTTTACCCATGTTCCGTTCCAATCTTCCACCACCACCACCACCACCACCACCCAAAACAAAGTGTAAACTTAACTCATTCAGCCAGACGGACGTATTTCTCAAATTTTGGAGGCGCCATCTAATGAATATGCACCAATTGCGTCAGGGCTGAATGAGTTAAGCCAGGCATTTGAAGACATACTTCGGCTGTAGAGCTGTATGTGATAGAGATGTGAGATGCGAATGTAGCCTTGCTTACCATGGCACTTTAGCGATAGTGCAGCATTGAACACAAATGAGCCTCACTGCCAGGGGCCACACGTCTTTGAAACAGGCTGGGGTAGGAAAAAGGCGTTTTCACCCTTAAACAACACATGTTTACTGTGACTAGAAGAAATAAATACTGTACATTGATACACATCGTGAAAACGCATTTCTCTACCGCAGCCTGTGGTTTATGAAACCATCGCAAATTCACTGGTGGTTATCCCGGTCTGCATGACGCCCGCGGATGTTGACGCAAGCAGCAAGGCAAGATCTATGCCTAATGCCACTGGGTGATGTTCGCGGAGTTTTCCTGCGTCCCCACGCAGGCAAACTCCATGAACGACACCCAGTTGCAATAGGCATTGACGAAAATCTATGCCTTTTATATAGAAGGGTGTGAACTGCTTTCCGGCAGTGAAGGGACAAATGTCCTCATTTAATCACGTAAAGTCTGGCGTGTTGCACGTGCATGTTTAACGTGTGTGCCTGTTTGTGCCCGTACCATGCAGTGCGGCAATGTCTGGCCCTGGACTGTGACCGCACCAAGATCTACTGTTCCGACAACCTTCAGCCTGGGGACGATCCCAGCACAGCAGGTAACGCTGGTGAAACGTGAACTACGTATACTCTGTAAAGTAGGCTAGGACCAGAAGCCGTTTCTCTGTATTATCAGTGGAGCTGTCATTGCCACTAAAAGGCATATTTTAGCATTACTGCAATAGGCAAGAACTTGAGATACCCGTTCACTGCCGACAAAAATTGAAAACCACCCAACTGCAAAAGGCATAGATCCTCATGAGCCCCCGCACTTGCGGGGGCTCATGAGGAGCTATGCCTCTTGCTGAAACCACTATGTTCCCATGTTCCTTATAAGGCTGGGATCTTTGACACTGAATTTACTGTGATTAAAAAAATACAGTCAACTGGCAGTGAATATGTTACATTCTTTTGTATGTGGAACAGATATTTTACCACCAGGATGTATACATTCTTAGGAGTCCATGCGCATGAATGGGCTAGCTGAGGGAATGATAAACTTGCTTTACCCACTGTCAATAGGACGTAAGCTGGAAAATATTTATAACTTAGATCAGTTCGACATTTTCTAAACTGCGGTGGTGACCGCTAGGAGGCAAATTCAAGGAAATAGTGACATTGTAAGATGGAGGTTCGGGGTTGGAAAGGGGGGGGGGGGGGGTATTAAGGGAGTGCGCAAACTGCCAGGGGTAGAAGCTTCTCACAGCATCAAATAGCATGTTTGACGATCAAAACTGCTTGTATACAGGTTTTCTAACACGTTGTGGCGTTACATTAATCAATCTGACATTCATTCCATCATGCAAATCATGCTTTGTTGCATGCACATTTTCAATAACCACCCGTCGCCAAGCATATCTTTCATCCTGTCTAAATAAACATTTAAGTGACTGGACAGTACACTGTGTGTATAATATGTGAAACTGCCTAATGCATGAGATAAAAATAAAGTTGCTTATAGGGATGGGAAGAAGCTGCCCGGAATAGGCAGCCAGTTGCCTTTTACATACACTCGAATTTTTAGAAGGATTTAATCGGCGTACGGGAAGTGTTTATTTAGTACGAGTCCATGTTACTTTTTATCATCCTCGAAGCTAATATGATTGCTCACGTTGTTTACTTAATGATCCATATGTCATATTTCCTTATACGATACGACCAACAAAGTTATTACAAGGTTTTCATGACCAAACAACCCTGATTTCATTTACAACTGAAGACGGATAAACCATGATTGTTCAGGGGTTGTGTCATATTAGTTTTGATCCACCATTGAGCTGAGTATGAATTTTGCTGACTTTTTGTAGTCACAGCTTATAATAATCAACAATGTCCATCGAATGCCTCAGCGCCTTAGATGTAGCCTCTAATCTCTTACGTGTTGCGCGTGTTTGACGGAACAGTGTACAGTGAGGAGAAGAGCTCGCAAACGGAGAGCAGCACCGCGCTGGTGGAGACAGTGGGCATGTATCTGTTCGCCCTCTATCACGTCGTCATCATCATCGTTCTCATCAACATGCTTATCGCCATGATGAGCCACTCCTTTGAGGACATCCAGGTACGAAGGGTTTCGTCATACTCAGAGAGAAAAATGTCATCGAGCGACGTCGGGTACAGACTGGCCCGCGAATGATGCAGGCCAATATGTGCCCAACGTCGGCTCGATGACATTTTGCTTACTGACTAGATCTTAAAGTTTTACGCCATGTAGATTTATGCAGCCGTCTGCATATTGTCTGAGGGTTTCGTAATCGTTGGGCTTTTGGCTGTTTTGGGTTATTTTCTAGTGACATTGTAAGGTTTGGAGTGGAAAGGGACGGGTTTAAGGGGTGCGCCAGGGATGGAAGCTTCTCACAGCATTAAATAGCTTGCTTGAGTACCTATACAAGTTTTTTAATGGCACCAAATTTAGAAGGTCATTAACCCTTTTGTGTCGGCTGCGACAAAACCGTTACCGACACGCAACGGGTTTTTAGTTTACAGTTCGCACATTAATAATATTACCGTATTTAACGTGGAACTTCACACTTTTTCCGCCCTTTAACGCTCTCGCGCTCTGCACGTGCAGACTGACTGTGACGTGGAGTGGAAGTTCGCACGCACCAAGCTGTGGCTAAACTACATGGATGACGGGAGCACGCTGCCCGTCCCTTTCAACATGCTTCCTACGCCAAAGTCCTTCTTCTACGGCTGGCAGTCCTGCAAGGAGCTCTTCTGCAAGTCGGATAACTTTCTGCACGGCAAGGGCCGCAAACAGACCTTCCTCAAGGTAGTTACTGTATAGACTAACAATCGTTCTGTGAGACTAGAAGTGCAGGAGTTATGTAATGTTGCTACATGCTGTTAAAACAGGCTCGTCACTTCTTCGTCATTTGACGAAGGAGTGACGTTCCTGTTTCAACAGGATGGTGTTGCAAAGGACCTATTCATCTGACCCGGAAGTCATTACACGGCGGAAACCACGGGCGGCCACTAGTTGGCCAACGGAGAAGTCTTGTCGTCTGTGAATTCCAAGATGACTAGTGTATCGGTAGTTGAAACCACTATGTAGTATCGTCATTAAGAGGAAATATCACATTAAAACTGTTGTGCATAATTTATTTTTGTTACTTGATGAAAAGGTATGCTCCTGTACTCATCATTCCAAAATATGGGGAATTGTTTTAGAAAGTCTGATATGTGGATGATACAGCGATGTCAGTTGTCACTGTGATACGTGTATTTGTCATGAGGAGGCTTTTTGTACCTTCATCGGTGGCAAAGCATTGGGGTCCATTTCTCTCGTATGCATACTGGTCTGTGATTTCGTCAAGTCTAAAATCACAGATCAGCACATATTTAATTTGTGTTTTTTTTCCGCCAGATGTGGAACCAGTCAATTGTTGTGTCAGTGTTCACGGTTTTGTGAATGTAGTAAATTTTCCTCTCAGGACTGCAGTCACAGACTGAAATCATATGTTCATTGCGCAGAGGTCTTCTTTCTGAATTTTGTTTCCTGTTCCGGTTCCTGTCTGCTTCTGGTTGCCTTTTTCACGGGAATGTGTGGCGGGGCGGTCCGTGGCGCAGCGGTAAAACGCCTTCCACCAGTGCTAGAGGTGCGAGGTTCGATACCGAGTTCCGGCGTCGGACTTTTTTCCTCTAGTAAGTGTCATCGTTAATTCGGGATGACCGTCGGAGGTTTTTTCTCCGGGTACTCCTTCTCTTCCTCCCTCACGACTTTGGTATCAATTTCAGCCCATTTATCAAATGTCAAATATAAAACGATCTGAATTTCCAAAAACTCCAGTAGCTCGCTTGAGCTTGCCCTTAGCACCACGTAAATGTTCTGTGTTTATGTACAGTCAGTATGTGAGTGAATGCGCTTGATTCACGTGAGCGTGCTTGTTGGGTTCAGTTCGCGGCGGCGCTTTGAGCCGATTTTCAATTGGGATAAAGCGCATATTTAATGCGCTGATTTATTTATTTATTTATTATGTTTGCTTCACCGGAGAAGGACTCAGATTGTATTTTTGAAATCACCTTCAGCTGTCAAAGAAACCCGGCTGCAAAGTGGCTTCAGCAAGAGCAATAGAACCTCATGAGCCCCCGCAACTGCGGGGGCTCATGAGGATCTATGCCTCTTGCGGTTGGGGAGTGTTAACGTTTCCTCGGCAGTGAGGTGGTTACTGATTTCCATGACGGCTGTTTCACTTGGATGTCTGCCCTAAACGGAGAGGTGCTTCATCTCTGACAGTTTTCGAACTGAATTTCACCTGGACGTTTACCTCACCGGAGAGGTGTTTCATAGGCGCTACATTGTCATTTACGTGGCGCCGTGGAAACATCTGCCTGGTGGCGTAAAATTCACACGTCGCTCTCCACTGGACGTCGCTGCCATTCCCATCAGTTCAGATGACTTTAAATTCATTTGGGTTTGTGGTACATCTGCTCTCCGGCGAGTGTATCTGTACTGTACTCGTGCCTCAGAAGTTTCCAAGGAATCTGTCCATAGTGGTGCTTCTAGAGCGATCGCAGCTGTACTTTTGAGGGTTCCTGTATGTGTATGCATAGATTCTATGACTCTTGTTGAACTTATTGAGACCTGTTTCTTGTGAATCATGGATATATGATTTTTTTTAATTCCGTACATTGATTGGTTTGTTCAAATGCCTTGGCGTCTTTTTTGTATTGGTTTTGTGTAAGTAAGTCCTCGGTGCGGCCAATGTCAATTAGAAGAATGCAGGTCATTAGAAAAAATAATCTGGCATAAAGTTAACTTTGACTTTCTCTCTCTGTCTCTCTGTCTCTGTCTCTCTGTCTCTGTCTCTCTCTGTCTCTGTCTCTCTCTCTGTCTCTCTCTTTTTATATGTGTGTGCGCGTGTGTGTGTGTGCTCGTGTTTGTTTGTGCGTGTGGGTATATGTGTGAGCGGCGCGCGCGCGTGCGTGCGTGTGTGCATGTGTGTGTGATGAGTATTATTATTTTTTTCTGTATATAATGATGCTATTGGGTTTTGTATGTACATATATATTTTATATTTTCCCTTCCTTTTTATCCTGTAGTTAGCAACGGCAAGTTTGTAAAATGACGATTTGTTTCCTGTCAAAACTTTTTACCGTTGAAAAATAAAGTTTCATCATCATCTCTGTCTCTCTCTGTCTCTCTGTCTCTGTCTCTCTCTGTCTCTCTCTGTCTCTCTCTGTCTCTCTCTCTCTCTCTCTCTCTCTCTCTCTCTCTCTCTCTCTCTCTCTCTCTCTCTCTCTCTCTGTCTCTTTCTCTCTCTCTTTCTCTCTCTCTTTCTCTCTCTCTCTCTCTCTCTCTCTCTCTCTCTCTCTCTCTCTCTCTCTCTCTCTCTCTCTCTCTCTCTCTCTCTCTCTCTCTCTCTCTCTCTCTCTCTCTCTCCTTGACAGACATGCCCCGAGGCGCACTAAGCGTGTTAAACACCCCACTGTGCCTGAGTGGCTGACGGATGAGATTAAAACTGCGATGGAACTAAGAGATCTATTGAAACAACAAAAGAAATTTGACGAGTACAAAAAACAGCGAAAGCAGCATTAGTACGTAAAGCACAGAGGCAGTATGCTGAAAAGATTATTGCGGGCGGCAAAGACATACGCAGCGTGTGGCAGGTGATTAACACATTTACTAAAGGACAATCTAGCAAATCAACGAGTGCCCCCCCCCCCCCCTCCCCCACCTTACAGCTGATGTATTTAATGAACACTTTCTTAACATTGGTAAAACCCTGTCACAGACGAACACCAGTGAGCCAGGTGAATACGTATGTTCAGAACATTTGAAACAGCACAGTCAGATAAACGCTGGCAATACTTTCTCGGTTCCCCTAATGACCTTCCTTGATGTAGGAAAATCTATAACAACATGAAAAGTAAAACATGTTGTGGTGTTGACGGTATTAGCATAAAATCCTGAAAATTGCGCTCCCTTATATTGTTGAATCATTAACTTTATATATAACCTTTCGATTCAAAAGAGCATGTTTCCGATGAATTGAAAATAGCAAAAGTTACTCCTCTACCAAAAGCAAATATCTGAGCCACCCAAGTGAGAACAGACCTATTTCAATCATATCAGCAGTGTCCAAACCACTTGCAAAGCATATACATAATCATTTACGTCAATTCCTGGAGGAAAACCGCCTTATTAGTACAGCACAATCAGCTTTTCGGCCTAAACATTCGTGCCAGACAGCCTTAACTCTCATAACCCACAAATGGCTTACTGCCATAAATGAGTCCAAACATTCAGGTGTAGTATTTCTAGATCTTAAAAAAGCCTTCGATCTCATTAATCACCCAATCTTACTAAGGAAGTTACCTTTATATCACATTGATTCAAATGCAGTCGCTTTTCTCTCGTCCTATCTCTTAGACAGAACGCAGAAAGTGTTCTTGAATAGTAAATACTCAGTGGAAGGACTGGTGACCCATGGTGTTCCTCAGGGATCCACCCTAGAACCGTTATTATTCAATGACCTTCCACTGTCAATATCAAACCCCGACACAAACTGTGGACTATTTGCTGATGATACATCATTACATGTATCTGATAAAAAATGTTTCAACCATGAGCGCTGTCCTCCAACATAGTTTAGATGAAGTGTCAACTTGGTGTGAAGAAAATCATATGATTATTAGTATTCCTAAAACAAAAAGTATGTTGGTGACGACACGCCAAAAGCATCAACGTGGTTTGCAACCCCTTGAGCTGTCCCTTCACTCTCAGCCCATAGAGCAAGTGTCAAAACATCGTTTGTTAGGAGTGACAGTCGACGAACAGCTCAGCTGGGAGCCTCACATAGAAACTGCCTGTAAAACTGTTTCGAAAAATCTCTTTTTATTATCCAAATTAATTTGTATAGTTGACATTGATGCTCGAAACTGTTCTTTAACGCACACATCAAGACACATTGTAATTATGCTTCCAATATGTGGGACGGCTGTGGAGACATTCATTTGGAAAAATAAATAATTCCCTTTACCGGCGAGGTATTGAGCTTATTCTTCCTGGTTCGCCCCCTACTAATGAAAGACTGAAGGCCCTTAATATCCTACCACTGAGTAAACAATTGAAACTTAATAGATGCTTACTTGTGCATAAAATTCTAAACGATGCCGCCCCTCCCTATCTCCGTGAGCTGTTTTCCCACACGAACAGAGAGAACACGAGGAGCAGCTTACTCCATCTCCCAAAACCGAGAATTGACATCTTCAAATCTAGCATATCATTTTGCAGTGCTAAGTCATGGAATAACTTGCCCTCTCATTTAAAGTCTATTTCAAAGTTATCTATTTTCAGAGCTCGCGTCCATAAATATCTGCTGTCGATGTGAATGTTCTATCTTTCTGCTTAGTATGTTGCTCCAGCACAGCAGATTACTGCAGATTATGTAATAGTTCGACTGTCTGCATTAACATGTCAGGTTCGTACCAGTATGTATATATTGTTTTAATTCTTTTTGTATTTTATTTTTTATTATTATTATTGTTTTGTTTTTTGTTTATTTATTTATTTTTTGGTTTGTTTCTGATGGGGGGGGGGGGGGGGGATGGGTCTCTTTACTTATATATGTTTTATCTTTTGCTGTATCGTCTGATGTATTTTTATTTTTGTATGTGTAGAGTAGCAGGACAGTTTGGAAAGATAGGCATTGCTATGCCTAAAACTTTTTATCCTGAATAAAAACGTTTCATCATCATCATCATCATCATCTCTCTCTGTCTGTCTGTCTCTCTCTGTCTGTCTCTCTCTGTCTCTCTCTCTCTCTCTCTCTCTCTCTCTCTCTCTCTCTCTCTCTCTCTCTCTCTCTCTCTCTCTCTCTCTCTGTCTCTCTCTCTCTCTCTCTCTCTCTCTCTCTCTCTCTCTCTCTCTCTCTCGCCCCCCCCCCCTCTCTCTCTCTCTCTCCCTCTACCTCCTCCAACACCGCCCACTCGTGCCCTTTGATTGTTTGCCGTCCACGAAATGACAACCGCCAAATATCCAGATTATCAATTACCCGCTGTATGGACATTAGACGTTTCTGGCATTAGACATGCAATGTCAACACAGTCATAACCTGAAACATTCAACACTTCCTCTGTTTGGGCAGTAGCAAAGAGGTATAAATACAGCAATAATCATTTTATCAAAGCAATAACGAGCAATAGATTCTAGGGTGCATATGCCTTTTTTTACGAGTACGACTCACAGAGGCAAATGACACACAAAAGGCGATTCTTGTCTGCTAGAGGCACAAAAGCTCATGAGCCCCTAGAGGCTCATGAGATTCTGTGCCTCTAGCAGACGGGGAAGAATGTATACACGACTACTCTAATCAATGTCCCACTTGTCCTTAGCAACGACGAGAAACGGTATGCAAGACGCTGGAGTTAAAGCCAGATGAGACATCCTACTCCGATATCATGCACAGGCTGGTCAAGCGATACCTCTTCAAACTGGAAAGGGCGAAAGACGAAAAAGAAAATGGTAAGTTGATATTGTCACTCATTACGCACTGTCCTTGTATAATGCTGTGTGACGCACGTCGCCCTCCACAAAGATGTATTTTGCGTCTCTTTCTGTATTCCCAGCCACAAAAACCATCATCATCACCCCCTCTCTTTTTCCGCATTTAGCACCACACTCCAAAACGTTCTTTCTTCGAGCATGCCACATACCGTGGATAAGCGATGATACAGTTTCCCAGGGACACGCTATCACCCCCTAAACGCCGTGTGTGGCGGGCTTTAACTCATTTACCTCCAAGGCCGCATTTCCCAAATTTTGGAGGTGTCATAAATAGACTATCAGTCCAAGGAGATGGATAGACCATGATATTCAAGGGTAGTGCCAGATCAGCTTGGCGCCTGTCGGCGCCAAGCTGATCTGGCACTACCCTTGAATTACCATGGTCGATCCACCTCCTGCTGTATGCGTCGGGGTTTAATGGGTTAAGACTTCTTCGGCTCTTCTGCAATGCTTCTGTCCTTGCTCTATTTCTTTGCCATCTGCTGTTCTCGAGAGAAAGGTGAAAGCAGGCGTATGAACCCCTTTTCTGTCACTGAACGCATAGTTTGTTTCTTAAATCTGTGTTCATTCAGCGACCAAAAGCCATGAGCGCCCAAGAAACATGGATACAAATAGGTCGCAGCAAGAGCCATAAATCTTCATGTGCCCCCTGGACTGCGGAGGCTCATGGGGATCTATGCCCCTTGCATTTGGATTTCGTTCACCTTTTCTCGGCAGTGGAAGGTTTAATGAATGTGCTCAATGATACATTCCCCAGAGTACGGGTGCAAAATGTTCCATCGATTTCAACGCCTGTTCATTGCAAAAGTGTTCTACTGCCGTTTCCATTCTGTTCTGTTTCCATTCTGTTCTGTTCTGTTTCTATTTCACGCCGCAATCTCCCTGTTCTGACTGTTGACCGTGCTTTGAATGGTCCAATTAATTTTACGTATCACGTGCCGTTGACAGTGAAAGAGGGTCACGCCAATATTGGAGAGCAGGTGGAGATCTGGGACCCCACTATTGACGGTGAGCCCCCACCTCCCGTGCCGGACACGCCCTCCCGCATCCCCTACGCCACGCCCCCTATAGCAGAAGAGGAGGAGGAGCCGCAGCAAGAGAGGAGATTAGGTAAGTTTGGTGTGAGTGAAAATTGTCAGTAGCCAACAGAACTCTGTCAATGTCAGGTCATTCTCAGTGTTTCGCGGTACTCATGCAGGACCCGCACCGTCAGACCGCGTTATTGAGGATCGCTTTAGTGTTGTACTGAATGAAGAAAATCCCATTGGTTCAGCAAAAGGTCCTCGGGCCGACGCCAGGCTTAGCTGGCCTGCGCACGGCCGTGCGCGGGCCGGCTAAGGCTGACGTCAGCCAGGAGGACCTTTTCGCTCACCGGTTGGAGACAGAGACCTGCGTGCGTTATATAAGTTATCGCGATATGTTGGATCGCGTAATTAATACTGAGGCTGACCTGTATCACGTTTCTCGAATCTGAAAGACGTCCTCTCACGCATGCGAACCGGTTTCTGTAGATGGGTGGATCATGATAGTTCAAAGGTAGCTTATTAGTTTGCCGTCGATTTCGCGTTCTTTCCTTTGGCTTCTCGAACATTTCTGACTTCAGCTATTTGAATGTCGTTCAGTCCAAGAAAAATACGCATGCTCGTGTGTGTACATTTGACAGCTTTAACTCAGAGAATTTCTTTTCCTTGAAAACTTCACAGGATACCGAGGGTCCATCAAGAGGAAGGGGAAGAACGCGTCCCGAAACAATCCCAGACGGACGTCGACGGGTACAGTGCCCATGGCCACTACCTTGGCCATCCCACAGTTGGACGCGATTCAGCGCTCACAGAAACTTCTAGACGTCAGGCTGCAGCACCTACAAGCCAACAGCAAAGAGAACAACAGGATGATGGACGATGTAGAATTCATACGGAGACTTATGACAGAAAACCAGAAGGTAGGGAAAGTGATATGTATCCCGTGTGAGAGATTGACCTTGAGAGCTCAAGGGCATCGACATATTAGCTTGGCGCCTACGCCAAGCTAATATGTCACTACTCTTGAGCTGTCAAGATCGATCGATGTGAACTATGACAGTAAAACAACCAGAAGGTAAGAAGTAATTCATAATTTAACCCAGTCGCCAGCCCACGGCTATGTCATGCAGAAAGTACATTACAATTCAGGCCGCAGTCCTATCCTTACAGCCGTAGGCGCCACCCAGGTAGCCCGGGTGGGGGGTGGGGGGGGGGGGGTTTACTACTTTTTATTTCCCACGGTCACCCTTCTCCACTGAAGGTTTTTTCTGGGATGTTCCTCCGGACAAAATCTTGAGTTTCCTGAGAGAATGCAATATTTTTAATAATATTTGAGCATTCATCATAGACTATGCGAATTTCATTATTTTGACCTTTTTGAGAGTCTGTAGACGTTTCCTTTATACGTCACCTCCTTCAGTTGCCACATTCCTTCTGCCAATGAAGATAAGTAGCGGCTAATCTCTCTGTTTGTTTGTTTGTCTATTTTGACAAAGGGTATTTACCCGAAATATTAATAAATTGTGTTGTATCCGTCTTTTCTAAGCGTGTTTCTTTCTCCGTTGGGTACTTCTTCGTTTCCTTTATAGACCCGTGCGACACATTTTAGCATGAGATATTTTTAAGATATATTTACATCTTGTCTTAAGACCCTTCTTTTAGTCTGGCTGGCCAGATTTGTACTCATCCCGTCGTGAGATGGCCTTAGTCGCCTGCTCGACATTAAACCCAAATAACTAACTAACCCTTCTCCACTGGATGATTTTTTATCTTTTTTCTGGCCGTCTACCCTTGATCCATTTACCTATATCTTGCCATAAAAATGCTCCGCACTGTCTGCGCTCTTTGTGTGGTCTTTGGTGCTGGAGGTGTGTTGCTAAATGGTCTGCTGCTCCTATGAGATGATGTTATGTGCTTGCGGTTAATGCACTTTTTTTTAATGCACTCATTTCCCTGTACATATTTTGTAACTTGTGTTCTTTTTTTTTTTTTTTTTTTTTTTTGTAAACTGGAGTTCGATTGAAAAGATGGCTGCTTTAGGTTTATGTGGTTATGAGACCGGCTGGTGACATACACTCAGTGTTCTTTTTTTTTATTTTTTCTTTTTTCACAAGCAGCGCAGGCAAGTCTTGGGAAAGTCTTGATGCGGTTGGAAAGTTAGCTTATTCAAGGCGCCCCGCATCAACAGCTGCAAAAGCGTCGTATAGCGTTGCCGGCGGCAACGCTATACGACGCTTCTGCAGCTGTTGATGCGGGGCCTCTTGAATGAGTTACGCAGTGTACTACCCAGCCATGCAGCCGTAAAGTCCATAAAGGAATACACGTGGTATGTGTGTTGCAGGCTTTATGCAACGTGGTGCAGGCACTGGCCAACATTCAGGGAGAGATAGTAAACCTGGCGCAGTGCCTCCGGCCCACGCCGCGCCCACAGCCGCAGACACAGACCGCGCGGGCCGTCACCGCCACCGCCACCACCACTACCACCCCCGCCACCAGCCCCACCAGCAACCTGCCCAACGCCAATACCCACCACGGCTCCATTCACCATCAGCATAATCACCCACAGCAGCAACAACAACAGGCAAACGCGGTGACTTCCGGTAGTATCATGAGGCACGCTACAGCAGCCCAAGCCACTACCAGTAGTGCCACGACAGTGACACGAAAACGAGGCTCAGGCCCGGATGAAGACGAGAGCAAAGTGTGACAACTCCATGTGTTACGACATTGAACTCAGGATTACACGTACATTTCGCCGGCGGGTCCTTCCTCGTCTATATGCCTTTTCTTCTGAGGGTTCGAGAACTTTCGAGAACTCCGAAAGGAGGCAACCGTAAAAGTAACTTGGGGCCTGCTGCATGGGTGAGCTTAGTCCTGCTATTGCTACTTAGCAAGGTGCTCCGCAGCGGAGCACCTTGCAGAGTGACGTTGCGCAGGATGTAAGCACATTCGTGCAGCTGAGCCCTGAAACTAAGAGTGACAATTTAGTGAGATTAAGAATTCGAACGGGCGTTAGAATAGCGGCGGGGACTGGTAAGCAGCTCTGCCGCTTGAAAATCAAAGAGAGGATCGAATTAAGTTAGGTACGAGTCGAGCATTTTGTGATGCAGACGAACCAGTGCATGCCTGATTGTTGACTGTTGCTGAATGATTTTTGTTACAGTAAGACGTTCTTAATCCTGCTTTGGAACAGAAAAAAGCCCAAGAAGAAGATATTCTCCTTGCTAAAATCTGTACGAAGAATTCCAGCTGAGAATAGACAAAGAATTCCACGGAGACTTGTTACAGCGAGAATATACACGTTGTTCTTGTTACTGATAGCTTTGGTATGAGAAACTGTTTTCGTCACTGACGGTTTTGGCGGTACACGCAGAGCCCGAGGAAGGGACCTTGCTTGTCCAGAGTATTAATACTAAATTGTTTTTATATAGCGCTAGTGTGCGCAGTCATATGACTGCGCATACTGGCGCTATATGAGAACCATTTAGTGTTCCTAATCAAGAGCGTCCCTACCCAGACTGTACAGACGGATGACTATCTATTTTCACACTGTTAGTCTGTTTCAGAGTTAGCGAATACATCTTGGACGCCACGTTATTGCGTGTTTGTATCACAGACTGAGGTCAGGAACCTTTGAATCCTTTCTGTTGGTAACCTACCTCCGGTATTTGCAATGTGAGCACATTGACTGACTTGCTAAAGTGTAATCACACACGGAACAGAGAAAATATAACTAGAGTTTCAGGAGTAAGATTGTTGGTAAGGTGTAGAGCGGAAGCAAGACTTCACCAGATCTGATAAAGATGCTGGTCGGATGACAAAAATACTTCGGCTGAAGACGTATTCCAGGCGACATCTCTGTATCAACGGATGCAAATTGGGCCGATCTCTGCCCGCAAGGAGTAGATACACTGCCGAGCAAAGGAAATGCGGCATTTTTGGAATCATCAGAAACACTTGAGTGTTTCCGATGATTCCAAAAATGCCGCATTTCTTTTGCTCGTCAGTATCTATACCCGCAGGGGCCCATAGGAATGGTAGGACGACTCTGAGACTGATGAGTCTGAGACTGTTGACTGATGACTGTATTCCGAGTTCCATCGTAGACTGAACGTCATGTGACCTCTTTCGCCTGGAAAAAATAGTTGCAAGTAGGGTCAGCAAGAGCCCTATATCGTTACCAGTTCCAGCACTTGCTGAAATTTATGAAAATCTATGGTCCTGGCAACTGAGTAGCATTCACTACAACTGAGGCAAGGAGCGGATGTCGCATTAGCAAGTTGCGATGTGTCTACAAACTTGAACCTTCAGAGACTTCAGGAGAACTTTTCGTGTGGCCTGTACCATCCAAATGGTACTGGAGCATCCTAAACATTTTTGACTGTTACAATGTTTTTAACTGAGTTCTGCAAGCTCCTAGAAGTTGTTAGTTTAACTCATTCGCGGCTTGTCGCATCCGGATACGCGGCTAAACGCCGCGTATCCGTATTCGGCAAGCTGCGAATGAGCTAAGCATCTGTTAACAGCAGTTCATGAGGGTTCAAAACATATGCCATCTTAGCGTTACCAACATCAACACAACAGCTGTTGTTGACGTGTAGTTCATGTTTGTACAGCTGACACGGCACATATAGATCTGTACTTATGCGACATATTAAAATTATGAGAACATCACCTGCAGCAAGGTACAATTTGCTTCCATCATTATCACGTTAGCCTTTGAGACACGGTTTAAATGCGTGGTAGTCGTCAAGTCTTCTGCATTATTTTTAAGTCATGAAGATGTCGTTAGCCGATGCTTCCTGTCAACCAGAATGCTTGATCATGAGCTTCATCTTTCAAATTTATAAAATGTCAGACGTTTAAGGCTTACCGTCTTTGTCCACCACGAAGGTGATTTCAAAGACAGGGCACCGAATAGGGTCTAAACAAATTTGGATCCCAGCTGGATCCAAACCCAGGACCTTTCGGACGAGAGTCGAATTCTCAACCACCGAGCCACCCAGCTCCCATCCAAATGCAAGGACCGCGTACCACTGCAAATGACGCACACTGTATGCATGCCCATCAGCATCGCCTATGATACAATAATGTGAGCCATAGTGTCCACAAAAACCCTTTCTTTCTTCTGCGTCTCTCTGCGAGCTTCGGTAGACGTCAAGCTATTCTGGCGCCACCGTTGAACTATCATGGTCGACTGCCTCCCTAATTCGGGAATTCGTTCTCAGGGCTCAACAAGTTCTTAACCCTTTTCATCCTGATGCACTTTTGCTAAAATAAATTTGACTATGGTAGTTCACGGGTGGTGGCAGAATAGCTTGGCGCCTGAGGCGCCACGCTATTCTGGCACCACCCTTGAACTAAAATGGTGGATCTATTTTCTAATCTGCAATGAAGCCTTTATAGTACAATAAGCACAATTTTTTTAAAAATCGGCCTCTTTAACGAAAGTAAAAACGACATAATGCGTGTTCCCGCGGTGGCTAAGAGGGTGGCTGATGTGGTCCTTGGAGATATCTCTTCCAAGAGGCATAATCTTAGTCCTAGATCTTACTTCTGATGTGGGTTATGGACGGCATATTTTTTCCCATTGATGATCATTACTCTTCCTGTACGGTTGTGGCAACTATCAAACGGTGCCAACGTCCCAGAGAGCAAAAGGCCACTAGGCCGCCGTTAAATAGCAATACGTCAGTATGTCCACTTTTTTTTTTAAAGAAAAAAGCGAGATTTTCATTGTTATACAGTAAAAATCTCGCTTTTCTCAAAAATGGACATACTGGCTTTAGCCGTAAAACGGCAGAATTGGCCCTCGCACGGCAGCCCGATGTCGGCCCGATGGCCTTTTGCTTACTGGGGTCTGTGATGACTTGTCATATTCCTCTGATCGATGCAAGGCTCTTGATTCGTCTTCATCCACCAATTTTACAGTTTGAATTCACTGTATTGAATTGTGCCTCGAGCGATTCAAAAATACACCGAGCTCACCATGCACAGACTGTTATGGCTGCTGTTGCATGCTGTACACTATTATGGCTGCTGTTGCACTGCTATACACTGGTATCGCTAGCTAAATGTTATACGATGCAGAAAGCTTGCTATTTTCAAAACCAAGAAAGAAACTGTATTCTTGTTGGCTAAGTAGTCATTAGTAACAACACATTTTTTGCAAACATTGTGTTATTTACAAATTAATAGTTAGCCAGAATGTATAAGAATAGGATGCACTACATTAAGCTGCAGCTTCCCCCCCCCCATCCCCCCGCCAACTCCTCCCCCCCCCTCCCCCAAATCCCTCACCCACCCTATCCCTACACCCCTCTCATACACTTAGACTGATTTGCCATGATGCGTCTATGACGCCAAACAAATCTGGCACTACAACCCTTGAATTGTCATTTTCGAGCCATCTCCTGCAACAAGGCAAACGATTTTATTTGACCACACACACACACACACACACACACACACACACACACACACACACACACACACACACACACACACACACACACACACACACAGTCAGTTTAATACTTGAGTACAACTGAGTTTGTGAACGGCTATGACCTCGTGTGTATTTTTCTTTCGCTTGGGATTTGTAATCTGTAATTAATTGATGTTATGTTTGTTTGTGTGTGATATGTACCAGATACAACCTCGTGATTTGCATGACTCATTATGTCGAGTGCGGGTGGTTTGCTTATAACAATCGGACTATTGTGATTACATTTCTCTTATTAGTTCGTCGCGTTACCTTCATCAGGTATGTTGATTTGTTTACGGTTCTTTTTTTTTTTTTTTTCGTTTTTTTTAAATGTACGACTTTCAGAGTCAAAATTAGAAATCGTCGAATTTACTAAAAGCAGTTAAACTATTTGAAAAATGTAAGCAGTGGGTATAGATTTGCCTGTTAAACATATGACTTTTTAGCAATTTCATCTGCAACTGGTACCTAGTGATGTATCGGCACCTCGCAAACAGACATGCACGGTTCCTAAATTTAGAACGGTTTCATATGTACAACTGATTTCTGGATCGCATTTCATTTGTTCGCAATATTAGATTTTTTAAATATACATGCACTGCTGTAGTATTCGAGCTGTGCGGGGCGCAGCGGCGGAGCCTCGTAAAATCTTGACCGAGTGGAGGTAAATTTTACGGGACAAGGGCTCAGCCCAACATGATTTTCTATGATTGCTTCCCTTTGGAGACACGCACACAATACTGAACTCCTCAGAATGACAGTGAACTGATGCAAGACTCGTTTGCCATTTTGACTTTATGCATTTCTTCTTGAAACTCTGTCAGATCCTAATTCACACAGGTCACCGACCTCCTTGCGATCTACGCGTGACCACGCGTGGCAGTTCGCAGGAGGAGACCAGTGTTCGTCTAATTAACTCATCGGAGGCCGCGTGCGGCCGTATACGGATACGCGGCGAATCGCCGCGTATCCGTATACGGCGCGTCTCTAATGAGTAATTGTCTGTAACATGCAAGAAAACACGCGTCTGTCCCTACTGAAGTTCAATAGCATAACCAACAAAGACAGAAACAAAGTTTAAAATGACAAAGAACTAACAACATGCACGCAGTCTCGCTCATTTCATTTCAAATGGTGTGTCTGCCTTTCTTTGGTTAACTCATTCTACCCCAACACCGAAATCCCCAAATTTTGCCGTTGTCCTCTGAAGACTGATTTGCGGTGCAGGACACAAATCGACCATGATAGTTCAAGGGTGATGCCAGAATAGCTTGGCGCCCATAGGCGCCAAGCTATTCTGGCAACACCCTTGAACTAGCATGGTCGATCCTTATCTTGCTGTAGTGTGTCTGGGGTAGAATGAGTTAAATTATTGCATTTGGCATGCTTGATCCGTTCAGCGCTGAAACACAGTACAACTGGAAATCGACCATCCTTCACAGTTCAAAGGTAGTGCCAATATAGCTTAGCGCCTCCAGGCGCCAAGCTATTTTGGCACCACCTTTGAACTGTCACGGTCGGTCCATTTCCTGAACTTGTGTCAACAGTCTGAAAAGGACAACTCCCAAAATTGAGCTTTCGATCTTACAGGGCACAGTGTATTAACGGTCAGTGTTTTTTTGGTCTTTGATTGTGTTGTTTTTTTTTAAGTTCATTTGTCGCTTGAATGTGTGTTGAAACCTCATTTGATGCAGTTTTAATTAAGTCTTTGTTGCTTTCCCTCCCTTTGAAAGAGTGCATTTGAAGTCCTGGGACCAGTTGCATGAGTGGGCTTAGTCCTGCGCCAGCCACTAAGCAAGGAGCTCCGCTGTAGCGGAGCACCTTGCTCAGTGGCTGGCGCAGGACTAAGCTCAATCATGCAGTTGACACCTGTACCCAGTTATATCTATCCCACCCCTACCCCCACCCCTCCCCCCGTAGTGCTGGCACTACTGTTAATGTGCAAGAAGGTGCATTTCGGTTTACCTGCGTTTTCCCCCATGCTGAATTCCATTAGATAAGTTATGAGGTTTACATGCGTCCTTTTGAGGAAATGACCTACGCAGGAAGAGAAATGCTTCGAGTGAGCAAGGACAACTTGTCCTTGTGCCTCTGAAGTGTGTTTCTTTCTTTGTTAATTATCAACCCCCCCCCCCCCCCCCCCCCTGCATAATGCATTCTTGACAGTCGTCCGATTGTACTTGGTAGTTCATTTAGTTAACTCATTCAAGAAGCCCCGCATCCATAGCTGCGGAAGTGTCGAATAACGTTGCCGCCAGCAACGCTGATCGACACTTTCGCGGCTACTGATACTGGCCTTGAATGAGTTAATCTTCAAATGCTGATGAAGCTGCTAAATTCAAGCGAGACTCGCATTTTTTTTTTTTTTTTAATTGTTTGTTTGCATTTCACACTTAATGCGAAACAGACAGCGCACTTACGTGTTTAAACGACCAGGGGTCAGTTGCATGAGTGAGCTTAGTCCTGTGCCAGCCACTATCACGGAGCACCTTACTTAGTGGCTGGCTCAGGACTAACCTTACTCATGCAACTGGTCCCAGACACCTTGGATAATCTTGAGGTAATGTTTGAGGAAACACACACCAAGGATAGGTTACCGTTAGTGGTTGAACGACCAACCAGGCGTAAACAAGACCAGCCAAAATAAATAGGTCAGTTAGCGGTTGAACGATCTTGCGCTATTTTTCAGCCTTCATTGTCGATCTAGCTGTCGTTTAACCTGGAACTGGGGGGGCGGGGGGGGGGTGGAGGGGGGATACCATCACTGATTTAGCGGGATATTTTTTGCGATTGCCACCAACGACGCGGTGCTCCTGGGAGGGAGACGGCGGATAGAGAAAAAAAAAACTTTTTTTTTTTCACTAACGAATAGGCGGGTAGGAGGGAAGGGTAGGGCACGGGACGGTGGAGAGAAGGTCTTCCCCAGGAAGCTAAAAAGACAGTTAAAAAGGCGAGATTTCTACTGTAGGACAATAGAAATCTCGCTTTTCATAAAAATGGATTATCTGTCTTTTAACACCTTGGCTGTCGGAAGCGACTTTAGTCGCGATGAATCATCGCGACTAAAGGCAAAGGGTTAATTAACTTCTGGTGCAGAGGTTCACATCCGTTTTCCACTGACGGAAATATAAAACGACTATTAGGTGGAGTAGAATTTACAGTGGTGTGCAAACAATGCATGTTTCACGAAATAGATAATTTTATAATTCATCATCATCATCATCAGTCCCTTGCCCGAACTGGGCGTTGGGGGGACTGAAAGGCAGCAGCAACAGACAGTGCTCTCCACTGAGTTCTATTTTGGGCGGTGGCAAGCAAGTCTGGCATCTCGAATTCGGTCCATTCTTTTATGTTTGTGACCCAACTCTTTCTCTGACGACCTCGCCGACGACTTCCTTCGAGAGTGCCTTGGAGGATAGTCTTGGACAAGGTGTTGTGTCGGGTCACGTGGCCAAACCAAGCAAGCTTGCGCCGTTTCACGGTTGCCAGAAGGGGTTCATGTGGGCCCACCAGGGAAGTGACGATGCTCCGTACATATTCGTTGGTCTTGTGCTCGCGGTACGAGATGCGGAGCAACTTCCTCAGGCACTTGTTCTCAAAGGCCTGGATTTTCTTTTCTGAGTCTGCAAGCAGTGTCCAAGTCTCACAGCCGTAGAGTAGAATAGACACTACGAGGGACTTGTAAAGCCTATACTTGATGGTGAAGCTGATGGAGTTACTTCGCCATATCCTGTCCAGCCTGGCCATTGCGGATGTTGCTGTACCTATCCTGATACGGATCTCTGCTATGCAACTACCGTCTTTGGACAGGGTGGCTCCCAAGTACTTGAAGCTATTGACCTCTTCTAGCTTCTGGCCGTTCATGTGAATGTTGCTGCTGCTGTCGCTTGTGGTGTTGATCATCACTTTGCTTTTATCCGTACTGATCTCCATGCCATAAGACCCTGCGCTACTTGAAAGTTTGTCTGTCAGGTTTTGGAGCTCACTATTGCTGCCTGCCATGAGGTCAATGTCGTCTGCGAATCGAAGATTGCACAGGGATCTGCCACCAATAGAGATTGAAGTATGGTGGTCGTGGAGGGTTTCCTGCATGATCTTCTCCAGGAATATGTTGAAAAGGACAGGAGAGAGCAGGCATCCTTGACGGACACCGATCGTCGTCCTGAAGAACTCGCCTGACTGATTGTTAAGTAGAACCGCGCTGCAGGCGTTCTTGTAAAGCGCTTCTATCATTTGGATCAGTCCAAATAATAATAATTATAATTCACCAAGTTCGTAATTTAGCTTTCTACGTTTCACGAAGATTACCTTTTTTCCGCGGATTACGAGGATGAACAAAATGCAATCACAAATCACGAGAACCTAAATCAGGCCAGTCACACATCGGGATTTTAGCAAATACCCCGCACACCGGACCCTCCACCCCCACCCCTCAATTATTATGTGGCCGCATAAATAGTCAGTTTTTAACCCTTTGGCTGTCGGTAGCGTGTTTGATCGAGGTGATTCCTACAGGAATCACCTCGATCAAACTCGCTACCGACAGCCAAAGGGTTAAAGTTATGCTATCGAAAAATGGCCAATAATCTTTGTGAACACTAGACTTGAGCGTTTCTGTCTGATTTACCTCCCTTCGTGGTTTTATTTTCTCCCACCTGTGTAATTTTCTTGATAATTATCTGTGATGATCTGCTGACAGCAAAAACACAAACTATCCAAGAAACTTTTGTTTGTCAAGTGTTTCATCAGACCTGGACTGGAGTTTAGACCTACTGACGACGATGAACAAACCAATAAAACTATTATTTTTATACCCGTGTTCAACTGATTTTAAGCTGCAATGCGCGTACGTTTGTGTGTGTGTGTGTGTGTGTGTGTGTGTGTGTGTGTGTGTGTGTGTGTGTGTGTGTGTGTGTGTGTGTGTGTGTGTGTGTGTGCCTAACTGCGTGCGTGCCTAACTGCGTGCGTGCGTGTGTGTGTGTGTGTGTGTGTGTGTGTGTGTGTGTGTGTGTGTGTGTGTGTGTGTGTGTACACGCGCGAGCGTGGCAGTGTGCGTGCGTTCGTGCGTGGGAGTGTGTGGGTTTGTATGCTTGACAACTAGTCCACTCATTTTAAAATCTCACATTATCAAAGAAGCTGTGTACGATATTTAGAGTTCTAATGATATTGAGCAATCGCTCACCATGCTCCGCAGGGCACACTCACCGACATTATGAGCACGGCACACGGAAACTTTAATAAAGAAAATAAGTGCGTAGCACTTTCATACACTATCAATACATTAACACATTTCTATCCCTGGACCGAAATCCCCAAATTTTGAAGTTGCCTCTGAACTACTGTATTGCAATTCTAGCGACAGATAGAGCATGATAGTTCAAGGGTGGTGCCAGAATATCTTGGCGCCTATTGGCGCCAAACTATTCTGGCACCACCCTTGAACTGTCATACTCGATCTATGTCCTTGCTCTGGTGTGTCGGGGCTGAATGAGTTAAGTTTTCCTTCGGAAACAGTACACGATGTGACAACTTGGTAATGTGTGAAAGTATGTCATGCTCTAGGGAATCACTGGCACTGAATGAATCCTTTTGGTATGTTTGCTCTGAAATTCTTAAACTCCCAGAGCTAAATGACTTCCATTCTGTAGAATGAAAGCCGTTTAGTTCTTGTAGTTTAAGCCCTACCCTGCCACCGAACGTAAATTTTGTTTCTGAAATCTGTGTTCAGTTCACTGAACGACCAAAAGCCACAACTGTCCAAAGCGGAACGTGGACAAAGAGTGGTCTCAGCAATAGATATAGATCCTCAGGCGCCAAAGCAGTCGCGGGCGCTCTCAGGATCTAGGCCTCTTGCAATAGATATAGATCCTCAGGCGCCAAAGCAGTCGCGGGCGCTCTCAGGATCTAGGCCTCTTGCAATAGATATAGATCCTCAGGCGCCAAAGCAGTCGCGGGCGCTCTCAGGATCTAGGCCTCTTGCAATAGATATAGATCCTCAGGCGCCAAAGCAGTCGCGGGCGCTCTCAGGATCTAGGCCTCTTGCAATAGATATAGATCCTCAGGCGCCAAAGCAGTCGCGGGCGCTCTCAGGATCTAGGCCTCTTGCAATAGATATAGATCCTCAGGCGCCAAAGCAGTCGCGGGCGCTCTCAGGATCTAGGCCTCTTGCAATAGATATAGATCCTCAGGCGCCAAAGCAGTCGCGGGCGCTCTCAGGATCTAGGCCTCTTGCAATAGATATAGATCCTCAGGCGCCAAAGCAGTCGCGGGCGCTCTCAGGATCTAGGCCTCTTGCAGCTACATTGCGTTCACGTTTTCTCGGCAGTGAAGGGGTTAAGAGTTCTAACAAGCGCTGGTATATACTGCACACCACGGGAAATCACTCAGCTCTGGACAAACGAACAGACAAGGGATCTAACTGTTTGCACAGCGCTGAGTAGCTTCCCTTGGCACGTGCCGGTGTGCTGCGTCTGCAAACACACATGCCGTACCCGCGGTATGTAGGACGTACAGAAACGCCTCTTTGGTAAAACAACAGACATGAATAAGATGCCACCCCACATCACGGTCAAACATTTTCATTTTCAGAGCTAAACTGCTCACATTCCCACGTTATGAGACTAGCCCAAATTAATCAGCATTTTTTTTTTTTTTGTGTGTGTGTGTGTGTGTGTGTGTGTGTGTGTGTGTGTGTGTGTGTGTGTGTGTGTGTGTGTGTGTGTGTGTGTATGTGTGAATCAGTCTTAAACCTGCCCATCAATTGCCGTATAGGAAGGTTTTTGTGCCTGTTTTCCATTCATTTTTTTTTTTTTTTTTTTTCAATTCTTCTTTAATCCTTCCGACATCATCTTCCCGTTTATTCTTCACATTTTGTCTAGTCAAATTTTATTTCAAAATTCTGATGATGCATGCCCAATGCAACAGTGAACACTACGTGAACTAGTAATGGACATAAACCCGTTGTTTGCGGTGTCTTGATCAGGTACATATGTATACTATATATAGCAATTAAAGATTATAGATTATTGGGATGGACAGAAAACAAAGTGGGTTTGCTGCCATGCACTCTCTGCTATTGTCTTTTGCTACTGTCTTTAAAAGATGCACGAGAGAGATAGAGAGAGGAGAGAGATAGAGAGGAGAGAGAGAGAGAGAGAGAGAGAGAGAGAGAGAGAGAGAGAGAGAGAGAGAGAGAGAGAGAGAGAGAGAGAGAGAGAGAGAGAGAGATGTGCGTGCGCTCTCACAGTTATAAATGTGGCATCAAATGGTTTCTTAGCATCAGTTCCTTTTCAAAAATCATGCAGATATTAGCAGCGTCGCCGTATCTAAATTTGCTGATACACATTTTCGCTAGGATAATGAGATGATTTATTAGGTTCCTGTTTTGGTGGTCGACGTTTCGTTCGTGGATTCCCAGAAGGGCAATGTTTTCAGTTATTTTGAGATGCTGTTGGGTTCGCACGTTGATTTCTTTTTCGACCATTTGCCATAAGGGTTTGGTTTTGGGACAGGCAAAGAAAAAATGATCTATAAAGTCTGTTTGGTCTAAACGGCATGCGTTACATTTGTCCGAGTTTGCAATCCCCATCTTTTTTAGGAGTATGTTTGTGGGGAAGATGTTGTGAAGGATCTTCCAATGAAGAACCCTTAGTCTGGTTTCTCGGGTGGCGTTGATTACAGCCTCCCAGTGATGCTTGTTGATAGATACATGTAACTTTCTGTTTCCAAAAGTTTCCCGCGCATGGTTGTGTTTCTTCCGTGAGCAATCTTCGAAAGTGTTTTGCGGTGAGCGTGTCTACTGTGATGCCATTTAGTATCATGCGTAAGGGGTTTTGTTCTGGGTGGTCAAAGAGTTTAATTCGGTTGCTTGCAAAGGCCTGCTGAATTGCAGAACGCATTGCGTTGTATTCTAATATTCTATGTGGGGCTGGGCCTACCAGCGCTTCTAGATCGACAAATGTGATTATTTCGAATCTGTCGCTAAGGATATCGTTGAGCTTGTGTAATCCTTTTGCAATCCAATCTTTCATGTACAGGCTTTTACGTTTAAATTGTAGATTGGAGTTATTCCATATAGCGGAGTTTAGGTAAAGTTCTCTTGACTCGTTCTCATCAAATTTAGATCTCAAGTTTAACCAGGCACGGAGGACGTTTTTCCAAAAGTTTCCTATGTTTGGGGAGAGTCCATTTAAGTCCGTTAGGTTTGAGGGAGTTGCCAATATGTCCAGGTCGTTAGATAGTTTTGAAAAGACGTGAAATGGGTATGCCTTCCAAGCGCTGCTTGTGTCCCCTTTTACGAGTTTGGGGACCCATGTGAGGTACAGAGCTTCTTGAAGTGTTTTCATATCTATCATCTTGAGACCTCCAAGGTCGGTACCTTGGGTAAGTATCTTACGTTTGACTTTTTCAAATGCTTTTTATTATTATATTTCTTTTTCCAGATGAAAGTAAATAGTTCTCGATAAATTGCAGCCAAAATGTCCTCCGGGAGGCCAATGGCTTGCATGATATACACAAACTGAGAGGTAAGACATGTTTTAGCTAAAACAATTTTACCTTGTATACTTAAATTTCGTCTTGACCATTGCTTTATTGCCTTTTTCATGTTTTCGATTTTTTTCGACCAGTTGTCTTCAATTTCTTGTGCACTCACATTGCTGTTAAAGTAAGTGCCAAGAATTTTTATTTGTTTTACCCATTTAATGCCGTGGGGGGAATTTTCGTTATTTTTGTCTTTTCCTAGCCACATTGCTTCTGTCTTTTCCTTGTTCATGTTGAGGCCAGATATCTTTGAGAAGTTATCAAATATATCGATTATCTTGTCCAGGTCAGTACCGTCTTTAAGAAAGAGTGTAGTGTCATCTGCAAACTGTTGGCTTTTTAGTATCAGCTCTACATTGTGGTTTCTCTTGATCGCTATCCCGTTTACATTACTATCCCTGATCTTTATTGCAAGCACTTCTACTGCTAAGATGAACGGCAGCGGGGACAGTGGACATCCTTGTCGTATTCCTCGCTCGATTCTGAAGGGTTCAGAGATCCATCCATAATGGTTTATGGAGCTTTCTGTTTGCTCTATGAGAGTGCTTATCCACTGTTGAAAGTTGGGGCCGAAGCCATACAGTTTGAGGCTGTCCTCTATGAGTGTTTTGGAGATTGTGTCAAAAGCTTTTGTAAAGTCAATTCCGACCAAGATTCCTGGGAGCTTTTCCTTATTCAGATAGTTGACTGTGTCGTCGATTGTTCTTAGGATTGTTGCAACGTTCCTGCCTTTTACAAATCCGCACTGATCCTCAGCTATAAGCTTGTGTATAACTGTACTAAGCCTTCTGGCTAGCGTTTTTGCGAGTAGTTTATAGTCAGTGTTTAGGAGAGAGACTGGTCGCCAGTTTGACAGGTTATCCCGCGGGAGGTTTTTGCCTTTATGGAGAAGTGTTATAATTCCTTTATTTTGGGTATGGGATAGGTTCCCACTTTCGAAGGAGTAACAATAGGAGTCCATAATCATGTGTTTTATTTTTGGCCAACCAAATTAACCAGCTACGAACGCAATCTGTTAACCCTTTGCGTGTCGGTAGCGATTTTAGTCGCGATGATTCCTGCAGGAACCATCGCGACTAAAGTCGCTTCCGACAGCCAAAGTGTTAAAAGACAGAGAATCCATTTATTATGAAAAGCGAGATTTCTATTGTCCTACAGTAGAAATCTCGCATTTTACTGTCTTTTTAGCTTCCTGGGGCAGACCTTCTCTCCACCGTCCCGCGCCCTCCCCTCCCCTCCTACCCGCCTCTTCGTCAGTAAAAAAGAACACGCAAAGAGTTAATATTTCATTTTCATTAAACACGTAGCAGATTAACTGAGACAAAACCGCCATAATTTGGCAAAAGTCACTTCATCCATTTTATGAGAAACTAGCATTTCGCAAAGTATCACATTGAAATTATCGCCTTTTTTATTTTTACAAAAATGGACACACTGGCTTGTGTAGAATTGGTGCAGAAAACAGTTTACTATTTTGGTCTTGATTTTATCTTCAAAGGAACTGGTGAATCTATCAGGCATCACAGAGTATGACTGCCACGAGCAATACAGTCTCTCGTCTGCAAATGACAGATTCACATCAGCCTCTCCATCCCCTGGGCCACGTGAAAATCTTCGCCTATTGCTGGCCGAGATTGGTTTAACCCATTCAGCCCCGACGCCCTACAGCAGGAGATGGATCGACCATGATAATTCAAGGGTAGTGCCAGATCGTTCACCTCAACGTTCACCCCTCCATATGTCACTGGATCCTTGACTTTCTTCTGGACCGTCCTCAGGTCGTAAGACTCTACAATTCACACTCTGCCGCGGTAACACTGAACACTGGCGCTCCACAAGGATGCGTTCTCTCTCCGCTTCTCTTTACCCTGTTCACAAATGACTGTGTCTCCGCAACCCCGTCTGTGAAAATTTTGAAATTGTCCGATGATACCACCCTTGAAGGCCTGTTGTCTGATGCCGACGAAACTGTGTATCGAGACGAGGTTCGGAGAATGGTCGACTGGTGCTCGGAAAATGACCTGGAACTGAATGTCTCAAAGACAAAAGAGGTGGTGATTGACTTTCGTCAAATCAAAGTCCCGATACTGCCCCTTGTCATCAATGGGGAAACCGTAAAACAAGTCGACTCGTTTAAATTTCTCGGCTCCATCATCTCGAGCGATCTGGGTTGGGACAATAACACTACGGCCATTGTGAAAAAGTGCCAAAAGCGTCTCCACTTTCTGAGACAGCTGCGGAAACTCGGTATGTCAAGAGGTATCATGGCACAGTTCTACCGCGCGGTGATAGAGAGCACCTTGTGCTTCTCTATCACTGTCTGGTATGGCAGCACAACCGCAACAGAAAAGAACCAGCTCGAGCACATTGTTAAGACTGCCTCCAAAATAGCTGGCTGCGACTTTCCATCTGTCGCCTCCATCTTCAAAACACGTATGGAACAGAAGGCAGGAAAAATCGTTCGCGATATGTCACACCCAGCCAATCATCTCTTCGAGCCTCTGCCCTCTGGCCGGCGGTTTCGTGCTTTGAAAGCCAGAACCTCTCGATTCAGATGCAGTTTCTTTCCAGAAGCTGTACTCAGTTCATCACCATCCATGGAACAACGTGATTCCATGATTGTGACATAGGACTGATGTGTGTAATATTGTGTTTATCTATCTTAGTGCTGTATACAGGACAACTGAGTGTATGTCATGATGAATGCATGTGTAGTAAGTGAGGATGTATTTTACTGTCGCCATGTCACACAAAAATCCTTGTAACGTTTTACTTGGTGAATAAATGTCTTATGTCTTATGTCTTATTATCTTGGCGCCTGTCGGCGCGAAGCTAATCTGACACTACCCTTGAATTATCATGGTCGATCCATCTCCTGCAACTGGTGCATAGTCGTTAGATGACACCTCCAACATTTGGGAAATACGGCCATGGGGCTGAATGAGTTAAGCTTTCCCTAAAGTCGGGGATCCAAACACTATTTCCAGTTAAAGTTGCGATCTTCATTTCCTGTGACTGCTACAATTCTTTAATAAAACGGTTTTCAATGTGTGTCCCGCTTTAACTACGACTTCCCATCCATCTTTTCACAAGTCCTTGGAGTCGGCACTCGTAACAAAGTTGTCGTTACTGCGTTTTTGCCCTTCAGGAAAATCTCCTAAGTAGGAATGGAGAAAAGGAGGTGAAAAATCATATCTTTTACGACACTCAAACTTCATAATAATTGTTTTCCTCTTGTGCAGTATTGTCGTAAGACATACCAAGAACATTTTAAAAGGAGATATTACGAACTGCTTACGAGACGAGCCACATGTCGCAAACAATTTAACTCATTGAAATCCCTTATCAATAGCTCCGGATGTGTCGTATAGCGTTGCCGCCGCTATTGGTGCTGCGTGGAATTGAATGATTTAACCCAATATGCCCCAACGCCTTACAGCAGGCCATGGATTGGCCATGATGATTCAAGGGCAGCGCCAGATGAGCTTGGCGCCTGAAGGCGCCAAGCTCATCTGGCACTACCCTTGAATTATCATCGTCGATCCATCTCAACACTTCCAAAATTTGGGGAATGCGCCCGTGGGGTTAAATGGGTTAATCTTCATCGTTTGCAGCTTACGACTGAGTGGAAACGACACGCCGCTGGAAGAAGAGAAGAGTATTCATCATGACTTTGGGCCTGAAGGAAGAATCCACGGGCCAGAAGCTTGCGCGCTCCACATAGGTGGCCAGCTCCCAGCCCTCCGCACCCATACCCAGTATCAAGCCATCCAGCACGACTTCACTCCCCTCTTTTGAAGACACCTCTGTAGCGTGCGGGACTATCTTTCCCTCGTAGCGAGGGGTTGTGTCGCGTTCCCTGGACTGCGGTTTCTCAAAGATCCATAGAATGTCCAAGTCGATGGACTTCCACGTCACGTAGCTCCGCCGGAATTCTGGGTTATCTGGATAAAGGTAGTTAAACTGGAACTGGGTCATAGTCCCCAGCGGCGGAGTTTGCGCGGAAGGGCCTGCCGCTCTCTCAGACAGGTGATCCATGGTTCCGTGAGACTGGAATAAAAGTAAAGCGCGGTCAGGCACGAACGTGAAATGCCTTGTGGACATAATAATTCAGGATCAGAAACAACACGCCAAAGATCGCAATGTTTCCGACCAGTGACTGGTTGTCAGGAATAGAGGCCTTTCAAGCAACAAAGACGATCATACAGCATGCTTTACACGAGCTGGGATTGGAAATGAAACGATGTAAGCGTAGAAAGCGCAGAAGAATTTACTGAGGCGGACAGTGCCGCAGCAGAGAGAAAAGGAGGGTCTTAAAACACGATACCGTCATCAGGCGCTGGGTCAGAAATTAGTTTAGACGGCTTGCTTCTCACCCACCCAGCACCCGATCACAGCCCTCTCCCTCCTGTGTGCCTAAACGGAGGCATTCTTACGAGACCCGCCTCCTGCGATTGGTTTGAAGGCACCAATTCTAAAATGTAAACCGTCAGGCGTTATAAAAAAAACTTTAAAAATCCCAAAGTTAACATGAAAACTGTCGGGGAGCGTTCTTTCACCTTTTTAGCCCCAAGTGTGTGGAACTCCCTGCCAACTGAAATGCGGAATCTACCCACATGTCACAGTTCAAAGCTCACTTAAAGACTTTTCTTTTCTGTCGGGCATTTAACACTTAGCTCATCTTTAGCTAACTGCTGACTGTCTTTTATTCTGATCCTAGAGGAAGTGAACGTATAGTGTTGGGAAGAGATGGGGTGGTTTAAAGTAGTGTATAATCGTGCGTGTGTCTGAGAGAGAGAGGGTGTGCTGTTGTGCATGCGCAGTGAGTCCAGTGTTTTCCTGGAGAACAGGACTATACAAGAACTATGTATTATTATTATTATTATTATAAAACAGCAGCAAAATATATGTGTGAAGAAGCAATATCTGATGGTATTAATCGCATTATGCATGTTTCTGATCTGTGAATTTGGACCTTACGGCTTGGAGCCCTTTGGCCACAATTCATGGACCAGCAAACACAAGGTAATCCGTCTTTCACAAGTGACATTTCCCCCTTATCTACATATCTTACACAGCGAGGCGGTGGAGGCGGCCGGATGTCCACGAAGATGTCAACCAGTTTCCAGCCTTGACTGAGGTGCTGGTTAAACGTGGCTGACCAGTCACACACTATATTGGCATGCCCCAGGTAGCCGACACTCCAGTCCAGGTAGTGGTACTTTCTCTTGATGTGGATGAGCGTGGCAGAAACAGAGACGATCTGGTAGCGATACGCGTCCTGCGGCTGGGACACAGTGCCGGTAGGTTCCTCCACAAACAGCTCAACACCAATGGCTGTGGGGACAAAGAGGTTGAAACGAATTTAGGTATTTCATTAACTCATTCGAGACGTGCCGCCTTCGGATACGCGGCTTAAGCCGCGTATCCGGAGCCAGCTCGTCTCGAATGAGTTAATGAACTCATTCATCCGTGTTGAGTGTTTGGGGCATATTGCCGGTCGCTTGGGGGTGGGGCGGGGAGGGGGAAACAAAAAGGTTGTACACATGTACAAATTTAGTTAATTTTCTCAACCATCGCTGCGTTGAGTGGTTGGGTCATATTACTGGCAGGTTTCCCCACAACCAGCTAGCTCACAACGCCCAGAAAGACTACGACAGGATGTGGATCGAACATGATATTTCAAGGTTGGTGTCAGAATATGGACATCAGAGGCTATCTACAAAAATTTGATAATTTCATCCTCAGGGCGTAAAGAGTTAAACGCCATTCCCGGTGGGAGCAAAAAGGCAGCGCGATATTATCCACGCCTCGAATCGAGGGAGACAACCAGTGTGCATGATGTGCACTACAGCTGTAGGTGAAACTACCATGACATTTAACCCCTTGACTGCCGGAAAACAGAGCAGAACCTAAATACAAGAGGCATAGATCCTCATGAGCCCCCGAAGTTGCGGGGGCTCATGAGGATCTGTGCCTCTTGCTGACCCCACTCTGTATACTCGTTTCTCTGCCGGATGAAGTTTGTCGTTGAGTTATTTCACCAAAGATTTCAGAAAAAAAACAATCTGCGTCTAGTGGCAGAGAAGGAGTTAATACATTCATTTTAACACAGCAGCAGGAATTGGACTGGCCATGATAGTTTTAGAGCAGTGCCAGATTATTTTGGCACGTGCGCCGGGCTCATTAAAGCGTATGTGTGTCTTGAAGATGAAATGGGGTGGCTGCGAGGTCGTACTAACAAAAGAGAACATCAGTACGGATACGTACATACCTTGCCGGTATTTTTTCAGTTTAAAGGCCAGCCGTGTCTCGTTATGACATCTGATGGTGTTGACGGCATTGTGTAGCATACTCTCGGCAGACTCTGGGGGAAAGGACTCATCATAATCAGTGCGTACCGTCATCATGCAAAGACCGATAACTCTCTGACCCGGTCTCACGTGCTGGGCAATGGCCTCTGTCAGGCAATGTATGTCAGTGACCCATATTTTCCTCTTGCCTTCACCTTCACCTCCTTTTGCTACAGATCGAAGCTGCCCGTGCATCCACAGCCTCACGACATGATATTTCCAAGTATGCCTATTTGCCGTCTTTACTTGCAAAGCCTTATTGGTGTGTACGAGTGATTGTCCATCAATTGTGGCATTTCTGTGTCCTTTTGTATCGGCATTGCCACGATCTTGGTGTGTTTCTTCATTGCTGCCTTTCTCGCGATGCGTCGCCTTCTTGTTTGTTTGCAGACCATCGCTGACTCGCATACCACTCTTGTCGCGGCCAGTGGGTTGTACATCGTCGGCTGAACGCCTGTGCGTTTGTCTTTTGTCATTGTCATGATTATCGAGCTTTTCCTCACTGCTCCGCTTTGGAGGTGCGGCACAAAACCATGTGTGCTCGCGGAATTTTCCGTCAGCTTTTTCAATCCAAAATCGTTCGTCACTTTGGTGCTTACGGAATTTTCCTCTGTTGTCTTTGCTCCCGCGACATATTTCCTCCTCACTGTCATAGAGTTTTTCTCTCTCCGTTCTTCTATCACGAAATAATTTGTCGTCACTTCTGTACTCACATTTTCTCCATTCCTTGTTCGTTATCTCATAAAATATTTCGTCCTCACTGCTGTACTCGAACATCTTGCCTCTTTCACGTGTCTCCACTCTAAATAGCGTGTCATCACTTTTGTGCTGACGAACAATTTTCTGATCACTTTTACAAACATGGGTTAACTTTTCATGACTGCTATTCTCTCGGATTCTTACATCATCTCTTTTTGTTTTATGAAACACAGTATCGTCACTGCGTCTTTCAGGAAATTGTCCATCGTCACAACCCAGTTCGTTTAATTTCCCGTCGTCACTACTGCGCTGGAGGAATTTTCGACGTTCACCGTTAAAGTCACGAAATATTCCAACGTAGACGTCACTGAGGGGTTTCTTTTTGAGAACCAACAGACGCCTGCCCGCTATGTACTGATCACAGATGGGCTGGTGCAACACCTCCCGGGTCTGTCCGGCCATGAAATAGTAGTGCACTGCAGGGCCATTGTACGGACGGTCAGGGGGCTCTGACGACAAGACCTCTCCTTCCGATTTGGCGTTTGCATTCCCCATGTTGAGGCGTCTTATTTATCAGTTCACCTCGTATGCCTGTGTGCTTGTCCTCGCGTTACAAACCATGCCAACTCAAAGTCCACGTTCAAGGTAAAGTTTATAACTCCCTACTGTCCATATTCACCCCTTCGCTGTCGAGAAAAACTGAACATGATTCAACTGCAAGAGACATAGATCATGATGTTCCCTCGCAGTGTAGAGATCGTGAAAATCAATGCCTTTTTCTTATACTACGCTGCATCCATTCTCCCTTTGGCCGGCTGGGGCTTTTTGGCGCTGAATTTACACAGATTTCAGAAACACAATCCGTGATCACAAGCGGTGAAGAGGTTAATGGATTTATTAATGGATCTACAGAAATGTACTGGCGAAGAAAAGTGTTCTGTTTAATCCAACCCACTTGAACAGCACAGATCTTCACCTAACCATCCTTTTTAACCCTGACTCTGTAAAAGTATCATGCGTTTAACCCTTTAGCCGTCGGTAGCGATTTTCACAGGCGATTCCTGCAGGAATCGCATCAACGAAAAGCCCTACCGACAGCCAAATGGTCAACTTTGTAGAAGCATTGATTTAAAAAAAAAAAAAAGATGTATTATAGTGCGTTTGTGCAATGCTAGTGAACCACATTTTTCAAATATGGTTTCCTTGGGAAGGACGCACTGATACACTTCTTTGAGAGAAGGTGTTGTACTAGCCTTAGGTTCAAGGAGTAAAATCACAGGTTTTCGAAAGTGTTTTTAACCCATTCAGTTCCTCTCTGAATGAAATGGTCAGACCATAAGTCTATTACTAAAAGTATAGTAACAGACTTATGATCAGACGTAAAACAAAGTTGTCCCCCACAGCATGTACAGATTTGAATGGGCCGCAGACACCGGAACTATTTGGTCTACGTCATCCATCGTCATACTGAAACTGTACGGTGAAAGATCAAGAAAGGTAGTTTTTCGGCTGATTTGCATACTTTGAACATTTTCAGCTTAAGTTTTGGAATGTTTATCATCAGTCGGGTGCTACCGCAAAGATGGCCCTTTTCACACAATAAATCAGGCTTACTTTTACTGTTTTATAAATATTCGCAAACAAACCGTGCTTCACCAGCAACACGTCTTTGCACGCTCCTACACAGAAACACTCACAAATAAATTCGGTAGGTTTCCAAAAGCCAGTTGGTTTCCCACTGTCATTCCAAAAAACCTACAAGAACAAACAGCCGTCTTTCACTGCAGGACAGGACCGCTGGAACCACTCTGGGAAATTGTAGTCTTGGGGAAGCCGGCAAAGCAGCTATTCAAAGATAGGGGCACAAATCACGCTGTTTGCGCTAACACCGTCTCCACTGGCTATCACTATGCGCATTTTATTGATTTCCCCGGCATCCCATGATGACGGTAACGTCCTTCGTCTGGGGGGCAGAACTGAAAGTAAACAAACCTGATCTTACTACTTGCAAGAGGCACAGATTCTCATGAGCCCCTGCGGATGCAGGGGCTCATGAGAATCTATGCCTCTTGCAGACGGAACAATTTGGTACAGTTATCGTGTTATCGCTGCAACCAATATCTTTTTTCGCCCTTGACCACAGGCCAATGACGTTAACTCTACGGAGGACGAAAGGTCGCAAACTGGGGAGGGATCGGTCATTTTAACTATTGTAGTCGGGATGATTCATACCACTTGAGTTAAAGTTTTAGCAGACTAGGCTAACAACAGCCTCCACTACACCCACCAACCCCCACTCTGAAACAACACCCCCACCCACACACCCACCCCCTTCTACCACATTTCGAAAGTGTTCAGAGGCGATCCCAATGACCAAATTAAAGCGTTTTGTTAGCTTGCCGAAACTTTGTGACGCTTGATAATCTCAGGGTCCAGTCATTCGCGAAAAATTGATGACTATGGCTTATACGGAAGGCATTGTAACTAAG
>BTPG01000008.1:93000459-93117959 GCA_036245525.1 Semisulcospira habei | reverse complement strand
TCCTCTTATCCTCATTGCATTGCATACAAAGGTTTCAAGTTTTTGTTGCAGCTTTGTGAGTCTTTGCAACGCACAAGATATTCAAATGAATGAGTGTGTGTGTGTGTGTATGTGTGTGTGTGTGTGTGTGTGTGTGTGTGTGTGTGTGTGTGTGTGTGTGTGTGTGTGTGTGTGTGTGTGTGTGTGTGTGTGTAGTGGGCGGGGGATGTGTGCCTAGGCGCTTGCGAGTGGTTGTGTGATGATTCATGATTCAGTCCTCTCTGCGCCGTCTGGTGCTTGAGGCGACGCTTTTTGTCGTTTCCGTAGCAAGTTTCTTTTTACAGGGTGAAGTCGCTAGCCCCACGCCTAACCCTCCTCCTTTATCCTGACTTGGGACAGGCAGCTAAGCCCCCAAAGGGGCCTCCCTGGTGGAGTTAGTGGTTGTGTGAGCAGGGAATATAATTATAAGGCCACTGTATTTGCACGTATTAAACATGTATGCTTTGCTTTATGTCCTGTTTTTTGTCGAAGTCAAAAACCATTTCCATCTCATGGGCAAAATACTTATTGTATTGTATTTTATTGTATTGTATTTTATTGTATTGTATTGTATTGAATTGTATTGTATTGCATTGTATTGTATTGTATTGTATTGTATTGTATTGTATTGTATTGCGTAGTTGTAGTTGTAGTGTAGTGTAGTGTAATGTAGTGTAGTGTAGTGTAGTGTAGTGTAGTGAAGTGTAGTGTAGTGTAGTGTAGTGTAGTGTAGTGTAGTGTAGTGTAGTGTAGTGTAGTGTAGTGTAGTATCACGAGTAGTGCATTGCATTTCCCGCTCATTAACGCTTTCCTTGTCGAGTGCCCATAGGCACCAAGCTATTCTGGCACCACCCTTGAACTATCATGCTCCGGCTGTCTCTGGAATTGTAATACAGTCCTTCGGAACAGCTAATCATGTCAGAAACAGGCCACCGTATTGTGATGTGTGCAATGCTAAACCCATCTATACATCCCACACGCTGTATACACACACAGGTAATTGCAAACAATAACACAAATTGTGCGTAGCATCGTAAAGTAATCAATCACAGACCGACAGTCACAAACACAGAGCGGATAGGTCACGGTATACATGCAAATTATCAGTATAGGTCAGGCAGTAAGAAGACCGGTGTTCTTTGGTGGTTTTTTTTTTTTTTTTTTTTTGCTTTTTGTTGTTTGTTTTTAATCTTCTGCCATCTTTTGAAAAATTGTACAGTGGCAGTATGTTGGAATTTGCTTGAAATCTCTTGATAGGCGAGAAGAGATATGTTTGGTGCTTTCAGCTCAAACCAGCGGACGCTTTTTGGCCTAGTCTGAGTTGCCGTGCGGATGATGATTTGAGGCGCGTACCAGTTTTGGCTGTGCTCGGGTGTGGGGTTGGGACGGAATTAGGCTCAAAGCCAGAACTGAAATGCGATAGCCGATGTCCTGATTTTTTTTTTAATTTATTAATTTGTTATCTTGTGCATGTAAAACGTGCAGCAAGTGGGCGGTAGTGTTATTGAGGGGATTGACAAATAAGAGGATGACTAGGACAGACTAAGGCTAAGGCATTTTAACAGATGCGACTGCAGAGAAGGCCAATTGGGGTTCAAGGCCGATATGCAGAGCGGAGGTAGCCTTTCCTTACTTCCGACTTACCGGCAAATATGGTGGCGCCCAGTCGGTAAGTGAGATTAGTCGCAAAACTAGTGGATAATCGACCACTGTTGTAGACCGACAATCTTAAGATAGCGAACTCGCCCCGGAAGGAGACAGTTGTCTCGTTTCGAGCCTTTACAGCGGCCCACGTGCTTTGGAACAATTTACAGTGTTCCACGGTAGTACATTTCATGTTTAGTGAAGTGAATTGATAATGGAGTGTTTTAGGGTGTAAAATTGCAAAAGTGTAAGTACAAAATTTGAAGCTTTCAGTGCATGCTTAAGTTTATTTTCCACGTTGAAGCCGGTTTTCGTCCGTGAGTGACCGTGACATGATTGTACATAATGGACGACGCAGGAAGAAAGAAGCAAAAGTTATATTACACAGGTTGTAAAGTTACACATATAAGTACAGAATTCGACGCGTTCAGTGCACGGTTAATTTTATATTCCACGTTGACGTTTTCGTCCGCGTGTGGCCGTGGCATGACTGTATGTAATGGACGACACAGGAAGCAAGAACCAAAACTATATTGGGCATAGGAAGTAAGAATCAAAAGTGTATATTGCGCAGTGAATAACGACATACTTTTTGAGGGTTCTGTGAAAGACGAGCCGAAAACCTGCATTTCACACACGTGATCTCACTGTCAGCATTAAGCTACCCCGTAGCCCTCTCAGTTGTGTTTTGGCGTCTCGTTTTTTTTGTATTTTGTTGTTGCTGTTGTTTTTTTTTATTTCTTTCTACGTTATTAGCGCTTAGAGCCAGGGTGACAAATGCTGGGTTACTGCGCTATATAAATGCTATTATTATTATTATTATTATTATTATTATTATTATTATTATTATTATTATTATTTATGATTATTACTATTATTATTATTATTATTATCACAAAATTCGTGAAATATCGCGATAGGTGCTTGCCGACAGTGATTCTATCGATGCAAATTCTTACTATCGATACATTGCCCATATTTCAGTGCTTCCTTTTCTTTCAGTTTACTAAAATGATTCAGCGCCGTCATTTATTAATTCATTTAGCCCCGACACACCACAGCAAAACAGGGATCGAGCATGATAGTTCAAGGGTGGTGCCAGAATAGCTTGGCGCCTATAGGCGCAAAGCTATTCTGGCACCACCCTTGAACCATCAAGCTCGATCTGTCTCTAGAATTGTAATCCAGTCCTTCAGAGGGCAACTTCAAAATGTGGGGATTTCGGTCCTGGAGTAGAATGTGTTAACTTCTGTAATGCCTAGAAGCAGTGCTCAGTGTGAGTTCAAGTTCTTTCCGTCGTTTTGTGTTCAATTTTTTCTGCACCTTGTCCAATAAAAGACAAGAAACGAAGGAAATAGTGTTTACTTCATTGACTGAAATAAGCAATCCAGACCAAAAAGGTGACTGCCAAGCGTGTGAAATGCAAAGAAGTACCCAACGGAGAAAGAAACACGCTTAGAAAAAACGGTACAACACAATTTATTAATATTTCGGGTAAATACCCTTTGTCAAAATAGACAAACAAACAGACAGAGACATTATTTGCTACTTATGTTTGTTTGTCTATTTTGACAAAGGGTATTTACCCGAAATATTAATAAATTGTGTTGTACCGTTTTTTCTAAGCGTGTTTCTTTCTCCGTTGGGTACTTCTTTACTTCATTGACTGTTACGGTGTGAACGAGGAGTGACTCACTTAACGCCAAAAAAAGACAATGATTTAACGTTCGGTATTTTATGATAGACGATACTTTTTAGACTTCATATTATTTTGTTTATAACTTTAACAATTCTTTTTCCAACCCCGCAAACCGCTTTATTTTCCATTGTTAACTCTTGGAGCTACGACGCATGGAACACGAGTAAACCCCCAAAAGAAATCGCCAGGTCGGACTTTTAGCTTATGACAATGTGTTGTAGCCCATACCGTGCGTTTTCCTTCGGAATTTTCAAACTCTTATTAGTCTCGGAAACATCAGTTGTTTGCCATTATTGTAAAATTCATTGAGATTTCTTGGAGGTTTGCACCTGTACTTTGTGTTTTGCTTGTTATGTGTACATGTCATTGTATTATTATTTTTGTGTACAAATTGTAAAGCGCTTAGAGCTTTGGATTAAGATTAACCCATTCAGCCCTGACGCACTACAGCAGGAGATGGGTCGACCATGATAATTCAAGGGTAGTGCCATATAATGCTAATCTGGCACTACCCTTGAATTATCATGGTCGATCCATTTCCTGCAACAGGTGCATAGTGGTTAAAAGACGCCTAAAAAATTTGGGAAATACGTGCGTCGTGCTGAATGAGTTAAGCGCTAAATAAATACTTATTATTATTATTATTATTATTATTATTATTATTATTATTATTATTATTATTATATTAATATTATTATGGCCAGTAGAAGATATCTACCACCACCACCCGCTCCCTCCACCACCCCACTCTCACCCCCACCACCACCACCACCCCCCCCCCCCCCCCACCCACCAATCACATGTTACCAGAGGGTTTGCAGCAGATATCTAACGCTAAAACAAAGCTAGCAAAATCAGTCCACTGCACTACAAATGGGATCCTGTTGTCGTTAATGCATTCGATACGTGCCGCCTCCAGATACGCGGCCTAAGCCGAGTATCCGGAGGTGCCACGTCTCGAATGAGTTAAACTGCAACAAGAATGTTGGGTTTCGACCGAAATGTGATGGTTTTATTGACAATTACACACACCTACCGCAAACCTGGTGGAAATCCTCTATGAACGGCTTACTCCTTTCCGTGTTCGCTGAAATGTGTAAACCCACTGATGACTCTTCTGCTTATTGTCTCTTGAAACCAAGCGCCCACTCTGACTGCGATAACTATTTCAAACATTTTGTGAAGGTTCCTTGGACAGAGACTCATTAACTAAAATGTACAACAATCCTATTTATTACTACTTCCACAGACGTTTGAAAGAATCACACCATGTGTTGTCATATGGTGGACTCTGGGTTTAACTGATGGTGAAAATTAGCTCAACAACTGAAAACTTTGTGACGATGGGTTTCCTGTGAGGTATGTTAACAAACATCATGTGTTGACTGCTAATGGTGCTCTAAACTGACTCAAACGAAAATTTTTAATAAAATCACTAGAAAACCAGAACTCCCTGTAAAAAAAAAAGGATGTTTTGTAATGAATATGATTTTCTTCAATTCGCGTTACTTTCAAGACATTTTTTCATGTCCAAATGATTTACATATGCATTTGATCAGGTACATATAGCTGCTACTCTAAAAACTACAACCCTTTGCTCCTTATGTTTGTAAGTCATGTTGATCATGTGGATACTTTTGACAAACGAAAAATAGCTCAAGCGATTATAGGGTTGGTTCTCTTTCATGGCGAGACTACACTGGTTTTTTTTTTCAGCTATGTCCACTGCAGATGTTCCTTATTGCACTTTTCACTTCCTGTGATTGTAAGGTCCTTGGTGACGTCTTAAGCTATCGATGTGAAGTCTTCAAGACTTAACACACATTTATAACATTTTCTAGCTCGTGATACCAAAATAACCCAGAAAAAAACATGTTTATTAAGCACAAAGGCGCCAAAGCGCTACAGAAAAAAAGAAGAAAAAAAAACGGGTTTCTTTTGCCAGTCAGTTCATATAATTGTTCTACTATGGGTCTCCGTCTGGTATCATCTTTCTACTGTATCAGATGTGAGAGACCTTTCACAATTAGCGAAAGTACAAAACAGTAAGATATTGAATATCGTATGACTTATAACGCAATCCAGATCAGAAATGTGACTGCCAAGCGTGTAAAATGCAAAGAAGTACCCAACGGAGAAAGAAACACGCTTAGAAAAGACTGTTGTACCCGTCTTTTCTAAGCGTGTTTCTTTCTCCGTTGGGTATTTCTTATAACGCAAGATTCTAAATTAATATGATTCAGATATCATACACGAGGTTGTATTTAACACTAAGTCTTATGCTTGCTAACAGGTAACCCAGTGCGCAAAGACCATCGGGCCGATGTCGACCGCCGTTGGCCCGCGCAAGGCCGATGGCCTTTTGCGCTTTGGGAAAGTCTTCCCATGGCAGAGAAATGGTCGCCATTGAAAGTTACAAATGAAACAATGTTTATCATAAAACGAAAATAGTACTACAAATATATATTCCTAGAATGCTGTGCTTTCGACATCCAATGTTTAAACGAAAACGACCACGCGCACGAATCTGAAAGCCGCATAGAGGTAGGCCTTTATCAGGAAAACGTACCTACTTTCGTTTCACTTCCGAGATAATTTAGACTGACTGAACATCATACGACTGCAAGAGGCATAGATCCTCATGATCCCCCGCAATCGCCGGGGCACATAAGGACCTAAGCTTCTTACTAAAGTCTTTTTGTATCACTGTTTCTTTGATAGCGAGTGATTTTCGACGCTGAACTTACAATGATTAAAAAAAAAAAAACACAATTTTGCAGTGTAGGAGTTTTTACCCCAAAGAAAGTGTTGACGTGTCGCCTGTATTAATCGGTACTACCTAATGGATACATTTATTTTTAATATAGTGTGTGCTATTATTTTAACTTGAATATGAGTGCAATTACTTAGGGCGGAGGAGGGGGGGGGGTATACTTGATACACTATACATTTTCCCCGGTTTATTTTCACAGGAATATTGTGTAGACATTGTTCATGCAGCAAAAATTAGTCTTTACCCAATGCGCACAAGGTGATCGGGTCGCCGTCGGCCCGCGCACGTCCGTGGGCGGGCCAACGGCGGCCTACGACGGCCCGATGACCTTGTGCGCATTCTGTATTTCCCTCACGGTCGGAACACAATGAACAAAAGGCTAGCTAGCTGAACATACATCGATCTTTATAAATGTAAAGGGTTTATTTATATGGGTAAAGTAAAGGGCTCATGAGAGCATCACATGCTTCTTTATTGTCCAGACCGGTTTTTCGGACTCTGAATCCCATTGTTTCAGTTAACTCTTTCAGCCCCGACACACCACAGCAAGACATGGATCGAGCATGATAGTTCAAGGGTGTTGACATAATGGCTTGGTGCCCATAGGGGCCAAGCTATTCTGGCACCACCCTTGAACTATCATGCTCGATCCGTCTCTAGAATTGTAATACAGTCCCTCAGAGGGCAGCTTCAAAATTTGGGGATTTCGGTCCTGGGGTAGAATGTGTTAACACTTTCACTTCCTGTAGACGCAAATCACGTGGTGTTTCTGAAGTATTTGTTAAGGTCCCGCCACACATGCCGATTTTGAGGCAGATTCTCGAACAGTTTCGAATAATAATAATAATAATAATACATAGTTCTTGTATAGGAGTCGGAGTGTGATCGGACCGGACTAGAAAAACGTGTGCACTGCCACACATTCCCCCGGACTTTTTTTAGCCGACCGGTTTGAATCGAAGATCAAGGTCGTACCTGTTCAGCGAAATGGCTGCTAGTTTTGACAGTGATGATGATGTGCTTGCATTATCAGCAGTTTTGCATCATTCGGGAAGAGGCGGGCGAAACATCGGCGAAACATCGGCAACGAAGGTGGTACTGATCTTCCGCCATTTTCAAACTGAAACGACGTGCTTTGCGAGACGCGCTCTGATTGGTTGAAGCTTACAATCGGGGCCGATTCGGATCGATAAATAGAGCAGGTTCTAAACACCCGGATTCCCAGCAGATTGGGATCAGATCGGATATATGACGTCATCCGATCGCAATCGGATCGGAATCGGCTTTAAAATCGGGGCACAATCGGCATGTGTGGCGAGGCCTTTAATTCAACGCCAAAGAGCGCAGACCTGTCTAAGGAACATGGATACAAAGTGGTGTGTGCAAGAGGCATAGCTCCTCATGAGCCAACGCAGCTGCTACGGTACATGAGGATCTACGCCTCTTGCAGCTGGGTTGTGTTTACTGTTCGAAAAGGGGGGGAGGGGAGAGAGGGGTGGGTGGGCAGTGAACGGTGATTTAACAGTTGTATGCATGGGTACATTATTCCTATTTAGGTAACGAAAATATGATCATGTTTGTACAGCAGTAGAGATGACAGAGTAGTTAATATCAACCAATAGAGAATTCATTTAACTCTTTCACTACCGAGAGAAACTGAATAAAGTCCAATCGCATGAGAAGTAGATCCTCGTGAGTCTCTTTGCAGATGCGGGGACTCATGAGCATCCATGTCTCTTGCTTAGACCACTTTGTATCCATGTTCCTTTGACGGTGGGGGGTCCTTGAAACACATAATGTGCGTCCACTGGCAGTGAGTCGGGTTAACTCTTTCGAGACGTGCCGCATCCGGATTCGCGGCGTAAAGCCGCGAATCCGGCGGATGCGGCACGTCTCGAAAGAGTTAATTCATTGGATTCATTGGATAATTTACATTTTACTCTTTTTATATGACTGTCTCAGGATTACTAACAAGCAATGCATGATTCAGATAATACGTTTGTCAAAGTACAGCTGCATAGGCCGTTTGACATCGGAGCGCACAACGGTTTTCTCAAATATCTCCTCAAAGAACCACTTTTCTATACCAACCTTATAATAACTATCATTCGGTGATAGTTGGCCTAATACGATTTACTTTTAAGAAACTCGAACAATGTGTCAATTTTGTTGTACAGTCGTAAAAATTCGGTACTATTTCTATGAAATGACTGATTTTACATCCCTAAATGTGCCGCAGATATACAATCCCATCCGCTTAAGTCGAAAACAGATAAGTCGAAAAACGCTTAGTCGAACAAACAAAAACAAACAAAAAAATTCCTGGCCAAAGCTGTTCTTTCTATGACTAATTTTACAACGGATAACTCGAACTCGCTTAGGTCGAACTTTGGATAAGTCGAAGGTGTTTCTCCTCTCAGAAGTCGGACAAGTCAAACCAACTTTTTATAATGCAGTTCCATACATCAAAGACTTATATGTCGAAAAACGCTTAAGTCGAACGAAATTTGTCCTCTGTCCAAAGCTGCTCTTCCAGGACTAGTTTTTCAACGTATTTCTAAAACGGTTCAGTGTGAGGTAATAAAACTTTGGATAAGTCGAATGCGTTTCTCGTTTTACAAACTGGATTTTTTTCCGTGGCCAATGCTGTTCTTTCTATGACTAATATTTAACTGAAAATGGTTCCGTTAAATTGAACTTGGGCAAGTCGAATGTATTTCCAAACTCGGATAAATTAAATCAAAATATGTATGGTCTATTGAACACATATTCTACATATTCACACCCGCATCTTCTAACCCTGTTCCGTTGTTGATTTTGCCGCACACCTCGAGCATCGGGCCGGTCGAAAGTGGTCGTCATTAAACAAAATCGTGTGTGTGTGTGTGTGTGTGTGTGTGTGTGTGTGTGTGTGTGTGTGTGTGTGTGTGTGTGTGTGTGTGTGTGTGTGTGTGTGTGTATGTGTGTGTGTGTGTGTGTGTGTGTGTGTGTGTGTGTGTGTGTGTGTGTGTGTGTGTGTGTGTGTGTGTGTGTGTGTGCGTTTTAGGACGGACAAGCTTGAATATTGTCCCTAAAAGAATAATCTCGAGGCATTTGAGTTGGTTTTTTTTTTTTTTTTTTTTTTTAAGGGGGCGGGGGGGGGGGGGGGGTATTAAGATGCTCATTGGCGAGAATTTGGCCACTTCACAAAAACCGGTTGATCCACACCGGAGTCCGTAATTTTTCTTATTTTTACTTGATATTTTGCATATAGCTAGATAAAAGGAAGATATTGAATGAGTTCGTTAACCAACACTGTATCTCTATAACGTTTTTGAGTGATTATTAAATATGTTTGGAAAAATGAATAGTTTCACGTTAAGGGGATTAATTTTACGAATTATTTGGGATTAATCTTAAAACAATTAAATCTTTTTTACAAAAAAAGCAATATTCTCATTAATAATCGCATGATTTTTCATATGCGGTATTTACATAAGCCGACAGTATGTCTCGGCTGTCGGGTACGATTAGGTCAATTGTGACCTGTAAGCGCCCTAGATGTGAAAATCAGATAATTTTCTGCACCAACTTTTCGGAGTTATTTTTAAAACAGCTAACATAACTTTGATTTTTCTTTTACGAATGTTGGTTGGTTAGTTAGGGGTTTGACGTCCACGGCACCGAAGTGATAATGGACGTCCCTGACGGGCAGTTATGGAGGACAGGGAAATCTATTGCCTATGGAGTACGATCTGAACACTGATCAATTCAGGGACCTTTCAACAGACATGCTATGGAACAAGTTCGTCTTTTTTCCCTGGATTGCGAGTCCAGCTACCGGGGCCGGGACAGGGACTCGAACCCACGACCCGGCGATTCCCTTCGCTCTCTTGCTCCGACGCTTGACAGCCGGAGCTATTTCGGACTCTTCTTTTACGAAAAAAACCTATCTTCTCATTAATACCCGCATGGTTTTTCATAAACAGTGTCTGCATAAGCCTGCTGTTTGTCCCTGCTCTGGGGTAAGATTAGATCAAATTGTGACCTGTAAGCCCAGGTGTGAAAATCAGCAAGAACTGAAATTGCCAAGTTTGATCCTCTAATACGTCAAATGTTAGTACTGCGATGAGTGACGTATCATTATGGCATCGAGTCGTCACTATGAACACGGCGTCGTGGGACTTATGATGCCATGACGTGAAGCTTGAAGTGACGTCATTTCGCTGCGCGTGCTAGTATTCTTCTTCAGAATAGCTATCGCTACGCCAGACCTCAGAGCTGACGAATGGCGGGAATCGCCGTGTGCCCTTCTTTATTTCTGTGTGCCAGTGTGTGTGGATCATAGGGTGGGTTAAAGTAAAATGAGATGAATCAGAAGGATAAGCTTGAAAATAGGAACGACTTTGGGCTGGGGTCCTATCTTGTTTCAATCATGTTATTGCACACAGACACTCGCACACACATAACACACTCGCGCCTAATAGACGTATAATAATTATGTATATAAGAACTAATTAAAATGGAAAGGCAACACATGACTATCTTGAAAAGGCTAATAAAAAGACCCACACAGTCTCTCTCTCTCTCTCTCTCTCTCTCTCTCTCTCTCTCTCTCTCTCTCTCTCTCTCTCTCTCTCTCTCTCTCTCTCTTTCTCTCTCTCGCTCTCTCTCTCTCTCTCTCTCTCTCTCTCTCTCTCTCTCTCTCTCTCTCTCTCTCTCTCTCTCTCTCTCTCTCTCTCTCTCACACACACACACACACACTGCATAATAGTCTAATTCATTAAGTACCTGAAATAAACTTAAACGGTAAAAAGCGTAGGTTGAGCAATAACAGCATCAACAAAATCGGCCAATAATAATAATAATGTACATTTATATAGCGCTTAATCTCCAAATGAATGTTGCTCTAAGCGCTTTACAAGATCAAAAATCACAGAACAAAAAGTACAAGAAAGAAAACGCTACAATAAATGTTACAAAAACTAAAGTGACACATATTAAAAGCTCACATACACACTCACAATACTACTCAAGGCGCGCGAGTCACGCTGACACAGCTGTGGGCGAGAGAGAGAGAGAGAGAGTCACACAGCAAACAGACAGCGAATTAAACAGTAAAGTGTGTGCGTGTGGGTGAATTTAAAAGCGACCTGTTCGCGACAATGGAGGATCAATATTATAGTTGTCAATACCTACTTTGTATTCAAATGTTCACTGTATGTCTTACAATAATGTTGAACAAAGAGGCTAACAGCTTTTGAAGTCTGAATGTAATGAAATGAAAGACTTCTCTGATCTCCTCAGTTCCCCTTTGATAGTAAGGTAGTTCCAACGATGTTTACCAGAAGACCTGTGTTACGCGTGCATACTCACATGGATTGTAATAAGAAGGGTAGAAAAGTCTCCGTTGAGGCAAGACAACATTGAGAACCCGTTTTCTCAGGAAGGTTTAGCAATCAAAGCCCACCCTAGAGCAGGCCTTTTTAACTCATTCAGCCCGATGGTCGTATTTCAAAAATTTTGGAGGCGTCATCTAACGACTATGCACCAGTTGCAGGAGATGGATCGACCGTGATAATTCAAGGGCAGTGCCAGATTATCTTGTCGCCGAATTATCATGGTCGACCATTACCTGCTGTAGTGCGTCAGGGCTGAATGAGTTAATGCCTCCACTGCGTTATACTTCTTGAAGCCGAACATGTAACAATTGTAAGGAACTGAGAAGAATAACCACAAAATGAGTCGGTTGGTCCGTATTACGTGTATTCTCTCTTTGTTGATCATTACTGATGGTATAGAAATGAGAAGTGTACTCATCTCTGTAATATCAATGTGGTTTGAGAAAAAGGTGTGTCTGACTTTACTAGGATGGAAAGATGAAAAACAGGTTAAATTCTCAGCTAACATGCAATGAATTTGTTGAACTTTACGTCCTGAAAGTTGTTCATTTGGGTGTAAATTCCTTAAGTCGTGGATTTGAGAAAATTGCCACAGGCAAAAACAAGTTCCTGAATTATAGCTGCTTTCAGAGTGTGGTTACAAATGTCGCGGGGAAAATACGTTATCTGTCTGTCTGTGTCTCTCACCCCGGCATTTCAGAGATTTGAGAGATTAAGTAAATTCTGATGAACAGGAAACCTTCTGTCGGTTGTTTGTTTGTTTGGTTGTTGTTGTTTTTTTGTTTTTTTTTTTATTTGTCTGTTTCAACGTGACTTTTCATATTTTATTCTTATCTTAAAAGAATGTTGAGTGGTATGAACATAATTTTGGTCCGTAGAAAAAGACAACGCTTAAGCCGAACAACTCTGCTTATCCGCTTATCCCTCATCCGGATTATCCGCTTATCCGTCATCCTGATAAGTCGATTATCCGTGATACGGATAAGTCTAACGACGGATAAGTCGAACGAAGAAAAAAAATCCCCTGCAGGTGTGACTTAAGCGTCGCCGACTGTATTAAGCCCAGTATAAGGAAGATCCATTTTCACGCGAATTGGCCAAGTTTCCAAGCCTGAAACTCTCTCTCTCTCTTTCTCACTCTCTCTCTCTCCCTCTCTCCCGCCGGAACCACCGCCGTCGGCCGTAGTTTACATCGTGATGATTAGTTCACGGCCCTATTTCCATGGACTAGCAAAAGTATGTTAAGTGATATTTGGTGTGTGACTTCATGAGTGAACGAGGATTTTGGTGGTGTGTTTATTGTGAAAGTTGGACAGACTGAACAAGAGTAATTTGGAACTATATTTTCTTCAGCACCGAACCGGTTTTAGCCGCCAGGATCGCCGCACGGCTGTTCATGGCATTCCATTTAGTTGGAGGCGCGCGCGTGCAGGCGTAGTATAAGATAAGGAGCCGCGCAGCGTGGTAGCGAACACGCCGCGATGTGTGTACACTGACACTACAGGCCACAGACCACAGTGGTGTTTCCGTACTGTCCAGTCTCTTAGCCTTAGTCAATCCCAGTCATCCCCTAATTGTTCAATTCCCTAAAAAGCACTACTGCCCACCAGCTGCACATTTGCCATGCATAAAATACCAAAAAAAACAGCACATGACCCGTCTCATTTCTTGGCTATGAAACTGGTTCCTTACCAACCCCACACCCAAGCACAGCTGAAATCAGCGTGCCCCTCAAATCACTACGCCAAAGGCAACTCAACATAGGCCCACAAATGTCCACTGGATAAGCTCCGGATGGTATGAATCAAAGCACCAAACATGTCTCCTCTCAGCTAACCACAAATTTCCAGCAAATTCCCACATTCAGCCCAACTGCAAATTTTCAAACAAGGCAAAAATTATTTTTAAAAACACGGGACCTCTTACTGCCTGAACTTCCCAATTTAAATGTATACCGTGACCTGTCAGAGACACTTGTCCCACCTGAACACCATTCAATCTGCTATCAGTGCAACCCTTAGACAATAGCTAAGTCAAATCCAAAGTGACACCCTTGAACGTTGCTGCATCTTTATGTTATGGCCCATTATGTGAAGTGCCTTGATGTGGCGTTCACAACGCTGCTGACGTGTTGGATCATGCATATCTGATGCCATGAAAAACAGCCTAGATATGGTCAGAATGCCTCCAAAATTGGCATGTACATCAAGTAATATATCTGATCTTCAGAAATGTTGCATTTGAGACACAGGCACATGAAAGTGGTTTTTTTTCATATTTTTCCATTGCCTACCCCCCTACTTTTTCTGTTTTTCCAAGTTTACACACGCATGCAATACAGTCAAACTGACTTCTGGTGGGCTGGACAACTTAAAACAGTTACCATGACACTGACACTGATGAAAAATGAGCTTTCAGACCCAAGGCCATTTCCTTGTGTATCTTAGGGCAGCCCAAAAGACAACACCCAGGCATCCTCATTGACCCTGTTGTCTGGTGACAACAAGCTGGAAGAGGCCTGTAACCAGCTGCCATGCCCTATGTGCTGCTGGCAATCTTTCCCTAGGCAAAAGGGGTCATGAAACAGCACTGCAATTTAAACATTAAGTCTATTGAGCTATCCCACAGGAAAAAGACTACACAAACCAACCAAAACTATGCTACGCGGGACACGCCCCATACACTAATTAGTGTCTGGAGTGCTGATTTAGGAGGTAGCATAGAAAAATGGTTATGTACAGTTCATTTTTATATAAAACACACTTGTCAGAGTCTCAAAACACCTCAGCTCATCTTGCAGATGTAGTAGGCATGTGTGTGCCAAACTTGTCAACACTCCTGTAAAACCCTGTACTGGTGCCTGCAACTGCTGGTCCCATAACAATGCACTCAAATGAGCTTTACTCAGTGTACAAGTGCTTGTGTTTGGCTTAGAATAGACACCAGAGACATCCCTCATGACAATTACAGCAGAATGACACCTCAGATGCAACCAGTGTAGCAGTACCATGCAAAATAACACTTCTGCAGGTCACAATATTTTGGCCGCTTATTTCACTCTGAGGTCAGCTGTCTGATGAAATGCACATGCTAACACCGTTTCATTGTAGTTTTTATCTTAACCTTTGACCTTAAGCCCCCAACCCCCCCCCCCCCTCCCCCCGGCCTCCAACCCAAACCCCTGCCCACCCCACCCTACACCCACCCCACACAACTTCAAAAACTGAAAGAGTGAATTTTTTTTAACGCATTTATCAAACTGAACACCCCAAACCCCACCCCTTTCAAGGTCAAGGTCAAAGGTCACAGCTCATGGTCGAAGGAAAGACTCATGACTACCTGTAAGACAAAAAATAAATGAGCAAACACACTAAACCTAGCTCACAGTGCAGGTAAACAGGGTGTTGCCACGCAAAACATGCCAAAACGCCTATAAAACTGCATGCACAGCGATTTTTTGGCAAAATTTCAAATTTTTCATGATTTTCTTACTTTTCCAACTGCAACCATCCAAACTCATTGATCTGGTTACACTAAACCAGTTTCCGTCTATGTCACATATGGCATGTGGTGCACCTGACAGGCCACAGACCACAGTGGTGTTTCCGTACTGTCCAGTCTCTTAGCCTTAGTCAATCCCAGTCATCCCCTAATTGTTCAATTCCCTAAAAAGCACTACTGCCCACCAGCTGCACATTTGCCATGCATAAAATACCAAAAAAAACAGCACATGACCCGTCTCATTTCTTGGCTATGAAACTGGTTCCTTACCAACCCCACACCCAAGCACAGCTGAAATCAGCGTGCCCCTCAAATCACTACGCCAAAGGCAACTCAACATAGGCCCACAAATGTCCACTGGATAAGCTCCGGATGGTATGAATCAAAGCACCAAACATGTCTCCTCTCAGCTAACCACAAATTTCCAGCAAATTCCCACATTCAGCCCAACTGCAAATTTTCAAACAAGGCAAAAATTATTTTTAAAAACACGGGACCTCTTACTGCCTGAACTTCCCAATTTAAATGTATACCGTGACCTACACGGGACACACTGTTTTTAATGGCGTCGCTTTTAGTATTTAAGCTCTCTAAGTAGGAGTAGCCGTGATCAGCAAACTGAACATGGCGTCCTACGAGTGAGTCCAGCAAAGAGATGACATCAGCCTCTCACCATGCCCGGGGGCCGCACCACTCGCTCAACCAAGACGGCCACTAAAGCTACACTTGAGCAAATAAATGACACTCTCGACCCAATTCAAAAAAACTGGGAAACTGACCCCTCCAGAATTTTTCTATGGAGAATAGCCCGCCATGAAAGATATCTTGAGCAGCCGCTTCCCCTTGGGGCTACAGCTGAATGGAAAGATCAAGATGTCAATCATGACCCAGTGAAATCGCCTATCTACCCTCCCTACCCCGAGTCGCTACAGAGTACTATACTGTGGCTTAGACAGGGATCGTCTAAAACAGGCTGTCGACTCACAATAACTGTATTTTACACTACATGCCTTATCAGAGCCCAAGGCAAGGGATGCGAGAGGTGGATATTTAAGGAATTTGAAATAATGAAGGATGTCGTAGAGCAGTTTCGCTCCAATCTTGATTCCAAGTCGCTACCTCTCTCCTCCCCCTCTTCCCTACTTGCGCTGCCTTCCGCCCCCTCCATTATGACTGACAGCGAGTCCCCGCCCACCCTGAACCCTGAGTATGAACCGATAAAACCACTCCTCTGCGAGGCAGCCTCTACTGTACCTATAGAGACTCCATCCCATTCATCCAGACCCATGTCGCCAGCGGCGACCCCAACTAATGCCGAAACTGATGGCAAAGCCTCGCCTGCTTCAGGCACCCCTCATGATGTAACGGACACTGTAGCCCTGTACCATGACCTGTCACCTGCTACACTGCTGAAATCCCATTATGACGTCACCTTGACCAGTACGCCAAAGGCATGTGTGCACTCAGATATCAATAGTACCCAGCGCGTCAACGATCAAGCGGACCTTCCCACCAGCAAAAACGACAGCCATGAGAATACCACTTCAACTACCTTCTCATCTAACCAGTTGGAAGACATGCTGAGCCAACTAGCAGCCGCCACAGAGTCAATAAGAGACCTACAAACAGAGCTATTGTCTGTGAAAAGTGAGCTGGCTACTATCAAAGGGCAATATGCAACACTTCAAGAAAAGCAAACCGTTCTTGATAGTGCCTTCAGGGACACTGAGGTCATGGTAAAAAATGGCAAGTTGGCCGAAGAAAAGTGTTTAACAGCGGCTGAACAATCGCACTACGCAGCTCTTGAACAACTGACCAAGGACCATGAGAAACTTATCAAAGAACATGAAACACTGAATAGACAAATGAACAAGCTAGCTAAAACTGAGGACACTCAGAGTGCTGAAATCACGGAACTTAAAGTTCAGTTGGATACTTTGTGTCGGTCACTGTCCCCCACCGCGCCCACTCAAACTGACGCCAGCCTACACACTGACAAAGCCCTCACCTTAAGCGCCCAGTTATCCATCACCCCTCCGGCCCTACCTCAAGTATTGGAAGCTGGTCAGTGCACGCCACCAATCAGCCCTGGGGGGAATAGCTGTAGCGGGACCGGGACCGAAGGGGTGTCGGCTATTCCCATAAGTCGTCAGCCACCGCAGGATACTGTCCCGTTCACTGTGCGACTACCGGCTAAAGCCAGAATAGCGGGACTACTGATTGGCGACTCTAACTTACAGCGGGTAGATCGCCGGAGACTGGATCCCAGCGGGGCCACGTGCGTTCGAACCCTACGAGGGGTGACAGTTGGACAGCTGGCAGTGGCCCTGAGTCATTGCGAACCACGTGCTCACATTGGACATGTAGTGGTCCACGTTGGTACAAATGATTGCGCCTCAGGCCATGACATTGACGTCATCCTGAGGGACTACAATAGTCTGACACTAGCAGTCCGCCGTGCCTTCCCGTCTGCATCTGTCGCCTTCACTGACCTCCGTCCTTCCGCAAGGCCGGTGCCCCCTGCAGAAAGTGTGCACCATTAATGAACGTCTGGCAAAACTCTGCCGCCAAGTGAAGGTGCACTTTCTCCAAGAGACAGGCTTTTACACGCCAGCAGGCGCAGTGGTTACATCACTGTTCAATAACGACAAACTTCATGTCAATGAGCGTGGTGCTGGTGTCCTGCTCCATCTGGTCAAACAGTTTCTCCTTCAGGCCAGAGATCACAGGGAATCTGACACACAACAGCTTCCCGACCAGCGCGCCACCCGCCAAGTACTGAGCACATGTGCTTTTGACACGTTACGCTCGGACAGTGATCGTACTCAGGTAGTAAATTCTGCTGAGGGCCGGAGACCAGAACCTGACCATCCCACTCAGAATTCAGACGGTACTATTCGCAAACCCTCAGTGACTTTTCCTGTCCGCCGTTGGGAGACAGCCCACAATACTCTGTTCTCACCTCCCAAAATCAGTAACAATACACATGACATTGATCCCTCAGCCTCTGGTGGACGTCAAGCTACTGAAGCTGTTGGCATCCAGTCTTACGATGAACAGAGTGCGCCGCCTGCCAATGAACTCACAGGTGCCAAACAGGGCGGGTCGGGTGCTGCTTTTGCCTCCAACTTCCCTTTCTCCCAGCCGCTCCTTTACCACCGTGTGGAAGCTGGACCGGACCCCTTCGCTTCGTGTTTTCCCGGCAACTACGTACGCCCTTCTGCCGGCTTCTGGCCGCAGGTCACACCACACGGACTACCCGTGCCACCGTTACCTGCATTCCACCCGACTTTTTCACCGTACCCAGGATCTTATCCGCAGTGGCTGGTTCCGTACCACTCAGGCGGCTTGCGGTCCCAAGTCATCTAGTGATTGGATTATGCCAGGGACAGCTGGGTACTGAGTGGTGGTGTTGTTGTTGTTGTTGTTGGTTGTTTTTTTTTTTTGTTTTTTTGTTTTTTTCATAGTGACATGTGAACTAGTTTAACAGGACACAAAGTGTGAGGCTTGTTGTTATCTATTTGGATTCTACTGCCATATTTAGCCGATTGGTGCTGATTTTGTTGCGATAGACAGATATCTGGACTGAAATTACCCTGCCGAGCTTTTTGGCTACGTTAATCTCATTTTGCTTCTGACGCAGACGTCGTCTGTGATATGACTATGTATTTGCAAATGAGCAGCTTTCTGACTGAGCCAGAAATGTTTCTAGACAAAGTGTGACATTAAGCGGCTATTTTGAGAAGCTGCGTGAAAAGGGACACACGGATTTGTTCCTTTGTCATATCCTCTGTGCCTAACGGTGAATCTGCACTTTGGAATGTGAAAATAGTAAATTTTTGGTTTTTTAGTCATGTGTGGACTGAATAGCGCCGGTTATAACTTGAATTTACTCATTTGAGGCCGGAGTGTGACTGTATAGTGAAAGTTTTCGTGAACTCTTAGTTATCTAAATTGTTTTTCTTCTTCTGTACAAAGATCAGTCGTACAGACTTATAAGAGAAAGGATAACTATTGACTATTGACTTTATGAAAAGGTCTTTTGTCGTCGTGTGTACACTAGTGTCTATATACAACGAACAATATGGCGAGTGGATCCACTGGCTTAGCCACTCAAGGACTGAAAGTCGGACATTTAAATGTGTATCATTTATATCCGAAAGTACATGATGTCTCCCTGTTTCTGAACCAGCCGTCACATTTCCACCTCTTTGGTCTCACTGAATCTCGTCTGGACTCTCGAATCACTGACGCATGTGTCAGTATTCCGAATTTTTCTCTTATTCGACCTGATGCAACTTCTCCTGGTCATACTGGGCTAGCTGTTTATGTGCACAGCACTGTTCAGCACAGGGTACGCAGACGTCTTGATCTTGAGACAAAGGAGGTGGAATGTGTGTGGTTAGATGTCAAGCTTCCTAACACGTCGCCACTACTAGTTGGCTTTGTGTATAGGAATCCAGCATCGACTGCCGAGTGGTATGACGACTTTGTACAGGTGATGGATAAAGTGAATGACACAGGCAGGGATATACTCATTTTCGGTGATTTTAACATTGACATCTTAAAACCCCATTCGATGTGGCAATGTACAACAATGCTGTTTGGACTAAAACAGATGATTACCACTGCAACCAGAGTAACCAACTCTTCGTGTACTTTGATTGACCACATCTATACTAACAACCCTCAAGCTATCATTGAAACTGATGTCCCTTCACTAGCTGTCAGTGACCACTTTCCCATGGTCATGTTATGTTCCTAAACAGAGCCGAACTCAACATTTATACATTACTTATAGATGTTTTAGAAAACTAGATAGAGATAGTTTCCTTCATGACCTCAGTTTTTGCCGTTCCATGAAGTTTACAATTACAATGACCCTGATGTAGCGCTCTCACTGTGGCTTGAGCTGTTCCTCGGAGTGCTAAATAAGCATGTCCCTTTAAAAAGGAAACGAGTCCGGTGCCGTGAGCCCCCCACCTGGATTACGGAGGAGATTAAACAAACCATGGAAGCCAGAAATCGAGCCAAGCGGGACAAAGATTTTATTGAGTTTAAAAGGTTACGTAACAGAGTCAAATACCTTATCCGGGAGGCACAAAAAACACTGGTAGAAAAAACCATACGCAGCGGGAATCCGTCTTCAATATGGAAAGTTTTAAACTTACTAACTAACAATAGTAAAAATCGTTCTGCAAACACGACTGCCAACCTTACAGCCGATGCATTTAACGACCACTTCATTTTAGCCCCGAAATCTTTACTACTTGCTGAAGGTTTGGATCAGGTGGACCATGTCGCATCGCAGAAGCTTACTGACTTTTGTAAGCAAAGACTGTCCGCGGGCGATGCTTTTAATATCCCTTGCATCGCTGTACATGAAGTGGGCAGACTTATCTCTAGTCTCAAGAACAAAAAGTCAGCTGGCATTGATGGAATCAATGGTTTTATCCTCGAACTTTCTCTTCCATACAACCTATGTATTCAAAATAATATTTTTCCGGCGGCTTTCAAAAAATCTAAAGTGGTACCTATACCTAAAACAAAAGACACATCTGATCCAAATAATTTTCGGCCTATATCCATATTATCTATTCTATCGAAGCCTATTGAGAAGCATGTACACAAACATCTTCTCGAATTCCTGGAAGAAAAGTCTCTCCTGAATAAATATCAATCTGGTTTTCGCCCTAAACATTCGTGTCACACTGCCTTGGTTCATATGATTGACACTTGGCTGCTCAACATCAACAGAAACAAAATGTCTGGTGCTGTCTTTCTAGACCTAAAAAAAGCGTTCGACCTTATAAACCACGAAATTTTATTAGAGAAACTAGACTGCTACTTTAACAATAACAGCCCAGGGACACTCTCATTCTTTCGTTCATATATCATAGGGAGAATTCAAACTGTGTACATCAATGCTACCTTCTCTTCTGAAAAGCGTGTTGAGTATGGCGTGCCCCAGGGATCCATATTAGGACCGTTACTTTTCTGTTTGTTTATAAATGATCTTCCACTTTATATTTCAAATCCAAATACCGAATGTGACATGTTTGCCGATGATTCAACTCTTCACGCTGGAGGGAAAACTGTACCTGAAATATCAAGCAATCTTCAGCTTAGTCTTCAGGAGGTCTCACTGTGGTGCAAAAATAATCAAATGCTTGTAAATCCATCCAAAACGAAAAGCATGCTAATCACAACACGCCAAAAGCATCAGCTCCGCCCCCATTCACTTAACCTCTCTTTTGATTCAGTTCCCATTGAGCAAGTCAAGGAATATCGCCTCCTCGGGGTAATTGTTGATGACCAACTGTGCTGGTTGCCCCATCTAACACAACTAGGGAAAACATTATCAAAGAAGCTATTTTTACTGTCAAGATTAAAATCTATCATTGATACTAAGACACGAAAGCTATTTTTCAACTCCTACATTAAACCTCACATTGACTACGCATCTACTATTTGGGACGGCTGTAGTAAGGCTAACCTTAAGCGGATTAATTCTCTATACAATCGCGCAGTTAAACTGATCCTCCCAATCCCCTCTCTAACTTTACATCAACACCTTACGTTTAATAAGTGCATACTTATGCACAAAGCACTGAACGGGAAAGCCCCCCTCTACCTGGCTAAGCTTTTCACTGAGAGCGAAAGGGTTTACAGCACTTTGAGGAACAGTCTCGTCATTGAACGGCCCCGAATCGACTTGTTTAAATCCAGCCTTTCTTACGCGGGTGCCTATTTATGGAACTCACTTCCTCCACATATACAGCAAACGAGATATCTTCCATTGTTTAGGACGAACGCTTTTAAATACATCTCTGAGCAAACTTGAATGAAACGTAGATAATATGTCCAAAAGAGTCATGTCAATGATTTCCTGTGGTCCTCCGTTTTGCACTTGTTAGCTTTTACATAATATCTCTCTTTTTCGTGGTGTTTTGCCTCCTCACTAAATTCCTACACATGAGTAGCTGTATCATAAGTGTGCAGTCGCTTTCTATAAACACACTTTACATCGCAACCCCCCCCCCCCCTAAGACCCTGTCATTTTGCTGTGTGTGTGTGTGTAATCTTCAGCAACTTTGGAACTTGTATCGGAATGTAACACAAGTGACCTGTGAGTGTAGCCGCTTGTTTTGTGCTGTTAACATATTGTTTTAATGTTGCTTTTAATATTGTAGTTTAGCAAGGACAAACATGAAAAGAGGCCTGTGCGCCTATTGTTTCCATCCTTGAGAAATAAAGTATCATTCATTCATTCATTCATTCATTCATTCATTCATTCTCTCTCTCTCTTTAGCGTCAGCGTTGTAAAAAATGTTAGCGTACCTAATATTTCCATTAGTGATCACTTTCCTGTTTGTTTTACGTTGTCTGTTAGGTTAGCTAAACAGTCAATCAAAGGACACACTACCATAATGTATAGATGTTTTAAAAAATTCGACCAAACTGCTTTTTTGTATGACCTATCTTTAGTACCATTTTATGATATACAAAACTGCAAAAACCCTAACGATGCCCTGTCACGCTGGTACGAGCTGTTTCTCGCCGTTCTTTTTAGACACGCGCCTAAGCGCATCAAACGCGTCAAATATCCTGTTATGCCAAAATGGCTCTCTGGTGAAATGAAATGAAATGAAATGAAACTTTATTTCTCAACGGATAAAGTAATTAGCACGTGTGCCATTTTTCATACTTGCCGTTGCTACTCTACAAACACAGAATAATAATTGTAATACTAATAGTACCAAATTACACACACACAAAATTCATTCATTCATTCGGTCATACAAAAAACAAAAGAAAAATAGAAAGTACACGCAACGCGCGCACACACTGACACATACACGCTCGCGCGCACACACAGACACGCGCTAATGATAACTTGACCTATATACGAAGCAAATCATTTGGATCATAGTGAAAATTCACTTCAGACAGCAAAATTATTTGGATTATAATAGAAAGTTGAATTATGTAATTAGGCAATTATTATTAGTATGCACAAACCATACGGCAGCATGCACTGATTATACGATAAGCACACGTTTGATACGAATACTTGGTGAGATAAAACAAGCAATGGAAGTAAGAGATGAATTAAAACGAGACAAGAAATTTACTGAATACAAGAAGCAGCGAAACCGTGTCAAATCTTTAGTTCGTAAAGCACAGAGGCAAAATGCAGAACAAGTTATTGCCGGCGGCAAAGACATCCGTTCAGTCTGGCAAGTAATAAACAATTTCACCAAAGGTAACAGTAAACGATCGCCTAATATTCCGCCCGATCTTACTGCTGATGCGTTCAACGCTCACTTCATAACTGTTGCTCAAACTCTGGCGAAGTCAAATACACCTAACCCTGTAAACTACACTTCCTCTCATCAACTACGTCACCATAGTCAACAGAGAGCCTGCGGCCCATTTTTAGTACCGCTTATGACTGTCCTAGATGTAGGCAAATCCATTTCCCGTTTAAAGAACAACTCGTCTTGCGGTCCAGATGGTATTAATAGTCAAATTTTAAAACTATCTCTGCCCTACGTCGTCGAATCCCTGACCTTTATATATAATTTATCGATCAGACATAACGTTTTTCCCGACGAGCTAAAAAAAGCGAAGGTAATCCCTCTTCCTAAAAGCAAAGATTTATGCAACCTAAACGAGTACAGACCCATTTCCATATTATCCTGTATTTCAAAACCGCTCGAGAAACATATCCATACTCATCTTTTAAACTTTCTGGAGCAAAACCATCTGATAACTGCAGCACAATCAGGATTTCGACCTCTACATTCATGCCAAACTGCCCTCAATCATTTAATTGATAAATGGCTCTCTGCCATAAATGACAGTAAAGTATCAGGTACAATCTTTCTTGACCTGAAAAAAGCTTTTGATCTTGTCAACCACTCTATCCTACTAAAAAAAACTACCATTCTATCACATTGACTCAAATACTGTCTCCTTTATTTCTTCCTATCTCAGGGACAGAACGCAGAAAGTACTGCTAAATGGCAAATATTCCTCTGATGGTTTAGTAACTTGTGGTGTTCCACAGGGGTCTATTCTAGGGCCCTTATTATTTAATCTATTTATTAATGATCTGCCACTGCGCATATCTCATTTAGACGCAAACTGCGATCTGTTCGCAGATGACACGACCATACACACATCTGATAAAGATATCGCAACCATTAATAAGGTACTCCAACAAAGTCTTGATGAAGTAGTATGCTGGTGCAGTGATAATCACATGATTATTAGTATTCCAAAGACAAAGAGCATGTTAGTTACTACACGTCAGAAACACCAGCAAGGCCTACCACCTTCAACACTCTCCTTAGATAGCCAGCCTGTAGAACAAGTAACCAGGCATCGCTTATTAGGCGTTATTGTGGACAACCAATTAAGCTGGGAGCCCCATACTGACTCTATATGCAAAACAATCTCCAAAAATCTGTTCCTGTTATCAAAACTACGCCATATAGTTAATACTGATATCCGTAAACTCGTTTTCCATGCGCATATCAAAACGCATTGTGACTACAGTTCTACCGTCTGGGATGGATGCAGCGAAGTTCACATGAAAAAAGTTAATTCTTTGTATCGTCGGGGCATTAAATTAATACTTCCCGGTCCTACTTCGGCTGATGAAAAATTAAAATCTCTCAAGTTACTAACATTGCAGAAACAGTTTGAATTAATCGCTGTCTTCTACTGCACAAGATCATGCACGGAAAAGCCCCACCCTATCTAAAAATTCTATTTTCCGACAATAATAGGAAAAAAACGAGAAATAGCTCGATCCACCTTCCAAAAATTAGATTAGACATCTGTAAAACCAGCCTGTCTTTTTCAGGCGCTAAAGGTGGAATATGTTACCTCCACACCTGAAATCAATTTGTAAGATTAGCGTCTTCAAAGATCGCCTCAATAAATATTTACTTCAGAAGTAATAGTATTTTCGGTTCCCTTATGCTACTATTCGTATAGGTAGTGACAAGTTTCCTATTACCTAATACACTTCTACTGTTGCTGCAGATTATGTAATAGTTCCACTGTCTGCATTAACATGTCACTAGGTTCATACTTGTGTGTGTATATATATATATATATATATATATATATATATATATATATATATATATATATATATATATATATATATATATATATATCTGAGGTGGGGGGGAGTTGGGTTTTTTTTACTTACATATGTTTGGATGTATCGTCTGATGTATTTTTATATGTGTAGAGTAGCAGGACAGTTTGGAAGATAGGCATTGCTATGCCTAAAACTTTTTATCCTGAATAAAAACGTTTCATCATCATCATCATCATCATCTCTCTCTCTCTCTCTCTCTCTCTCTCTCTCTCTCTCTCTCTCTCTCTCTCTCTCTCTCTCTCTCTCTCTCTCTCTCTCTCTCTCTCTCTCTCTCTCTCTCTCTCTCTCTCTCTCTCTCTCTCTCTCTCTCTTTACCCCTGATGACTGATCAGTGTGTGATGACTGGCTTAGTGGTCAGTGTGAATAGACACACCCGCGTGCAGGTCTCATCGAAATTCGGGTATAATTATGACAATTGCAGCGCTCTGTGACTTTACAAACTGTGTTAGCCTGTGTACTGAACAGGAGTGCACAACTTAGTCGCTATTAAAGTGATTCTTATCACTGACTGTGTCGGTAGCAAATAGAATAAGATTACTCTGGTACGCTTCATCGCGTTTTGTTTTTAGCAACGGTACGCTGCACACGCAGAGACCTATATCTGCAGACATTTTCACTTACATCTACGATCCGCTATCTTTTTCTTCCTTTTTTTTTTTTTTTTTTTTTTTTTTTTTTAAATCTTTTGCGCATGTTTTATTGCTATGTTTTGACCACTGATCTGCATGCCACATAGTGACACTTTTATTGTTGTTTAAACTGTCACTTAGTTTGTTAGTATACTTGAAATTAGTATTTGGTTGCGAAATTACCTGACATGTTTACTAGTGTCAGCGATCATTTGCTTAAAATAGGCCACCTCAATGTATATCACCTTTGCAGTAAAGTGTCAGACGTTACAGTACTACTCAACCAACCCTCCCCATATCACATATTTGGCTTTACAGAAAGTAGGTTGACAGAGAATATATGTGACCAAGCTATCGCCATACAAAATTTCTCCGTTCATAGGCGAGATGCTTCAGCGCCTGGTCATACTGGCATTTGTGCTTATGTTCACAATACTATTGCTAACAACGTGACACGACGATGTGACCTGGAATCCACCCATGTGGAAAGCCTGTGGCTTGAGATAAAAGCAACCGCCAAGTCAACCCCTACCTTCGTATGTTTTATTTACAGAATCCCCGCAGCTACAGTGTCCTGGCAAGATGATTTTGTTGTAGTGGTTGACAAAGTACAAAACTCCAAGGGTGATATACATATACTCGGTGATTTTAATGTTGATTTATTGAAATCTGGCAACACGTCATGGAAATCCATGATAACGTTCTTAGGCCTTACACAAGTAGTTCAGTCACCCACCAGGGTCACTGCTACTTCATCCACATTAATCGACCATGTTTATACAACCAACGACAGTGCCCTTAGCAATGTCTATGTACCCAGCATCTCTGTCAGTGATCATTTTCCTATTTGTTTCTCATTATCTGCGAAGTTGCCGAAGAAACCTCATAAGGAGCATATAACTATCCTCTACAGATCATTCAAAAAATTTAACCAAGATGATTTTTTGCATGACCTTTCCCAAACACCATTTTCCGATGTGTATAACTATAACGATCCCAATGTAGCGCTGTCCCACTGGTATAAGTTGTTCCTCGGTGTTCTTGACAGACATGCCCCGAGGCGCACTAAGCGTGTTAAACATCCCACTGTGCCTGAGTGGCTGACGGATGAGATTAAAAGTGCGATGGAACTAAGAGATCTATTGAAACAACAAAAGAAATTTGACGAGTACAAAAAACAGCGAAACATAGTTAAATCATTAGTACGTAAAGCACAGAGGCAGTATGCTGAAAGGATTATTGCGGGCGGTAAAGACATACGCAGCGTGTGGCAGGTGATTAACACATTTACTAAAGGACAATCTAGCAAATCAACGAGTGTCCCCCCGCACCTTACAGCTGATGTATTTAATGAACACTTTCTTAACATTGCTAAAACCCTGTCACAGACGAACACCAGTGAACCAGATGAATACGTATGTTCAGAACAATTGAAACAGCACAGTCAGATAAACGCTGGCAATACTTTCTCAGTTCCCCTAATGACCGTCCTTGATGTAGGAAAATCTATAACCAACATGAAAAGTAATACATCTTGTGGTGTAGACGGTATTAGCAGTAAAATCCTGAAAATTGCGCTCCCTTATATTGTTGAATCGTTGACCTTTATATATAACCTCTCGATTCAAAAGAGCATGTTTCCCGACGAATTGAAAATAGCAAAAGTTACTCCTCTACCAAAAAGCAAAGATCTGAGCGACCCAAGTGAGTACAGACCTATTTCAATCTTATCAGCAGTGTCCAAACCACTTGAAAGGCATATACATAATCATTTACTTCAATTCCTGGAGGAAAACCGCCTTATTAGTACAGCACAATCAGCTTTTCGGCCGAAACATTCGTGTCAGACAGCCTTAACTCTCATAACCCACAAATGGCTTACTGCCATAAATGAGTCCAAACTTTCAGGTGTAGTATTTCTAGATCTTAAAAAAAAGCCTTCGATCTCATTAACCACTCAATTTTACTAAAGAAGTTACCTTTATATCACATTGACTCAAAAGCAGTCGCTTTTCTCTCGTCCTATCTCTTAGACAGAACGCAGAAAGTGTTCTTGAATGGTAAATACTCAGCGGAAGGACTGGTGACCCATGGTGTTCCTCAGGGATCCACCCTAGGACCATTATTATTCAACATCTTTATAAATGACCTTCCACTGTCAATATCACACCCCGGCACAAACTGTGAACTATTTGCTGATGATACATCATTACACGTATCTGATAAAAATGTTTCAACCGTGACCGCCGTCCTCCAACATAGTTTAGATGAAGTGTCAACTTGGTGTGAAGAAAATCATATGATTATTAGTATTCCTAAAACGAAAAGTATGCTGGTGACGACACGCCAAAAGCATCAACGTGGTTTGCAACCCCTTGAACTGTCCCTTCAATCTCAGCCCATAGAACAAGTGTCAAAACATCGTTTGTTGGGAGTGACAGTCGACGAACAGCTCAGCTAGGAACCTCACATAGAAACTGCATGTAAAACTATTTCGAAGAATCTCTTTTTATTATCCAAATTAAGTCGTATAGTTGACATTGATGCTCGAAAACTATTTTTTAACGCACACATCAAGACACATTGTAATTATGCTTCCAGTATCTGGGACGGCTGTGGAGACATTCATTTGAAAAAAATTAATTCCCTTTACCGGCGAGGTATTAAGCTTATTCTTCCTGGTTCGTCCCCTACTGATGAAAGACTAAAGGCCCTTAATATCCTACCACTTAGTAAACAATTGGAACTTAATAGATGCTTACTTGTGCAAAAAATTCTAAACGATGCCGCCCCTCCCTATCTCCGTGAGCTGTTTTCCCACACGAATAGAGAGAACACGAGGAACAGCTTACTCCATCTCCCAAGACCGAGAATCGACATCTTCAAATCTAGCATATCATTTTCTGGTGCTAAGTCATGGAATAATTTGCCCTCTCATTTAAAGTCCATTTCAAAGTTATCTATCTTCAGAACTCGCGTCCATAAATATCTGCTGTCGTTGTGAATGTTCTATTTTTCTGCTTAGTATGTTGCTCCAGCACAGCAGATTACTGCAGATTATGTAATAGTTCGACTGTCTGCATTAACATGTCAGGTTCATACGAGTGTATATATTGGTCTTTTTTTTTTTTTTTTTTTTTTTTCTTTTTTTTTTAAGGGTAAGGGGGAGGGGGGGGGGATGGGTCTTTTTACTTATATGTGTTTTATCTTTTGCTGTATCGTCTGATATTTTTTATATGTGTAGAGTAGCAGGACAGTTTGGAAGATAGGCATTGCTATGCCTAAAACTTTTTATCCTGAATAAAACGTTTCATCATCATCATCATCATCTCTCTCTCTCTCTCTCTCTCTCTCTCTCTCTCTCTCTCTCTCTCTCTCTCTCTCTCTCTCTCTCTCTCTCTCTCTCTCTCTCTCTCTCTCTCTCTCTCTCTCTCTCTCTCTCTCTCTCTCTCTCTCTCTCTCTCTCTCTCTCTCTCTCTCTCTCTCTCTCTCTCTCTCTCTCTCTCTCTCTCTCTCTCTCTCTCTCTCTCTCTCTCTCTCTCTCTCTCTCTCTCTGAAGGCCTATTCCCCTGCGTACAGTGATTACGCCTCTAGTCTTTGTTTATTGTGTTTATTGCACTTAGAATAGTTTAGTTAGTGATTTTATACTTTTTATTTGTATCATTATTATTACTTTCTATTTGGCACGTGTTACGGATACATTCTGTTGATTTTCTTCTTTTTTGTTTTTCTACAAACACATTGACTTTGCGTGAAATGAGTGGCGTAAAACTCAAGACGAAAGATCTCCGCATTGGTCATCTCAATATTTACCATCTTTGCAATAAGTTGCCTGACATATGTGTTTATCTAAATGGAGCAGACCCGTTTCATATTTTTGGACTGTCTGAAACACGTCTCAATTCAAATGTATCAGATATATCCATCCAAGTTCCTGGATTTACTGTCATGAGACGTGATCCTACGGCCCATGGACAGACAGGATTAGCTGCTTATGTTCACTCGTCTATTCAAGATTTTATACGTAGACGACATGATTTAGAAACCAAAGATATTGAGTGTATGTGGCTTGAACTGAAGGCCCCCCAATCTCCATCATTTCTTATTGGCCTTCTGTACCGCAACCCTGCTGCGAACTTTGAGTGGTATGATGATTTCCTTAGTATGTGTGATAAAGCTTGTAATCCCAACTCCAATGTCATCCTCATGGGAGACTTTAACATAGACATGCTAAAGCCTCACCATGCGTGGGACTCTACGTTAACGTTGTTGGGTCTGCAACAGTTAATCACTTCACCCACACGGATCACACAAACAACACCCACACTCATAGATCATATATACACAACCAAGCCAGAGTCTGTTCATAATGTATCTGTCGGTAACCTTAGTATCAGCGACCATTTTCCCATCCGCTGTACGTGGTCTACTAAACTCCCTAAAGCAAAGAAAGGATGCCATACGTATATTACCTATCGCTCCTTTAAAAGTTTTAATGAAAGCGAGTTTCTGTTTGATCTTAACAGCGCACCTTTTGATGAAGTATTTAGTACATCTGACCCTGACAGCGCTCTGTCTGTTTGGTATACCATCTTTCTTAAGATCTTAAATAAACATGCGCCCCTGCGGAGGAGACGCGTCAAACACGCATCACTCCCGCCGTGGCTTACTCAAGACATCATTCAAGCCATGAGGGTGAGAGATGATCTGAGACAGCAGAAGTGCTTCACTGAATTTAAGCGTGAGCGCAATCGCGTAAAATCTCTTGTGCGACAGGCTAAAAAATCTTTCATTGATCGCTTGATTAAACAAGACAAAGACATGTCCACGCTCTGGCGCGCTATGGCCGTAGTGACTGGAGGCAAGTGTAATAAATCTCCTTTAATCCCTTCTGATCTGACTGCAGACATGTTTAACGACCATTTCCTCTCAGTTGCCGAGTCTCTTGTCCCTTCAGAAGCAAGTTCTCAGCCCTACTCTTGCTCAGACAGACTAGTTGACTTTTGTAGAACGCGAACTGCAGGATCTGATCCTTTCGTGATTCCACCACTGGCAGTGCACGAAGTCGGTAGGACAATTAGTTCAATGAAGAATAAGAAATCGTCCGGGCCAGATGAAATCAGCCCCAAAATACTTAAATTAGCTATTCCTTATGTTATTGAAACAATAACCTATATTTATAATTTGTGCATTCAAACAAATATTTTCCCAAAGGAACTTAAAAAAGCCAAGGTTATACCCCTCCCGAAAACAAGAGATATGACTGATGTTAATAACTATCGCCCCATCTCACTATTGTCCATCCTTAGTAAACCACTTGAACGGCATATCCATAAACATCTCTTGGAATATTTAGAAAATCATACATTAATCCACCCCCTTCAGTCCGGATTCAGACCAAAGCACAGCTGTCACACGGCCCTAGCACGTCTAACTGATGTGTGGCTACGCTCAATAAATCAGGGCGAATTTACCGGCGCTGTATTTATTGACTTACGAAAAGCCTTTGATCTTGTGGACCATAAACTTCTACTTTCCAAGCTAAATGTGTACTTCGGTAGTTCGTTTGGCAATGAATGCATTTCTTCCTCAATTAACTACAGCCAGAAATCTCTTTACCACCATGGCACAACTCCACTTTTTGCCTCATATCTTAGCGACAGACAGCAGCGCGTCATGGTCAATGGATCATACTCCTCAAGCGGATTAGTAACACGGGGAGTTCCCCAGGGTTCAGTCCTAGGGCCTCTTCTGTTTTGCCTCTTTATAAATGACCTACCGCTACATTTGACTAGCGACAAAATTTCATGTGATTTATTCGCTGATGACGCCACAATTCACACCCCGGACAAGAGTATTGATTCTTTAAATGGCCGTTTGCAGCAGGGTTTGAGCGAAATTTCCACTTGGTGCGCAAACAATGAAATGATTTTAAATCCTTGCAAAACGGAATGCATGACGATAGCAACCCGTCAGAAGCACCAGCTCAAGCCACTTACACTCAGCCTGACTATCCATAATGACATCGTTAATCAGGTCACGGAACACCGATTACTTGGTGTAATTGTTGATGACCAGATGAAGTGGCAATCACACATAAATGCTGTATGTAAAACTGTTGCTAGAAATGTTTTTATGCTTTCAAAGTTGAAGTACTTTATCGATGTTGATGCCCGCAAGTTATTTTACAATGCGCATGTCAAATCCCACATCGATTATGCGTCCACGATATGGGATGGCAGCGGTGAAGAGGCTTAACTCCCTGCATCGGAGAGCAGCGAAACATATCCTGCCTGATTCAGCCCTAACAACTGATGAAAGACTTGAAAAACTGAAAATGCTACCTCTTAGCAAGCATCACCTCTTAAACAAGGGTGTGGTTATGTATAAAATCTGGAATGAGATTCACCCAAAATATCTTTGTAAGCTCTTTACCAAGGCAAGTTCAGGTTATTCTACTTCAAGACGAAACTCTATTACACCTCGCCCCAGGATAGATCTATTTAAAACCAGTGTATCTTTCTCAGGCGCATCTTTCTGGAACACACTGCCAACATGTATAACACACGCTAGCTCCCTCTCCTCTTTCAAGGAATGCCTCCTCAAGTACTTGTCTGCTGATACATAATCTACCACAAGTATTCGTATCAAACATGTGCTTATCGTATAATCAGTGCATGCTGCCGTATGGTTTGTGCATACTAATAATAATCGCCTAATTACATAATTCAACTTTCTATTATAATCCAAATAATTTTGCTGTCTGAAGTGAATTTTCACTATGATCCAAATGTTTTGCTTCGTATATAGGTCAAGTTATCATTAGCGCGTGTCTGTGTGTGCGTGCGAGCGTGTATGTGTCAGTGTGCGCGCGTTGCGTGTACTTTCTATTTTTCGTTTGTTTTTTGTATGACCGAATGAATGAATGAATTTTGTTTAATGTCTCTTCATGTTTAATGTTTTCTAATTTTTTTGGTGTAATTTGGTACTATTAGTATTACAATTATTATCCTGTGTTTGTAGAGTAGCAACGGCAAGTATGAAAAATGGCACACGTGCTAATCAGTACTTTATCCGTTGAGAAATAAAGTTTCATTTCATTTCATTTCATTTCATTTCATTTCTCTCTCTCTCTCTCTCTCTCTCTCTCTCTCTCTCTCTCTCTCTCTCTCTCTCTCTCTCTCTCCCACGCCGGCCTGTATCAACACGCACTCACATCGCTCTCTGATTCACAGTGGATTTATGTGTGTTGTGTGTGTGTGCTAAACGTTATTTTTGACAAGCTGGTTTGTAACGGTGACCTCTACAAGATGGCGAAATTTCATGGATTTGGACTGTGTATTTCGTGAGTTATGACTAAGATTACTTTTTGCAGTTTTGAGTACCGGCCATATGGGCCCGGTTTCTTCATAAGCGTTCACTGCGGCTCGGCTATGTTAGACGGATACAGAGGCGGTCGGATCCAGTCCCGCACTGACCCAAATTCCTTACTCTGAGTGCGCGCAGCGACTAAGCGACTAACACCTACAAGAGAGAAATATAGCCTAAAGCGAGGTTTTCCACTGCGTGCTTTTTAATTGTACAGCCGTTGTACAAGTTACAACTCGGCTAAAATTTAACTCTCGACACGCTAGTGTCGGCCACGATCATACGGATGCTGCGCCCCACTCTCGTCACGCTTCAGTGAGCGAGTGACCAGATCAACATAATTATCATCAAACGTCATGGCACCTACAAAGTAATCAGAGCACAGTGATGACACCAACCCTCCGACCATGTCAGGCCCCATCACCCGATCATCTTCTGCCAAATCCAAGTCCCCACTCGAAGCCCTCGACCAGTCCCCACTCGAACCCCTTGAGGAGATCACAGACACTAATGATCCCATCCAAAAACACTTTCTGACCGACCCCTCCAGAGTTTTCGCGTGGAGACTAGCTCTGCACGAACGCTACATCGCCCATCCACCCCCCGGAGTATCAGCGTCATGGGAAGATCGCAACAAAGACAAGAAAAACATCGAGACCCCCATCCAACCTCCCTGGCCTGATGCCTTGAATAACACCCTTGTGAACAGATTTCAGACGGAGCACCCGGTGGTGTGGTCACAATCACCGTATTCTACACGTCTTATCTCATTAGGATACAGGGTAAAAACTGCAAGTGGTGGACAGACGACGAATTTCAGCCTGTCCAAGAGATAGTTAACAATCTTGTAGCGAGCACTGACATTCTTTCCCAGTGCACTTCCTCCCCCCAGACGCCCGCCCTACCACCAGCCACCGGAGCAAACGCCGGGCATCGCCTGCCCACCCTCCACTCAGCCTCGCGAGTGTACTCTTCCACCTGAAGTGGCGACCACCGATATTAATCCCAACAACGACGATGCCCCGCCCACATTCCTCCAATCCACGACTAGCCTCCAGTGTGACATCGAAACTGCTTCCACGGAGCAAGTCTCTACTAACCCTTCCCCTTCAGATCCTTCGTCTGACGTCACCAAATCTACCGACACTCCCAACGCCACGCCCATACCACCCCGCGGCGCCGAGAGCTCGGAACCTGTCCCCAACCCATACAACACTAATCCCTCTTCAACTGGCGTGACTGACGCAGCGACCACATGCAATCACAATAACAGCCGTCAACAAGTTGATAAGGTTAACGGTACAACATTATCCTCTGATCAACCCCACCCTCCATACTTACTTGAGATTGCGCCATCCCCGACTACCCTGTCCATCCTGCAACAACAACTGATGGAAGCCACCGCCTGCATCCAAGAACTCAGAACTGAGCTGCAGACGGTCAAACAGGAGCTGGCTACTGTCAAGCAGCAGCATGCATCCCTCAGCGCCAGACAGGACAGCCTTGACAGTGACCGCAGGGACAATGAAGCCAAGCTCAAGCACGGCCTTCAAGCTGCTGACCAGTCCCTGCAAGACTATGCAACCTCAACCGAAAAGGCGATTGAGAAGTTAACTCATGAACAGAACAGTCTGTCCACACAAGTGACGAAACTTGCACTCAGCAAAGACACGCACGGCGCTACGCTTCGTACGCTGAAAAAACAAATTGAATCCCTGTCACCTTCAACAAAATCCAGTACCACACTGCCCGTCCAAGACCCGGGTACAAGCCAGTCCCTATCAAACTTCCCATCTCCCTCAAGCTGCAACAAGCACGTCAGTATGCAGGACTCGTCATCAACCAATAGCACACCAGTGACTTCACAACGCCTGTCGTTAACAAGCGGAACTCCTAACTCAGCTGTTAATATTGCCACGCGTAATCGCTTCGCAGCCCTTGCCACAGATGATGATTGTGATGTAATCACACACGGACTATTGCAAGAAGCTGAACAGACAACCACTAAAACCACGTTTGCACCCGTTACCAAGACTCCGTATGACCACCTCTGCAACATGAACATCAGGTCAGATTCTAACGTTCTGCTGCTCGGCGACTCCATTATGAAGCGGGTCAGCGAACGAAAAATGTCGGATACAGACTGCAACGTGCAGAACCTGGCAGTGTCCGGCCTATCAGTCGAGGCCTTGGGCAAGTGGCTTACAAACCTCCCCCCCCTACTCCACGTATCCGCCATGTAGTTTTTCACGTAGGGATCAACAGCTGCTGCGACAACCAGGGTCCCGTTCCGACACACACCTGGCTGAGGCTAATCCATCTAGTGTCCGTCGCATTCCCACGTGCTACACTCCAGGCCTCCTCCATCATCCCTCCCTACAGCAGTCACCACGCCCTGTCACGACCTGCACGCCTGTCCAACGTCAACCTGAAACAGGCCTGTCAACAAACAAACACTCAGTTTGTTGACCACACCTCCACTTTCCTGACAAAGAACGGCGCTCCCAAGCAAGTCATGTACAGGCGTGACAACACCATGACCCACCCCAGTGACGAGGGCATTAAACTGATTGCCTTCAAGATCCGCTACGGCGACCCTCCCCGCGGCCCCCACCACCAACAGAGAGACGCCGGGGGGCACAGTCAACGGGGCGTGTCCAGCCTACCTATAAGCCGTAACGTGACACGTGGCGAGAAAGGGCCGCAAGGCAACTTGTTGTCGGACCTTGGCGGATCGCATCCTTTGATGTTCGACGCCCAGAACCGCCAGCAGTTTCATTCAACGTCGACCAGCCAGCTTAACCAATCAGCGCCCGACAATGGGTTGGGGAGCAAACAACGCCGAGCACGTCAGGGGCCCCAGCTCCAGTCTTCAGACTTCCCGCCACTAGTGCCAGCAGGAACAGGGCCTATCGTTCCGCCAATGGCCGCCCCACCCACCAACGCCTGGTTCCAGAGTCAGGGAGCGGAGACCAACACGGCCCTGGACCCTCAACACCTGCTGAAGTTGCTGGCTCAGTTTCTAAGACCGTTTGTCTGAAGGACATCCCGCTGCCTCTTTTACTTCCAGGGCCAAGCGGTATAGACTTTAGGATGTTGTCTTTGTTCTAACCACACGAGGAGCGATGGATGGACCTTTATCGATGGAGGTTTTGTCCGATCAGCTCTGCGCCGCGCACAGCTGGTCGGTTACTACTTTCCGGCTTTCAGGGTCGATTAGTCGTTCCTACTTGGCGCTGGAAGTAAAAAAGGTACGCATATACACTCCGTGTGTGTGTGTGTATGTGTGTGAGTATGTGTGTGTGTGTGTGTGTGTGTGTGTGTGTGTGTGTGTGTGTGTGTGTGTGTGTGTGTAGGTGTAGGTGTAGGTGTAGGTGTGAAGGTGTCATCAAACACGCTCGATCTGATATTATAGTAACGACTTATTTAGTTGTCTGGTTTTGACAGTGACTCTGAGTAGTTTAAAGATTAATTCCTTATGTGACAGAGACACATGGTTGACAGCTACACCTGGTTGCACTAGTCCTTGGTCGTATATGTGAAACTGTTACACATAATAGTACAGTGAGTTTGCACTGCAAACTGTAAGTTATGCAAATATTTTAAATTGCATGACTACTGTACTTGTTCTGTTTCGGACAGCCGTACACCTGACTCAGTTTACGATCATCGAAGTGAAATCAAACGACTGGTGTATCTGTTTTCACATTCACTCCGCACTCTCGGACTCGTATATTATATGTTTGCAGTGGCGAAGCAAGTGGGTTTTAATAGCATATGGACTTCATTTCACGTGAACTTTGATATTAACTCTTGTCTGTTTCTTAGATTTCGTACTTGTAGTCACTATACTTTCACTTCCATTTTTATTTCGGGGGTGCTACATCACACGGTTCTTGAAGTTAAACGTTCAGTTTACTTACCGACACTTGATTTAACTTCATTTTAGTTGTGTGTTTTTTTTTCCTGTAGATATTTACTTGTATGTGTATTCGTTTTCTAGTTTTTGCTTTGGTACTTTGTGTTGATATTTTGTTACCTGGTTCTTTAAACATTGTAAAGCCATGCGCGGACCATCGAAAAAAGGACAAAGATTCCGTATCGGTCAGCTCAATGTCTACCACCTAGCAAACAAAGTTCAAGATGTCTGTGTTTATGTTAATTCCCCCGACTATTTTCACCTAATGGGTTTAACCGAAACTCGGTTGGCCTCCCACATCAGTAATGAAGCCATCACCATCCCAAATTATTCTATTATTAGGAGAGATCCGTCAGTCCAGGGTGAGACAGGTGTAGCGGTATACATCCATCAATCAATTCTACACATAACCCGCAGGAGACAAGACCTAGAAACGGATGATGTAGAATGTATTTGGGTAGAAATCAAACACTCTAAATCCCCTCCTTTACTTGTCGGGTTTCTGTATCGAAACCCTGCAGCCACCTTTGAGTGGTACGATAGCTTTTTACACATGATCGATAAAACAGACATTCAGACCAAAGATGTTCTGCTTCTTGGAGATTTTAATATTGACTTTCTGAAACCTCATCCATCATGGGAGTGTACTACTACCTTAGTCGGTCTCCAACAAATGGTGACATCCCCCACGAGAGTTACGCCAACATCAGCCACAATTATATACCATATCTATACCAACAAACCTCTCGCAGTTAGCAACACTCAAGTTGATAGTCTGAGTGTCAGCGACCACTATCCAGTTAGCTGCATATGGCTGTCAAAACTTCCAAATATGAAAAAGCAAGGTCACACGTGCATCACTTATAGATCATTTAAAAACTTTAATGAAATTGCCTTTTTGACTGATTTAGATAGAGCACAGTTCACGGACGTTTATAACGATAGTGACCCAAACAAAGCATTGGACACCTGGTACCGCGTCTTTCTCGGTGTGCTGAATAAACACGCGCCCCTGAAGCAAAAGAGAGTTAAGTACGCCGCCTTACCACCCTGGCTAACTGCGGATCTGATAGAGGCTATGGAACACAGGGACGAGCTAAAAAAAAACGAAGCGTTTTGCTGAATACAAAACACAGCGTAATCGCGTAAAATAAATGGTTTTAGAAGCAAGAAAATCTCTCTTCAGTAAGGTAGTTAAGCAAAGTAAAGACTCCTCCACTGTATGGCGTGCCATAAATTTAGTAACCAAAGGTACAAATAAAAGTAGTGCGTCTTTACCACCCCACCTCACTGCAAACAGTTTTAACGACCATTTTGTCTCTGTGGCGGAATCACTAATGCCACTGGGAAATAACTCACATGAGTATATTTGTCCAGACAAATTACTAGACTACTGTAACCAGAAAAATAAAAACAACGAACCTTTCATCATACCGCCTATAGCGGTTCACGAAGTGGGCAGATTAATTACCTCGATGGAAAATAAAAAGTCATCCGGGCCTGATGAGATCAGCTCAAAAATACTCAAGACATCTCTTCCATATATCGTTGAGAGTCTCACATACACCTACAATCTCTGTATAAAACAAAACTGTTTTCCGGATGCATTTAAATATGCAAAAGTAATCCCACTACCAAAATCCAAAGATCTAAGTGAAATTAATAATTTTCGTCCCATTTCATTACTACCAGTTTGTCAAAGCCTTTAGAGAGGCATATTCATAAACATCTATCTAAATATTTAGAAAACCTAAATCTTATCCATTCATTGCAGTCGAGGTTTCAGACCAAACCATTCCTGCCATACCGCGCTGATTAGGATGACAGACACCTGGTTAGCATCTATCAATGAATCCAAACTAACAGGTGTAGTCTTTTTAGACTTCCGTAAAGCTTTTGATTTAGTAAACTATGATATATTGATAAAGAAAATTTCGTTGTACACCAACAGCGCTGCCACGTTCTTCAAATCCTACTTGGATGACAGAAGACAAAATGTCCTTCTTAATGGTACATATTCTAATCACCGCTTAGTCAAGCATGGCGTGCCCCACGGCTCTATTTTAGGCCCTCTTTTATTTTGTTTGTTCATTAACGACCTTCCGCTCACAATTAACGATCATAATGTTTCATGCGATATGTTCGCGGATGATGCTGCAATACACATGCCCGACGAGGATTTATCTATTATTGATACACGCCTACAAAGCGCACTACAAGACATTGACAGCTGGTGTAGTAACAACTCCATGATCCTAAACCCAGCGAAGACTGAATGTATGGTATTAAGTACCCGTCAAAAGCACCAGCTAGGCTCTCTCTCACTCAGCTTGTCTCTTCAAGGAAAACCCATCAGTCAAGTAACAGAACATCGTCTTCTCGGTGTTACTGTAGATAACCAGTTTAAATGGCAGTGTCATATTACTAACATATGCAACATAATATCAAAGAAACTTTACATTTTAGCCAAATTAAAATATATCACTGATGTAGAAACACGTAAACTGTTCTTTAACGCCCACATCAGGTCACATATCGACTATGCTTCTACAGTGTGGGATGGAGCAAGCGAGGTCCAATTGAAGAGACTGAACTCTCTTCATCGTAGAGCCGCAAAACTTATCCTACCTGATCCTAACTCAACTACCGATAATAAACTGAAAACCTTGGAGATTCTTCCCCTGAAAAATCACTTAATGTACAATAAGGGAATAATTATGTTCAAAACATTGAATAGCAAAATGCCTGATTATATTAAGAAACTATTTTCCTTTCCATCACCAACGTACTCAAGATCAAGGCAATTCATTATTGTACCACGACCTAGAATCGATCTCTACAAGACAAGTTTAGCGTTCTCAGGCCATAGCCTGTGGAACAATTTGCCTAGGAAAGTTACAACAGCAACAACCCTTTCGTATTTTAGAGCCAGTATTTTCAATTACCTCACAACATTATCTTAATACTTTCACTGCGACCCTATAATACTCAGTGTGTGCGCGCGCGTGTGTGTGTGTGTGTGTGTGTGTGTGTGTGTGTGTGTGTGTGTGTGTGTGTGTGTGTGTGTGTGTGTGTGTGTGTGTGTGTGTGTGCACGTTTTTGTTGTTGTTATTGTTGCTGGTTTTGTTTTGTTTTTATATCATTTATTCTTCTTCTTCTTCTTTTTATTTTTTTTTTTCTCATATAAAATTTTCACACTTTGTGCATTATTTGTAGATTAGCAACGGCAAGTTCAAAAAATGGTTGTTCCAGCCAAAACTTTCACCGTTGTAAAATAAAGAATCATTGTCATTGTCATTGTCTCTCTCTCTCTCTCTCTCTCTCTCTCTCTCTCTCTCTCTCTCTCTCTCTCTCTCTCTCTCTCTCTCTCTCTCTCTCTCTCTCTCTCTCTCTCTCTCTCTCTCTCTCTGTAGTATAGTTTTAAGTGATAGGATGTATGTGTACATGATATACTGATGTGTGTGTGTGTGTGTGTGTGTGTGTGTGTGTGTGTGTGTGTGTGTGTCAGTGTGTGTGTGTGTGTGTGTGGAGGGTTGTGCAGGCTTGGCTTGGCGCCTGTACGGGCTACAAGCTAATCCGGCACAAACCTGTGCACGCGGCAATTGCACACCGGCGCGTGTGTGTGTGTGTGTAAGAGAGTGATTTCATGTACGTTATTTTGTTTTGTAGTGTGTAGCAAGGACAAGAATGAAAACAGGTCTGCGCACCTATTCTTTTATCCTTGGAAAATAAAGTTTCATTCACTCATTCATTCACTCACTCACTCACTCACTCACTCACTCACTCACTCACTCACTCACTCACTCACTCACTCACTCACTCACTCACTCACTCACTCACTCACTCACTCACTCACTCACTCACTCACTCACTCACTCACTCACTCACTCACTCACTCACTCACTCACTCACTCACTCACTCACTCACTCACTCACTCACTCACTCACTCACTCACTCACTCACTCACTCACTCACTCACTCACTCACATCACTCACTCACTCACTCACTCACTCACTCACTCACTCACTCACTCACTCACTCACTCACTCACTCACTCACTCACTCACTCTCACTCACTCACTCTCTCTCTCTCTCTCTCTCTCTCTCTCTCTCTCTCTCTCTCTCTCTCTCTCTCTCTCTCTCTCTCTCTCTCTCTCTCTCTCTCTCTCTCTCTCTCTCTCTCTCTCTCTCTCTCTCTCTCTCTCTCTCTCTCTCTCTCTCTCTCTCTCTCTCTCTCTCTCTCTCTCTCTCTCTCTCTCTCTCTCTCTCTCTCTCTCTCTCTCTCTCTCTCTCTTGGCTTGACTTTGCGAACGAAGATTTTATAGGGGTTGCCCACGACGTCTGCAGGCCTCCTCGTGGCTGATAAGGCCAATCCTGGACAGGCAGGTTCGACCGCAGTGGCTGCAGGGGAAGGTCTGGCCAGGGTTCTGAGTTGCGGCATCTCTGTTTTTTCTCCTGAGCCGCTTGTCCTAAAGGCTAGCTCTGCGAGAGTCCTCAAAGGAAACGGCTGCCTTGTAAATGGTGGAGCGCGAGGAGTCACGGTCCGCAGCAAGCGAAGACCACTGGCGGTGGTCGATTTGGCAGGCACTAAGTGACTTCTTGAGACAGTCTTTGTATCTCTTCTTTGGTGCCCCCGGCTCTGTCTCGGTTTCCAGTGGCAAGCTCGCCAAACAGGGTGATCTTGGGTAGGCGATGATCCTCCATCCTGGAGACATGCCCCGCCCAGCGGAGCTGCGTCCGCAGCAGCAAAGCCTCGATGCTCACATTTTCTGCCTGTTCAAGGACCTCGATGTTGTTGACATAGTCACTCCAGTGAATGCCCAGGATGGAACGCAGGCAGCGCTGGTGGAAGCGTTCGAGGAGTCGTATTGGCTACGGTAGAGGGCCCAGGACTCGGAACCATACAGCAGGGTGGTGAGGACGACAGCTGTACACGCTGATCTTGGTGCCTGTTTTCAGCTGTTGATTTGCCACACCCGCTTGAATAGTCGCCCAAAAGCGCTGTTCGCTTTTGCCAGCCTGCTGTCAAGCTCCTTGTCCAGCTTGGCGTCCGACGTGATGATGCAGGCAAAGTAAGTAAACTGGTGCACTGACTTTAGTTCAGACTCGCCGATGGTGATGTGGGGAGGGCGATGCTCTACCGTGGGTGCCGGCTGATGGAAGACCTCTGTCTTTTTCAGACTGACCTCGAGTCCAAAGAGCTGGGCAGGGTCTGCAAAGCAGGACGTGATGCGCGGCAGGGCTCTCTCTGTGTGTGCAACGAGGGCAGCGTCATCAGCAAAAAGCAGCTCACGAATCAGTTGGTCTAGGGTTTTGGTGTGGGCCTGCAGTCGTCTGAGGTTGAACAGGCTGCCATCGAGACAATACCTGATGTACACTGCATCGTCATCGTCGAGGTCCACTGTGGCCTGCTTCAACATCAAGCTAAAAAAGATGGTGAAGAGGGTCGGTGCCAGCACGCAGCCCTGCTTTACACCGTTGAGAATAGGGAATGGTTCTGAGAGGTCATTGTTGAGTCTGATCTGACCTTGCTGGTCCTCGTGTAGCACGACCATCATGCTGAGGAACTTTGGGGGACAGCCAAGTCGCTCCAGGATCTGCCACATGCCTTGCCTGCTCACAGTGTCGAAAGCTTTTGTTAGGTCAACAAACGTTATGTACAGCCCTTTGTTCTGCTCGCAGCACTTCTCCTGAAGCTGTCTCAGCACAAAGACCATGTCGGGGGTGCTCCTGTTGGCTCTAAAGCCACATTGGCCCTCTGGGAGGTGGTTTTCGGCGATGGCAGGTACCAGCCGATTCAGGAGCAGCCTTGCGAGAATTTTCCCGGCAAAGGACAGCCGGGTAATTCCACGATAGTTGGAGCAGTCAGAATTCTCGCCTTTGTTCTTGTACAGGGTGATAACGACTGCATCACGGAGATCCTTTGGTAGTGTTCCTTCCTCCCAGCAGCATAGAAAGAGGTCGTGGAGCTTGTTGTGCAGTGCTGGGCCTCCATGTTTTCAGATCTCTGGCGGTATTCCATCAATGTCTGCTGCTTTGCCACTCTTGAGCTGGTGGATGGCTGTGAGAGTCTCTTCAGCGGTGGGCGGTTCGTCCAATTCAACCTTTACTGGGAGGTGTGGGATTTGGAGGATGACTGCTTCTTGAACAGTGCGCTCAGCGATGAAGAGGCTCTGAAAGTACTTCGACCAGCGGTTCAAGATGGAGGTATTATCTGTGAGCAATGCCTGTCCCTTAGCGCTTCGCAGGGGACTCTGTACCAGGTGCCTGGGGCCATACACTGCTTTCAGTGCTTCGTAGAAGCCCCTGTAGTCACCGTTGTCAGCGCAGAGCTGGGTCCTCTGTGCTAGTCTGGTCCACCACTCGTTCTGGAGATCTCTGAGCTTGCGCTGGAGACTGTTAGAGACGAGGCGGAAGGCAGACTTCTTCACAGGGCAGGAAAGTTGGGCTAGGTGGGCCTGATGGGCGGCTCTTTTTTTTTTTTTTTTTGCTAGGAGTTCCTGTATCTTTACATCGTTTCCGTCAAACCAGTCTTGTTCCTCTTTCTAGTGAAACCCAAGACTTCTGCAGAGGATTTTGCAGTTTTCAGTTGTTCCCAGAGTGTTTCAGGGGAGAAGTCTGCTGGGTTCGCTGTGTCTTTGAGCCTGCGCTGTAAATTTGTCTGAAAGGCAGCTTTCACATCGTCACGCTGAAGGCTGGCAACATCAAGCTTTTTCTTGGGGGGGGGGGGGGGGGAGCATTTCTTGGGTTTTGGCTTGACGTGGAGCCTGAGTTTGCAGCGGACAAGGCGGTGGTCAGTGTGACACTCTGCGCTGGGCATCACTCTGGTGAGGAGGACGTCGCTGCGGTCCCTCTGACGCACTAGGACATAGTCGATAAGGTGCCAATGTTTGGAGCGAGGATGCATCCAGGTGGTCTTTCGACTGTCCTTTTGCTGAAAAGTAGTGTTGGTGATGATGAACAGTTGCTGCTCTGCTCAGAACTCCAACAGTAGGCGGCCATTGTCATTGCAGTTCCCGACGCCATGCTTGCCGAGGACTCCTTTCCAGGCTTCAGATTCCTGGCCTACTCTGGCGTTGAAGTCGCCAAGGATAATGACTTTGTCGTCTGCAGGGGTGCTCTGTAGGAGGCTGCGCAGGTCAGTGTAGAACTTGTCCTTTTCTGCAGGCTCTGCCAGGAGGGTTGGGGAGTACACACTGAGAAGGGTGACGTATTGCTGGTGTCTCAGTGGGAGGCGCATGGACATGATGCGGTCTGAGTGACCTGTTGGTAGGTTTTCCAGCTTAGTCGCAATGGGGGTCTTGACCATGAAACCCACGCCTGAGAGCCGTCTTTCTGATGCAGGCCTGCCTGACCAGTAGAGGGTGTAGCCAGCGCCAAGTTCTTGGAGGCTGCCTTCGTCCGGAAGGCGTACTTCGCTGAGCGCGGCGATGTCGATGTTTAATCTCCGCAATTCTTGGCAATGAGGGCGGAGCGACGTTCAAGGCGTCCGCTGTCTGCTGTGTCGCGCATGGTTCGGATGTTCCAGCATGCTACGTTGAGTCCGGTCGTGGTCGTCATGAGAGTGGATCCGTTATTCTTTCTTGTTTTCTGACCGCAGGAGAAGATGCCCGTTGACCGCGGCTAGCCAACTGGGGTTGCGAGGGGACGATCTTTGGTTAGGCCACCTTTTTTAGGCCCCTCTCCGTGTGGAGCAAGCAGTGCTGTCCCTAGAGAAGGCTGCTTGGTCGTTCAGGGTGTGCCGAGTGACGTTGTTCTCCCCAGGTCAACATCAGGCGACCAATATCCTGAACCGCCTGCATGCAGGTTTGAGACTGCGGCTTCCAGTGACATCTTTCACCTGCGTTTCGCCCCTCGCCCGTCGCTACAGGACTTGGAATGGTCGGTGTCATGGTCCGTGGACGTATCCTAAAGCCTGCGCGGTGGAGCTTTTTGGTGGAGTGTAGTGTGCGCAGTACTGGCCCCACCCTTTAAACCCTTGGTTCGTCTGCCATGGCCTAGCACGCTGGGACGATGGCATCGAGGTCCTCGGGTCGTAGGTTTTGTATCAGACTGTCCTTGTCCTAGTCTCAGGCTCAAAAAACCTTCCCCGGATACGCGGGGGCTTTGATGTCAGGGTTTTCCTCACTTAGCCTTTCCGCAGCCAAGCGGCCAGGCCTGCAAGGCAGCAGGACAATGATTAATTTTCGAGGTTCTCTCCTCTCTAGATCCGCCGTGTTTAGCCTGGAGACTCGTGCTGCCCAGTTTTTGGGGTCACCTCGGAGAGGATGTGGCCAGGGACCACGCACGGGCGGTCTTGGGATAGAGGGATGCTATGCTAGCCCGGAGGGATTACACACGAGGGTGCCTCGCGAAGGCCAAGAGGCCCTAGGCTAGGGTGATCCCGGGGGATGCGCTGTAAGAGTTCCCCACTACCCGCACCACCAACGCAACTCGTCCCCTGGGGCCCCCACCTTTTGAGTCAGGCAGAGACCCCTTGAAACAGTGCAAGCATAATTATATAAAATCTGCATGCTTAACCTGGTATTTAAATCTGCCGGGGCGCTATTTAGGGTAGCGAAAATGGTTTGTTTGCGTCCTTTCACCTGATTTTTACGACTGTACAGCTCAATCGACAAATCATAGGAGTTTAGTAAAAAATATTCCGTATTATGTCAATTGGCAATTTATGATTTTTGTTCTTAAAGTGGTACAGAAAAGTGTTTCTTTGCGGAGATTTGTTTGAAAAACGTTGTGCGCTCCGATGTCAAAAAGCTGCGGTAAAGCCGACACAAGAATCGTGTGAAGTTACATTATGACAGCCGTCATGTGGCTTGATAAATATAGATAGAACCTTCAAAAGGGGCTTACATTTGTGTGTGTGTGTGTGTGTGTGTGTGTGTGTGTGTGTGTGTGTGTGTGTGTGTGTGTGTGTGTGTGTGTGTGTGTGTGTGTGAGAGAGAGAGAGAGAGAGAGAGAGAGAGAGAGAGAGAAAGAGAGAGACTGACTGAAACTTTATTTATCAAGGATTGAGATATTAGGCGCACAGGCCTTTCTTCCAATCTGTCCTTGCTACATCTACTGATAGATTTCCTCAGAAAGAAAAAATCCGACCACATCACTCCCCTGCTCAAACTCCTTCACTGGCTTCCCATCCCCCAACGCATCCAATACAAGATTCTGTCTCTCTGCTACAAATCCCTGAACAACTGCGCTCCCGCCTATCTCTCAAACTTACTTCACCCCTACACTCCTCCCAGCTCCCTCCGCTCCGCCTCCGACCCTCTCCGCCTCCACATCCCCCGCACCAAACTCAGCATTTTCGGCCCCCCGCTCCTTCTCAGTATACGGTCCATCCATCTGGAACACTCTCCCACTCTCTCTCCGTCAGAAACACTTTCTCTCCTCCTTCCAGTCCGCCCTCAAAACTCACCTCTTTCAACAGTTCTAGCACTATACCACCACACTCCCCACACTAAGCAGACTGTCGTAATGTACTTCACTATTTGTGGTTCGTGAGTCGTTGTCTAAAGCGTGCGATTGCGTGCGCGAGTTGTGAGTGCGCGCTTAGAGTTATAATTATTATAACATAAGCGCATTATAAATACCGTAATTATTATTTATTACTTGATATACAATAACAGGCAAAGCTACATTACACTCACAAACAACATCGAAAGTAATGCGAATTACAACAACACAACAAACAGCAACAATGATTTAACAAAACACACAGGTACCCATACGAAGATGTATGTACGTTTCATAATCACCGTTTGCGGGAGCCCTCCCTAAACACTCCCACCCGGGGGGCACGCCACAAGGATACCTTCACTCGAATGACATGCTAAGCACATCGCTTGAATAAACGGTGCACCCGTACTGCATTCCCCGACCGGGCCCATACGGGAAGCATCCCTACAAACGGCACGTGAGCGCAAAAAATGGTATGACCCAAAAATATTAGTTGCATAAAAAGAAATTGAAAATATTTTTTTTAAAAGGAATAGAATTATGTTTAGACAACACGAGATAATTAAATTTACGTTGTGTTGGATACATGTTTGTACAGTTTTGCTTTAAACGCAGCTAGGGAATTAACTTCTTGTAGATGTGGAGGAAGTGAATTCCACAGGAAACCACCTGAGTATGACAAACTGGATTTATACAAATCAATGCGGGGTCGCTTTATGCTCAGGCTGCTCCGAGAGGTGCTGTATCTCTTCTCATTAAGAGTAAAGAGTTCTGATAAGTAGCCGGGGGCCGCCTTACCATTAAGAGCTTTGTGCACTAGTACGCACTTGTTAAATACTAAGTGTTGCCAAGAGGAAGGAGTCCAGCTGCATCGAACCTCGCCTCAGTGGGTAGAGATGAGCTAGGAATAATTAGTTTGGCTGCGCTCCTGTATAGCGAATTTATTTTCTTGAACTGAACCTCGCTGCAGCCATCCCAAACTGTCGAGGCATAATCAATGTGGGGCTTGATGTATCCATTGAAAAATAGTTTACGCGTGGTCAGATTAATGACCGCTTTCAGTTTAGGCAGTAAAGATAATTTCTTTGAAATTGTCTTTCCGATGTGTATAAGGTGAGACTACCAACTGAGTTGGTTATCTACAATTACCCCTAGTAAACGGTGCTGCTGTATTTGCTCTATGCGGGGAAAGCTTCAAATGATAGATTTAGAGGCCCGGGTTGCAGCTGATGTTTCTGACGTGTTGTGACTAGCATGCTTTTTGTTTTAGTTGGATTGACTATCATTCTATTACTACTGCACCATTCAGAGACTTCTTGTAGGCTCTGCTGGAGGCTGTTAGTTATGTCAGCTACAGTTTTACCGGCCGCGTGTAGCGTCGAATCGTCAGCAAACATGTCACACTCAGCACTAGCACATGTGTAAAGATACAGAATAACAATGGGCCCAGGACCGAACCCTGAGGAACACCAAGTGGAATAGTTGCCATTTACATAGACAGCTTGTGTTCTCGCAGAAAGGTAAGAGTTAAAAAAATGAAAGGGCTGACGGGCTGTTGTTGAAATAAACATTACGTTTCCTCAGCAAGATTTCATGATTTATTAGATTGAATGTTTTTTTCAGGTCCAAGAATACCGAGCCAGACATTTTGTTATCGTTGATGTTATCTAGCCATGAATCTCTCTCTCTCTCTCTCTCTCTCTCTCTCTCTCTCTCTCTCTCTCTCTCTCTCTCTCTCTCTCTCTCTCTCTCTCTCTCTCTCTCTCTCTCTCTCTCTCTCTCTCTCTCTCTCTCTCTCTCTCTCTCTCAAACTGACTTTATATGACTATAAAAGAAAGAAGGATTTTGTAGCTTATCGAAGGCAAAGAAACCACGTTTAACATTTAGTGAGGAAAGCTCAGGTCACTTTTTCACCGACTTATGAACGGAAAGAAAGAGTTCGTATCTGTGTGGCGAGCGATCAATGCTTTTACGAGGTCCAAAAATACCGCACAATGTACACAATTATCAGCTGATACCTTGAATCAGCATTTCCTCTCGGTTGCCAGTACGTTGCTAAAAAATACATATTCTGGTCAGTCTTCAGCTGTGTCAGAAAAGCTAAAGACGTTTTGTGCAGAACGGCTGGACCCTGATACGTCATTCAGCATTCCCCTGTTAACGATATACGACGTGGGAAAATCCATCTCGTACTTGAAGAACAAACGTACTTCTGGCCATGATGGTATTAGTAGCTCAGTTCTGAAAATGGCCCTACCATATATTGTAGGTACCTTGACATTATACAACCTTTGCATAAAGCAGGGGATATTTCCATCTTCTCTAAAAACAGCCAAAGTGATCCCACTACCTAAAACGAAAGACCTTGCTGACCCTAACAAGTTTAGGCCCATTTCGCTACTGTCAACACTGTCGAAACCGATAGAAAGACACATTCACACACACTTACAACATTTTCTAGAAAAACACAAACTCATACATCCATTACAATCTGGCTTTCGGCGGAAACACTCCTGTCACACAGCATTGGTACACCTAGTTGACAGATGGCGTACTGCCATAAATAGCAGTCAAATGACTGGAGCAGTATTTTTTGACCTTTCAAAAGCATTTGACCTCGCCAATCATAAAACTTTAGTTCAAAAACTTAATGTCTATCAACTAAGTGCAGACACGCTTGCCTTCCTTACGTCATATCTGCATGGGTGTACACAGTATGTCTACGTGAATGGTAAAAACTCACCTGAGGGGGTGATAGAGCACGGAGTACCACAGGGATCGATTCTTGGTCCATTATTGTTCTCTGTCTTCATAAACGACCTTCCATTACATATCTGACTCCAGTGTAACTTGCAGTCTTTTTGCAGACGATGGAACACTGGACGTTTCGTCATCAGACGTAACATGTATGGTGAAGATTCTCCAGGACAGTTTAAACGAGGTATCTGAATGGTGCAGAAATAACGCCATGATACCTTATCCCACTAAAACCAAATGCATGCTGATTACCACACGGGAAAAGCACCAGTTGAACCCCCCTCCCCTTCAGCAAACACTTAACAGCCAGCCTGTGGAGCAAGTCAGGGAACAACGCGTGCTTGGAATCAACTTAGACGACGAGTTGAGCTGGCAAGGCCATATTACTAAACTGTGTAAAATAGTATCTAAAAATGTATTCCTCCTGTCGAAATTGAGACATCTCGCTGATGAGCCAACAAGGAAACTCTTCTACTATGCACATATTCAGTCACATTTGGACTATGCCTCATCTATTTGGGACAGTAGTAGCGATGCTAATTTAAAAAGTATGAACTCGCTCCACAGAAGAGCCATTAAACTCATTGTTGACAGACCCTCAGAAGTCATTAGTACTGACAATAAGTTCAAGCTGTTAGACATTTTGCCACTTAAAAAACAGTTTATATATAATAAGTTGGTGCTCATGCGCAAAATCACCCTCTCAGAAACACCAGCCTATCTCAATAGTTTGTTCCACTTTGCTCATACGAGGTCCAGTCGAACACCAGGGAACAATCTTGTTGTACCGATGCCTCAACTGGACATTTATAGGTCGTCATTGTCCTATTCTGGTGTAAAGTTATGGAACTCCATTCCTGCGGATGTTAGAGCCGCGCCATCGCTTGAAACGTACAAGACCAAGCTGCTGAAACATCTAGACAAAACTTAATTTTTCCTTTTATTTTTTATTTTTATTTTTATTCTTACATGTAGCACTCCATGCCTTGTGCGGCATTTCACGGATAGTCTGCATTTTCTTGTAACATTTATGAACGCATAAGCCGCATTATGTAATATCCATGACCCCATGGACTCGGCCGCTGGCCAGACGGGATGCCGTCGATAGACACAGCATTACGCTCGCGCCGCGTGGCAGTGCTATTGTTTCTACGCGTCGACCCGCGCGCGCGATCATTGCGGGATCACTATACATTGCTTTTACTGCAGACTATAGCAGCTGGCTGTACGCGGTTTTGGCGCAGGGAGGCCGCTATCGCATGTTTGTGCGGGTGTGTGTTTGTCTGTGTGTGTGCAAGTGTATGTGTGTTTGTGCACGCGCGCATCCCTACGTGCTTGCGCGCGCGCGCGCGCGTGTGTGTGTGTGTGTGTGTGTGTGTGTGTGTGTGTGTGTGTGTGTGTGTGTGTGTGTGTGTGTGTGTGTGTGTGTGTGTATGCGTGTTGTATGTTTGTTGGAGTGAGCCGTGTTGATTTTTATAATGAGAACACTAGCGGTTTTATGTACAAAATCCTTTATACTCTTTATATTTGCTGTAGTATAGTTTTAAGTGATAGAATGTATGTGTACATGATATACTGATGTGTGTGTGTGTGTGTGTGTGTGTGTGTGTGTGTGTGTGTGTGTGTGTGTGTGTGTGTGTGTGTGTGTGTGTGTGTGTGCATGTGAGCGCGCGTAGTGTGTATTTTGGCTTTTACAATATGTCTGATCTGTTACTCGGCTTAGCTTGATGGATGGATTGAACTACAGTCAAACTGATAAATTCACAGACTAGCGGTTTTATGTACAAAATCCTTTATACTCTTTATATTTGCTGTAGTATAGTTTTAAGTGATAGAATGTATGTGTACATGATATACTGATGTGTGTGTGTGTGCGTGTGTGTGTGTGTGTGTGTGTGTCAGTGTGTGTGTGTGTGTGTGTGTGTGTGTGTGTGTGTGTGTGTGTGTGTGTGTGTGTGTGTGTGTGTGTGTGTGTGTGTGTGTGTGTGTGTGTGTGTGTGTGTGTGTGTGTGTGTGTGTGTGTGTGTGTGTGTGTGTGTGTGTGTGTGGTGTGTGTGTGTGTGTGTGTGTGTGTGTGTGTGTGTGTGTGTGTGTGTGTGTGTGTGTGTGTGGAGGGTTGAGCAGGCTAATCTGGCACAAACCTGTGCACGCGGCAAATGCACACCGGCGCGCGTGTGTGTGTGGGTAAGAGAGTGATTTTATGTACGTTATTTTGTTTTGTAGTGTGTAGCAAGAACACGAATGAAAACAGGTCTGCGCACCTATTTTTTTATCCTTGGAAAATAAAGTTTCATTTCATTTCTCTCTCTCTCTCAACTCTCTCAACCTTTCTTTGGACTCTATCCCAGTTGAGCAGGTCAGTCAACACCGCCTGCTTGGAGTAATAATAGATGATGATCTGAGCTGGCAAAACCACCTATATTATATGAGAAAACATTTGTCCAAAAAGTTGTTTCTACTTTCCAAACTTAAAACGATCATTGACCTTAAGACACGCAAACTATTTTTTAATGCCTACATTAAACCACACATTGATTATGCCTCAACAATATGGGATGGCTGCAGTGAAAATCACTTCAAAAAGATAAACTCATTATACAAGCGCGCTGCTAAGCTTATCCTCCCTGATCCGTCTTTATCCACTGATGCCAAGCTGCAGGCCATCGGACTTCTCCCTCTTGTTAAGCACCTCGCACTAAACAAATGTGTACTGATGCACAAAATTCTTAACGGGAAAGCTCCACCTTACTTATCTAGGCTTTTTTCGCCAACTGAAAAAAAATACAGCACCTCCAGGAACAGTCTCTCTATAAAAAGGCCCCGTATAGACCTGTTCAAAGCTAGCCTGTCTTATTCAGGTGCTCTTCTATGGAATTCCCTTCCTCCCACTATTCAACAAACCACGTCCCTCTCTCTGTTTAAAAGTAGAGTACATGATTACCTTTCTAAGACAACGTTATGCTGATCATTTCTTCTTCTTTGTTTCTCGACATAATACGCTTCATGTTTTTAAATTTTTTTGCTATTTTGTTTTCTTTTTCCATCTAGCCTCCAAATTGTTTGTTCTGTTTTCTAACTTGTTTTTGATGGTACAAAAAATACCATACCTACTTATGTTAGATAATTATGTGTGCACGTGCGTGTGTATGTGTATGTACAAAAGTGCGCATGTGCATGAGTACATGTGTATGTGTGCGTGTGTGTGACGTTTATTATTAGTTTTTGTTGTTTGGTTGGTGTTCCTTTTTATATTTAAAGTAGCTTAGCAAGGACAGATTGTAAGAAAGGCCTGCGCGCCTAATATCTCAATCCTTGGAAAATAAAGTTTCGTTCGTTCGTTCGTTCGTTCTCTCTCTCTCTCTCTCTCTCTCTCGAGAGAGAGAGAGAGAGAGAGAGAGAGAGAGAGAGAGAGAGAGAGAGTAGTAGTAGTAGTAGTAGTAGTAGTTGTTGTTGTTGTTGTTGTACATTGCTTAACGTACCGACAGCAACAAGAATTTCTCAGGACGTTCCTGCACTGCTTGTGAAAAAAACCCAACTAAACAGAATATTGAACGTATGTCGCCAGCCGGTCAATACGCTAAATAAACCCAAGACCATTTAGCAACACATCCAATATCAAGAGCTACAGGCAGCGCAGACAGTAGGGAGAGTTTAAAAAAGGAAAATACAGGTGAATGGACCAAGGGTAGACAGAAACACACGCCCCAAAATAGGGGAAAAAACCCACCCTGTGGGGCTGACAAGGGTGACCCTGGGAACTAAAAAGTAGTTAACCCACACCAAAGTCCCCCAGGGCAGACCCGGGTGGGGGGCGGGGGGGGGGTGGTGGGGGAGAGAGAGAGAGAGGGAGAGAGAGAGGTTGAGGGTACGTCACCGAGTGGAATTTCATTATGTTTTCCATGCATAGAACATATATACACACTTGGAGCACCTGCATGTTTATTTGTTTCAGTTCAGTTTCAGTTCGGTTTTGTGAGTATGGCTTGAAAATCCTACAAAAGCAAGGCTATAGGGACTGAGCCGACCCTGCACTTTTGTGAATCAATATGGGTAAGTCTTAAAGCAATGTCTACACTTGCGCGTGTGTGCTTGCGCGCGTGTGTGTGTGTGTGTATGTGTGCGTGTGTGTGTGTGTGTGTGTGTGTGTGTGTGTGTGTGTGTGTGTGTGTGTGTGTGTGTGTGTGCATGTGAGCGCGCGTGTGTATTTTGACTTTTACAATATGTCTGATCTGTTACTCGGCTTAGCTTGATGGATGGCTTGAACTACAGTCAAACTGATAAATTCACAGACATTCTATGTTTGTTCGTGTGTGTGCGTGTGCGTGTGTGTGTGTGTGTGTGTGTGTGTGTGTGTGTGTGTGTGGACCAGCAATCAACATAACGAAGAATATTGTCACATATAACTCTTTCATCCCTGCAATTGTAATTCCCAAATGTGGGCGTTTTTTTTCCAGAATACTGCATCTTGATCCAGGAGGTAAATCAACCATGATAGTTTAAGGGTAGAGCCAGAAAAGCCTGGCGCCGATAGGTAGATGCACATCATGTGTTTTAGTGTTTAGTGGATTAACGCATTTTGTGCATGTAGCCACTTTAATGTAAACAGTACCGGTGGCTGCATGCACTAGGGATTGATTATGCCCGTAGATGATCTGTTTTCCTCCCTTCAGCGTCAGACAGCGAGGACTCGGAAGGGGAGGAGCTACGCATGATCCGCCCTGGCCTCATCCGGGAACTCAAGAACGTACTGGACGAATACCCGGACGATGGACAAATATTTAAGGTGACATTTTATGTTTTGAACAAAATTATTCATACTTTTTCCAGGGAGGAGTCCCGATATTTACATAGCAGTCACTAGAATTTATTGTGGAGGAAAAGTAGACAGTCATAAAATGGCTGCGAGCGCACTGTCTTGCACAAGGGAAGTATATCGATGGTTTATCAGAGTTTGCTCAGGCTTGACAGCTTTTTTAGTTCTTCTTGGAATCCAGAACAAAAAGGTAACTGCCAAACGTGTAAAATGCACTGAACAACCCAGCGAATAAAGAACAACACGCTTAGAAAAGACGGTTACAAAATGATTTATTGAGTTGCATCTTCCCATCACGACAAGATGCAAACTTTGTACGTGTTTGCATGTCTATTTTGAAATATTAACTCATTCAGCCCGACGCACGTATTTCCCAAATTTTGGAGGCGTCATCTAACGACTATGCACCTGTTGCAGGAAATGGATCGACCATGATAATTCAAGGGTAGTGCCAGATTAGCTTGGCGCCTGTCGGCGCCAACCTAATCTGGCACTACCCTTGAATTATCATGATCGACCCATCTCCTGCAGTAGTGCGTCAGGGCTGAATGGGTTAATAAATTGTGTTGTAACTGTCTTTTCTAAACATGCACCTTTCTTCTTTGGCATATTCTCTCTTTTCACTTTCTCTTGATTCTGAGCGTTAGCAGTTGTCCCTTTTGCCTTGATAGTTGTTATGTTAATGTATGTATCAATTTGATTGTATCGATTGCAGGAGATGATACAGAATGCGGAGGACGCGGGAGCGAAGACTGTGAAGATCTTGTCTGACAGACGTCACTTTCACAGGGACCTGGATCCCAAAACACGACGCAGGCATCCTCACCTCGACTCGCTCCAGGTACACAGTCCGAAAGTTTGTTCGAAATAGAAAATTGTATTTAGCTGACATGACAACCTTTTTTTTTACTCAACGGACGGAGGCTCTATAGAGTCTTCTGGTTAGTTTTGTTGTTTGTTTGTTTGTTTGTTGTTGTTGTTTCATTGTACCCTTTCGCATATGACAAGCTGCCAGAGTGTTTGTTGTGGATTTTTAACAACATCAAAATCAGACGGGTCGGCTCTGCAATACTTTGTCACTGTTTAGTTAGTTAACCCCGTCACGGTCAGCAGTTAGAAATGATAAACCATCGCAGACCCACTCATAGATAACCGCGTCTATTGATGCATACCTTGTAGAAATGAATCAAGGATTCAAGGATTTCTTAAGTCCTTGGTAAAAACGAATGAGGTCCGCCGCAAGAGGTATATATCCTCATGAGCCCTCACGGATGCAAGGGCTCATGATGATCTATGTCTCTTGTAGCTGATTGTTGTTCGCTATGTCTTGGTTTTGAAACGGTTATAGACTCTATAATTTGATTTCAGGGACCAGCCCTGGTTGCGTACAATGACGCAAAGTTCACTGACGATGACTGGAAAGGGATTCGAATGTTACACACCAGTGTCAAGGAAAAGGATCCTCTCAAAGTTGGCCGATTCGGTCTGGGGTTCAAATCTGTGTTCCATCTTACAGGCAAGAGCCTCTTGCTATTGTCATTAATACTTAATCTAAAGTGCCTCAAACTATATTGACTATTTTCATAATAAATACACGTACTTTCTCCTGTGTGAAAATTATGTTTATTAGAATTGTAAACTCTGTCCTCAGACCAAATGAAAGTATAACAGGTTTATTATATTACCTCTTTAACACATTAAGCCCTAAGGCGGCAGTTACCATTTGAAAACTACATACTAGTTCATGAAACAGACTGGCCATTGTAATATAAGGATGGTGCCAAAATATTGGCGCTACTCATCGACTATCTTGGCAGATCCATATCTTGTTGAAATGTCGGGGCAACCACGAACAGTTTTGGTGCAAGCGAATAGCGTTGCAAATTTTCTTTAACTTTGTGTAAATTTCAAACAAAAAAAAGACGTAAATGGTGCCCCCATTTTTTTTTCACCACTTGCCCATTCCTCTACCAGCACCTTTCGATCATGTCATTATTTTTCATGGCTTGCTGAAGTAAATCAGCATGGGCTTAGTGCTGTTTTCTTTTGTATGTTCTTTATCAATAACTATTTTCTTCTTCTACACAGATCGCTTGGTGATCTTAAGTGGCGATCACATCATGTACATGGACCCCTTCAAGGGAGAAGATCGCTACTGTAAAAGGAAGAAAATCGAGAGTCTGAAAGGGCGAGAACTGGACTCCGTGCTGCACTGTGTAAAGGGTGCGTTTGGCGTGACTTGCCAGGCGTTTGGGGCGGACGGAGGTCACTTTGCTGGTACCATGTTCTGGTTTCCTCTACGGCAAGCCGCCAGTGAACTGAGCAGCACCGTTTACACGGACAAGAAGATGCAGGAACTGATCAATGCCTTCAAGGCAGAGTCCAGCGCCATGCTTCTTTTCCTCAAAAACATCGAGCAAGTGGAAGTCTTCTCCAGGGACGATGATCAGGACATACGGGAAGTGTTTGCGGTCGGAGTGGCGGGCGTGTGCCTGGAGACGGTGCGTCGTGAGAGACAGAAGTTCCTGCGCGGCGTGCAAGCGGCTGGGCGCGGACTTCCAGATCGTGGCGTGGACTGCGTAACAGAGGTCGCCATAGAAACCACTGACCATGTCACACCTTCCTACGACACCCAACACTGGCTCGTGGTCAACTACCATCCTGCACAAGGGGACGTAAGCCGACAGCTTGCTGAACTGTGCGCGGATTCGGAGCTGGCTTACCGGCCTTACGTGGGTGTGGCCATACCTCTAGACGACCAGCGGGAATTCCAGAGTCAGATTTTTTGTTTCCTGCCCCTACCCCTCCAACCCCGCTCACCCACCGGCCTCCCCGTCCACGTCAACGGCTACTTCGCCCTCAGTCAGAACCGTCGCCATCTCAAGTGGCCTACCAAGGATCAACTGAGCCTTCGCGCACAACTTGAGGCGCCTGTCCGATGGAATTGTCTGATGGTGAAGGAGCTGATCCCACGCGCCTATACACTGCTGCTGGGAAGGCAAGATGAGCACATGCATTTTTCGCATGCATAGATGTCAGTAGAAAAAAAGTAATTTACACGTGGCTGCGAAACGACAGCCGCATGGTTATAAGTGAAAGCCTCTTTCACATTCAAGTTAGTCTTTCTTGCAATGTATACGTACTTTTGACCTTTTCTTGGCGTATTTTCAACATATTTTATAGGCGGCAAAGAAATCCGTGGCAAAGTGTCCCATCGAAATCCATGCAGAGTTCAGTAAAGCCTACAACTTATCCCTCTTTTCTCTTGCTCACTATCAGGTTGAAGACGATTCACTGGCAGAACCCCCTGAACTTTTACTCTGCTTGGCCTGATGCTAATCATGTGGTCGACATGTGGCGGCCCCTGGTGGACCCCCTGTACAGCATGATGGCGAAAGACAACTCCTTCCACACGCAGGCACGTGGTGGCGACTGGATCGGCCTGCGTCAAGCTGTGCTGCGGAGCTTCTCTTCTAACACGACAGCGGACGTACAGTCTTCTGTAGTTCAGGTGAGAGTGCGATAGACACAGAAACAAAACGTTTTGCGTGCTTGAGAACTACTTCTAGTCGGGCCTTGAATTGAGCGTTAGTTCACGGTTTTTGTAAGACGTGTAAGAGAGAGAACGAACGAAACCTTTTACTCCAGCAGCCCCGTGATTATTAACGCGAACAAATTATATTTTATATTGAAAATGTATGAAGACAACATTCCGTTACACACATTCAGAGAAAGAGAGAGAGAGAGAGAGAGAGAGAGAGAGAGAGAGAGAGAGAGAGAGAGAGAGAGAGGGAGAGAGAGAGAGAGAAACCGTATGTGTTGTGTATTTTTATCTTTTTTATTCTTATACCGTCAATCGACTGAGTGTGACCCCTGCCCTTTTTGTTTAGATTATAATGTGTGCCGGTCTGTGATTGTGGATGTGCAGCCTGCAAAATATGCCTTTAGATCTTCCCGGGCTATGGGTGGCTAAACCATTAGTATTAGTATATGTGGATTACATTAAATTAACATCAAACAGGTTTACATCGAGACTGGCCAAAACCTGGTCGCACTGCATCATCACATTGAGGAAAAACTGAGACAACTAGGGTTGCTACACGAGGTAAGAACTATCACTCATCACCAGACCAGCCAGCTTGTTCCCAGCTGCCTTGGACGCCTGTCCGACACCGACAAACTGCACGTGCTGCACTACCTTTCTTCCCACGACAACCCCGTCAAACTCCTGCTCAGCCAGCATCTCCTGCCGCTTGCAGACGGGACTTTTGGCGTGTTTGGGAAGGCGGTGACTTACTGGTGCGAAGAGCGCCTGCTTAGACTGTTTCCAAAGCTGGAGAGGCGGTTCTGTTCTTGTGATGCGCGCCTGCCACCTGGCCTCAGAGATCTTCTTCGCAAGCTGGCACAGTCAGGTAGGAACCGAATCCATGCATTTGGTATGTAATGCACACCAGGAGCGGATCCTCTGCTTCCAGGATGAAAAAGTGGGGGAAGGGGGATCCAACGTTGGACGTTTATCGTGAGACATAAGGCGCCCAAAGGCGAAACCTCTTTTTGAGAGCAGTGAACAAATCAAACAGCGGAAAGGTAGGGGTGGGCTGAGGCATGTGACAACCTTCAAATACAGGGGTGGGTGGGTGGGTTCGTGCTTTCTTCCCTTTTTTTAGGCGGTGGAGGGGGGGGGGGTAGTAGATAAGGACCTTTCCACCACCGCCAGAAAAATACAACGGTAAAACGGAGCGGGATGGAGGGGGGGGGGGGGGTAGGTAGCACACACTTAAAGGGGGTTTCCGCACTCTCCGGGTTTCCATACTCTTGCGGGGGGCTTCTTCACTCCATAGCACTTTAAAGTATTTCAGGCTTTGTTGCACAAAAGCGACAAAAGCGATGAATTTTGCACTTTTTAGTGGGGATGTGCCACTTTGCATGAGGATACTTTGTCCACCCACCCCCCACCACCCACCCCCCCCCCCCCCCCCCCCGAATATTTTGAGCGAGGGAAACGCGTTGACACTGGATGTTTTACCCACTTTAATTAAGTGGGGCCCTCGTGCAAATTATTTTGATTGTGGATGTTGTAAATAATGTAATAATGTTGCCTTCTTTTAATATCTTTAATACGTTTTTTTACATATGTAAAGGCTTAAAAGAGCATGTCGTAATAACACCTCTCCAGATAAAGTTCATTAGTGGCTATTAGTGGCTATGCCTATTGGAAGGTACACATCTGTTTGCAATAACACAATTTTATTTTATTTTTCGGATATGTCTGAAGGCAGTGCCTTTGACTGACTTACAGTAGACCAGCTGGTAAAATTCGGACCACTTTTGTAGAAACTGAACCACAGGCAAGTGACGCTGAATTTATTCAGTATAATAAATTATTTGCACTGGTATCACACGTCAATATCGTTTTGCCTAAAGCAGAGAAATAAGATGAAAAATCTTCACAACCCTATCATATCAACGCTTCGACCTTATATTAGAACAAAAAGTACAAGAGCATTTTATATTCATAAACAGGGGCGTGAAATTATTCAATAATTTAAAAAAAGAAGATGATGTTTTCTGCGTATTTTCAGTGAGGCCGCTCTAGGTCTCTTCAATCGTTGTCATTTCTAATACTGAAGTAAAAGAGAAATTTGGTTTCCAATGTCAGTAACTGGTCGATGAAAAGATCGATGTATACGTCAGAGCGACATGAAACTTCAGAGTCATGTTGTGACTGTGTTTGCGACATATTTATGTGCCTTTGCATCTTATTATAAGAGCGCGCGCTACATTAATTAATGAAAATTAAAATAGCGATTGAGCATGGACCGAGGGTCAGAGAAATGTTTCGTTCTTATCGACATGTAAATAAGTTATATGTTTTTAAGGTATTAAGATAAGTCTCTAATGCGCATCTACTTCTGAGCATGCAGATAACATTATCATGTTGACCGCCAAGAATACGGCAGGTCGTAGTTGTAAAAATGCTTAATTTATCGATAGTTGACCAACCTTTATAGGCCTATTGTCTGAAATTGGTGTTTTAGCTGACCGTTTTTGGTACACTGAATATCATGTTTCCTGGTAAATAAGATAATTTAACAAACATTGCGAGTCAATGTATGTGATGACTATCGTGGCTACGACAGAGAGTGAGGATTTTTTACACAAATTATAGAATCGCGGCTAGCATAAGACATGCCGTTAGTAATTCTTCACCTGAAAATGCAAACGAGAAAAACTGCTCGACGTGTGTGTGTGTGTGTGTGTGTGTGCGTGCGTGCGTGCGTGCGTGCGTGCGTGCGTGCGTGCGTGTCTGTGTGTGTGTGTGTGTGTGTGTGTGTGTGTGTGTTATTTTAGTCTTAGTAACTGACATCAAGACAATTTCCAATGTTTTTATTGTTCTTTTACTTGGAAACATATGGCGATAAACTATCTTATCTTATCTTATCTTAGCCTATCTTATAATAGTAACAATAATACTGGTCATTATATAGGTGATTTCCCCGATTCAGTGAATCGACTCAAAGCGCCGCGAACTGAAGCCAATACGCACACTCACGTGAAACACATGGAGTCACTCTGAAGACAAACACAGAACAAGACAAACACATTAACGTAGTGCGAAGGGTCAGCTCAGCTATTGAGGTTTCAGACATTTTGATCGCTTGTATTTTAAATGTATAATGTGGCTTAAAACCTGTACCAAAATAAAGGGACAGGATGAGCCGAAATACCCGGAGAAAGAACCCCCGACGGTCCGCTCGAATTAGCGATGACACTTACTAGAGGAGAAAAGCCCGACGCCGGAAACGGTATCTAACCTCGCACCTTGAGCATTGGTGGCAGGCACTTTACCACTGCGACAAGTGTCTATCTTTGCCCGGTTCTACATAGTGTGAGCACAGCCAAAGCTTGAGATAATTATCAGTTTAGACACATATTCGTCAAATACAATAGGTCTGAAGAACTGTACAACTACGCTACCCAAACACTCGTAATGTCATGCTTACCGTGCTGAAGCTTTTCTGTTGGTAACGTCAGACTTGTAGTTGCACTCAAAATTCAACTGACCTAAACAAACGTCTTTTACAAGAAAATACTGAGATATCATATGAAGCTACCTGGATGTTTCTTTCATATTCATACTCGCTGTTTAACGCATTTTGAATGTGCTCTTAGAAATGGCTGTTTGGTTTTTTTGTGTTTTGGTTGGGTGGGTGGGTGGGTGGGTGGGGTTTGGTTTGGTTTGGTTTGGTTTGGTTTGGGTTGGGTTGGGTTGGGTTGGGTTGGGTTGGGTTGGGTTGGGTTGGGTTGGGTGTTTGTTTGTTTGTTTGTTTGTTTGTTTGTTTGTTTGTTTGTTTGTTTGGGGGTGGGGGTTGGAGGTGTCTGAGAGACAGGTGGCTGAAACTTATGGCGTTATTTACACAATCATTCACGGGACTGTTGGTCGGTCGGGTTCCTAGTAGCCTCTAGACTCAACAAGGGACTCACTGACATCACAAAAAAGACTGTTTTTAACATCTTTATGTAGGCAAATCCATCCACCTTAAGCCAATACAAAATCCTGAAACCCACTCGCTAACATGATCATTTAAAATGCAAGGATTATATACTGACTATGAAAGTTGTGTCTCTGAATATGCAGATATGATGTAGAATCCGATACGTCTTGTGACTAAACATGAACTTGTGACTAAGCATGATCATAACGATATCAACGTGGAAAATATAATTTATTTTAATCACTGGGTGTATCAAGTGTTCTTCATTCATTGAGTGCAGTTTAGGACATATTATTCAGTCGTACGTTTTAAACCTCTGATTGACTTCAAGAACTCCAAGAACTAAATGATTCTATTCTATCATAAGCGAATTTGAAGACAACGTGTGCCGAATTAAGTTTTTGGTTCGTCGTTCACCCTAAACAAAAAGAAATAATAAATAAATAAAAACGAACATGGCGTGTTGTACTCCATGGTACAATACACTTTTGGGTTTTACTTTCTGTGACGTCCATAGTAGATCTATGTGACACTGGAAAATAAACTAAACGCAGCCCAGAGAGCTTGACAATCTGTACGTACACCCGAAAATGTTCCATTAGCAATGTACTTCACGCAAAAAAAAAAACCACTTTCGAGTTACTGTACAATGCAACTAGAACCACGCAGTTTCAACCGAATTCAAAGGTGACGAAAGAAGGGGGGCAACTGCCATTTTCGTATGCAAATCTGCTGGTATGTCACGTCCCAGCGTTTTGATCGCGCAAGTAGTGAGCTCCAATGTGCTTTCTCAATATTAGCATTCACCTAAGGTGAAGGCTAATATTGAGACAGCACTTTGGATTTATTTGTAAACACCGATTGTCAGAAATGTGTAAAAGTCCTTTACACGTTTCTGACAATCAATGTTTATAAACGTGTTTAATGTATGTTTTGATATTTAACTATTGAAAATTAACTCTTATGCGCATGGCGCCGAGAACCCTGCAGAGCACTATGTCGACTGCCAAACGCGACTTGTCAGCTTTACGGTCAAAACAAAAGGCTTCAATATACTGAACATGATATTTAACTTATCGAAACATTTGTCCATGTCGACCTCGCCAGCTAAAGCGCAACAAATTAAAAGCAGGTAATTTGGAGTTTAACTTTATTCAGTTTCCTTCTAGGAAAATCAGCACACTTTCTTTTCAAATAACTGAATACCAAAGCCAAAGCATAAGTGGTTTATTGTCGGAGGCATCTTGACCCATAAACAAGGGGGTGGGTAGAGAACCATCGACATACAAATTACAGCAACGAACGATTCAAAAGCGAATACCGATAGCCGATAGCATGAGTTCGGGTAATCGACAGTCAATAAATTTGGATAATAGTTCCGCATAGTTCTGCATCAGTGTCACTGTTCATTCACTGGAAATAATCATGTCAGTGTCAAGTGTTATGGCAGGTACTTCGGCATCTGCCTGTGAACTATATGTACTGTCCTGATGATCTTGTCAACCTAGGTAGGACTGCACCAGCTTCATCGCCCTGTGCATGTCGACCTCTGCCAAGTCCAACTGATCCCAGTACTTCTTGTCCACCTCGTTCTACATTTTTAGGCAGTGGAGGTATACAAGCTCTTTCTGCAGCATGCGACGAGGGTCCTGCTTGAAGAACCAAAACTTGATGCACATCTTTCTGCCTTCACTGAAGTCAGTCACTACCGACAATGTCAGTGCTCTCATAAAGAAACGTTTTGTCTGGCACCATGGGATCACACACAACTGTACAGAAAGTCTGGTTCCTCGTGTGGTCCCGAGGGCAACGCTGAAGTGACTTGTCGATGAGGCCAGCCAGCTTTTTTTGTGTAGGGTTCCTAAGTTTCTCTATCACACTGCTTTTCTTAGTCTCATCTTCAGTCCACTGCATATTTAGGTCATTGTCACTGTGTCTGTGTACATCATCGCAGTCCAAAAGCCCACACGGAGACGGCATGCTTGCCACACTTCCTGCGTCATATCTGGGTCAGATTGGTTCATCGTGCAGCTCCCCAGTCGATGTGTCAGAGACGTGTTGTGTATCGTCTGCACGGGTTCTTTGTCGTTTGGCGGTGTCGGCATAAACAATGGCATGACGAAAGACTATTCACTTGCCTTTTCTATTTTGTCTTCTTTTTTGTTTCTGGCGCCATTCCTCCGGCTTTCTGTCTGTCTCACCTGAGCTGACTGGGCAGTTTGCGGCGGTATGTGTAGTGAGCACGATCGTGTTGTGTCGGTGGATCTCCGTCATGGCTGGCAACACTTCCTGTTCACGGACGACTGTTTTCTCTCCCTCCCCGGTGATTTTCCAGCGCCGTCAGGGATACCTCCAGGGGGTGTAGGAAGTTCTACTACCGGCATTTCCAGTTTCACGATAACATCGGCCAACTCAAATTGACCTCGCCCTGCGGGAATTTTCACGCATGCGAGGTCCACACAGAGCTGAGTAATATCTTATTCTATACAAGCTGTAAAGATCAATCGAAGAAATCACACAAACGGGCCGACTGATTTTATGATTATTCTCCTCAGTTCACTCTAAGTGCTGCGTGTTTGGTTGTAAAAAATAATAAATTAATAAATAAACGCACACACATACACACACACACACAAACACACACACACGCACGCACGCACGCACGCACGCACGCACACACACACACACACACACACACACACACACACACACACACACACACACACGCACACGCCGGCACACACGGCATAGTGTTGCTTGCTGTCGCACAATATACCAACCGTTCATACCGACTACCTTTGATAAATGTTTCGACACAGCTTTAATGCAACACTCATTGTACAGAATACGCCTAAACTTTGCTGTATATTGCAAAGCGTTTGGATGCCGACTACATTCAACTGATCCGAAGTTTCAGGAATGCAGCATTCTACAACGAAAACTGATGTGAAGCTGTGTGAATAAGGAGAAACACGTTCGACTTATCTGAAGTTCGACTTAACCGACCCGGCTTTTATGGTATCCGTTCTAAATAAGTCATAGAAAGAGCAACTTTGACCGGAAAGAAAAAGCTACCTTGACTTTAGCATATTTCGAATTATCCGCATGTGACTGTACTCTTTACCTTTTTACTCTGTAGGTCACCTCAGTCTGAGCGTGTTGCGGGACAACGACGTGAAGACAGTAGCAAGTCTGATGCAAGACAGTCTGCAACAGCGTTGTGGTAGGGGCCAGCCATCTCTTCCCTCTAACGACCCTTGGCTACAACAGGTATGGCACTTTCTGTCCTCTACACCTCCTTGGAACAGGGACCTGAGTGCACTCGGTCACGTGTCGTTACTGCCGTGTCAGACTGAGACTGCGGTAATGCTCTACCCTCTGAATGGCCTGTACGTGTGTCGTGCTGCACGCGGCTTAAGGTCGTTGCCCTCTGACTTGTCCGGCAGCCTCACCAAGCTGTTCATTACCGTCCTGTCCCAGCTGCCTGAATACGTCACGCACAGTGGGGTGCTGGGGGACCGGGTGCAGTACCCTACACCGGAGGGTGTAGTCGCCGTTCTCGTCAAACTGAGCACTGACTACGCGTTGCGAGATTCAGCAATCAGCAGGTTCAACGAGTCTGCATCAAAACAGGAGATCGAAGCTGTGGTGACTTTCTTGGCAGACAACACGACGAGTCTGAAAGGGGCTACAGATCTTCTCCAGAATCTGAAACTCTTCGCACTGCAAGGTAGCAACCGCTTTGTGTCCGTGAAGGAGGTGAATATGATCGGACCCGAGTGTTCCCTTCCAGTTGAACCAATGCTTCCCCTTCTCAGCTGTACGAACGCGTCCAAACGAGCTGCTGTAAAACTGGGTGCTAAGGAAATGACCCTGAAACAAGTAGTCGGTAGTATTCTTGAGTCATCATACCAGTACTCGATTTCGAATCTTATGGAAATAATGAAGTTCTTTCTCAGCAGGCAAGACCTTGTCGCAGACCAGTCCCTTTTATCTTCAGCTCAAAACGTGCAGTTCCTAACCACCAGCTCAGGCCAACTTCGAGCAGCAAATGAGCTATATGACCCGTCGTGTCGGATCCTGCTTGAGGTGTTCGATGGCGAAGACAAGTTCCCCTGTGGACAATTCGCCAACCCGGATATGTTGAAGAAGCTCAGGAAACTCGGGCTTCGCACAGATAAAACAGTGAAGCCCGCTGACCTTCTTCAAGCGGCGAGAAATATTGAGCAGCTCTGGACAAGAGGGAGTACGCAGGTCGCAGAAAAGAAAGCGGAAGGTCTGTGGACGTTCTTTGTCGATCATAGAGACGTCATCCCGAGTGACATACTCACCAGTATATCCCAGGTGCAGTGTCTTCCTTGCCTGCAGCCCGCTTCAAAACCAAGCGACTATCCTTCTTCCCTGCCCATCAAATCTGAACCAAGGATAGTCAGGCCTGTAGACATGTGCTGGATCAAGCACGTGCGGCTGGTTGGGTCTGAGGTACCAATAGCGAGGTCCAGTCTTCCTGAAAGCTTGGGAAAGTGTCTGCACGTGGGGAACAAGGTGAATGTGGAACATGTACTACAGCATCTTAAGACAGTCGTTCATAAATTCCGCGTCAATGAGATCTCACAGTATTCCCTCCTTCTGTCTGAAATTTTCAAGTTTCTCAACAAACACAGTTCGAACAAAAAGGTCAAACAGACATTAAAGAAGAGTGAATGCGTGCTGGTAGAATCCGGAGAGCACTTTTGCCGCCCTGACAAACTCTGGGTGGTCCAGAATGGGGACACCGACATTAGCGTCCTCAAGCCCTACAGATTCCCGATGCCAAAGAACTTGGTGCCAGCGAAAGACCTGCTTCTTCAATGCGGTGCTTGTGAACGACAGGACGAGTATATGTTGCAGGCAGTTCTGGAAGAGATAAGAGACAGCCAAGTGATCAACCCACCCAGCCGCGCTATCTATCTGAGAGACCTACAGCTAGTCAAGCAGATCCTAGATGTTCTCAAGAGGAATGAGTCCATCCCTAAGGGCACGGTGCTTCTACCTATTGAACACAGCGAGGCGCATATCCTGAAGTTCAGACCAGCCGGAGAGTGCACTGTAGGAGCTGCACCATGGAAAGTAGAAGACGGAGTAGCTGCTAATGAAGAGGAAATGTACTTCTTTGTCCATCACGAGATCCACAGCGACACAGCCAGGACACTTGGTGCACTGGAAATCAGACAGCGTGCCTTGACTGGAATAGAAGACTTAGATTTTGGCTATGAGCAGCGAGAGGAGCTGACCACCCGCCTGCACAACTTGCTGGAGGAATCGTACACGGACGGTTTCTCTGTGCCCAAAGAACTGATACAAAACGCTGACGACGCCGGCGCCACGGAGGTCCGCTTTCTGTTGGACGAACGAGAGAATAGAGACGCTCGGTCTGGCCTGATAAGCGACAACATGGCCTCATTACAGGGACCAGCCATCTGGGCTTTCAACGACGCCACTTTCACAGACACAGACTTTGAAAACATCGTCAAGCTTGGGGCAGGAACCAAAAAAGACGACGCATCAAAAGTGGGGAGGTTCGGACTGGGATTCAACACAGTGTACAATCTGACGGACGTGCCCAGTTTTATCAGCAGACACTCTATGGCCATTTTTGATCCACACGTCAGATATCTGACTAAAGGCGCCGGTCTGAAACTGGACTTCAGGCGGCAAGTCAACCGGTCTCTACTCTCCAGAATGCCAAACCAGTTCATGCCGTATCAGGACGTTTTCGGATGTAGACTACACAACGAACAAAATGTTTTCTTCAACGGCACACTGTTCAGATTCCCTTTGAGAACTGCGGAGCAAGCTGACGAGAGCGAGATTAAGAGAGAAAGTTACTCACAGAAAAAGCGCCGGGAATTTCTCAGAATGCTGTTAGAGCGAGCAGGGAGCCTTCTTATGTTCACACAAAGCGTTCAGAAAATCCAGGTATTCTACCTTCCCGCCACTTGCGCGAACCCCCGCGAAGCCAGGTGCTTGCTGACAGTGACGAGGAGTTGCCAGCGTAGATATCTGGTGCCCAGCGCAGCTCCATTTCCCGACACCATTCTGCAGCACTGCACGGCACACTGGCCCAGCGACATCGACATAAGGATCCTAGAGGAAGTCACGGTCGCACTGGACGTGGAAAGTGAGGCAAAGGCCGTCTGTGAAGTGGAAAAGATCCACGTAACAACCCACTGGAAACTAGCATGGGCCACAGGCACCGGAGACTCAGCAAAGGCAGCCAAGCAACACGGACGAAAGGGCTTCGTGCCTTTGGCCACTGTAGCTGTGCCACTGTGTTCAGACAACAGCATGCAGCCCTTGAGTGACATCCCCTTCGGGTTCTACCAATCAGGCCACCTCTTCTGCTTCCTGCCTTTGCCAAAGGAGATGGTGGCGATGTCACTGCCAGTGCACGTGAATGGAACTTTTGACCTGACGTCCAGTCGCCGGAGCTTGCTCGTCAGAACAGAGGACGATCTTGGCAAGGGAGAGATCGACTGGAACGCTGCACTATTCGGAGATGCTGTGTGTCGGGCATATCTCCTACTTCTGGAGAGTCTTCACACGGAGGCAGGAAAAGATAATGACTACAGTCGCTACTTTGAGCTGTGGCCAGAATCTGGGGAGACCAGCCTTGACAAAAACTTCTACAGACGTCTAGTGTCAGACAGAAACAAAGTTTTTCCTGTACCAGGTCAAGGTCAGTGGGTAGCATTTCAAGACGCCTGGTTCCTAGATCCCGATTTCAGGCAGTCTGAGTGCGGTCAGCTGGCATGGAATGCTGTAAACAGATTTTGGGACGGACATGAGGGTAGTTTAGTAGATCTGCCTACTCGTCTGTGTCGACTCATTCAGTCGTCAGGCCAGAAAAAAGCATTCAAAGCACGTCTCATCACGAAGCTGAAATTTTACCAATGGATCTTCTTCCCCAACATTGAGAGCGACTACTGGCATCCCGCCGATAGAGACAAACTAGTTCTACACGCTCTGATGCAAGGTGATCCAGAAATCCACAGTCTTCTCAGTGGACATGCATGTGTTCCTTGTGAAGAGTCTAGCCAGCTCAAGCGTCCAGGTGACCTGATCCATCCCAATGCGCAGGCTTCCTCATTATTCTTACCGTCTGAAGGCCGGTTCCCACAAAACGACATGAAGAAGCAAAGCGAGAAAGAGGAGACAGGTAAGGTTAACTTCTGTGCCCACAAGTGTCTTTCTCGCTTGGAAAAACTTGGCATGATTTGTGATGAACTACCCATTGAAATGGTCATTGAAAGAGCGAAGTCAGTAAAGCTGCTACTGGTAAGGGATCGCAAGGCAGCACTGCAGAGAGCTAACAATCTGATCGACTACCTGGCAGTTGTCAAGGTCTCCTTCAAGTCGAGGTTTCAGACGTATGATCCTGAAAAGAGAGCAAAATTGTTGCACATTGGCTGGTTGCCAGTGCTGCAAAAACCAGATGACTGGCCATTTCCCTGGAAAGGAAACGAGGGTCCTGAACTCTCTGCACCTCGTGAGCTTTTTTCAGATGGCTTAAAAGACCTGGTAGCTTGCACAGAAAAAGTGTTGGATTCAAACGCATTGGGAAACTCAAAATACAACAAACTTTCTCTTCAGTCTCTTGGAGTTCAGATTAGTGAGAATTATAAAGACACAAAAATGGTTAATATCGTCATTGAGCAGCTTAAACAGGTTGCAGATTGCCACGAACAAGATCTAACCTGCGACCGAGTGCGAAAAGTGTGCCATAAAGCTTACGAGTTTCTGAACAGACACCTAAGCGAAGCTGAAAATGACTCGGCTTCCCTCATTTCAAATGTACTTTCTGAAGCAAGAGTTATTTGGATGGGAGATCAGTTTGTCTCTGCCTCACAACTTGCCTTCTCAAGTGAGTACGACTGTCGCCCATACCTGTTCCAGCTTGAAGGAAGCTTGCAAGGATTTAAAGTGTTGTTTAGGGCGATTGGAGTAAAAGAAAGGTTTAACACCGGAGATGCTGTCGCAGTTCTGGAGAAAATACAGAATGCCCATCCAGACTGTCCGCTAAAGGAGGAGGAGATCAGCCTCGTGTCCCGGGTGGCACAGTTACTTTGTAGCGCTATGAAATTGGCTGCTGAAGACATTTTACCCGAGGAAGTGGACATATTTCTCCCCGATCTTCAAGGTTACATGTTTTCCACGAAAACCCTTTGCTTGAATGACTGTCCTTGGCTGAAAGAATCTGAAACCATGCGCTTTGTACACGAATCTATCTCTCCAGAGACTGCGAGAGCGTTGGGTGTCGAAACCAAAAGAGGAAAAGATTTTGATGAACTGATGAGCCCAATTCCTTTTGGTCAGCACGAAAAGCTAACCACACGAATCAAACGACTGCTGGAGGGCTACACGTTTGACTCATCCTTGTTCAAGGAGCTGCTTCAGAATGCTGACGACGCTGGGGCGACAGAGATCAGATTCATCATGGACACTCGCAATCTGGGGACAGAAAAGGTTCCTGCTGGTTGGTCCGAACATCTTCAGGGGCCTGCTCTGTGTGTGTACAACAACAAATCTTTCACGTCTCAGGACATGGAAGGCATTCAGAACCTGGGACAGGGCAGCAAAGGGGAGGACCTGCTGAAGACAGGTCAGTACGGAGTCGGCTTCAATGCTGTCTACCATATAACCGACGTCCCGTCTTTCTGGACCCTGGAGAACGACACGCAGGAGGTCATCTGCGCCTTCGACCCCAACTGTCTGTACGTGCGGAATACAAACCTGATGCAGCCGGGTGTGAAGCTCCGCAATGTTGCGAGAGTCAGACAGCAGTACCCTGACATGTTTGCTGGTTACCTTGGTGATTCTTTCAACATGACAAAACCGGGAACTATGTTCCGATTTCCGCTAAGAACTGAAGAAATGGCAGGCACGTCTGAACTTCAGCAGCCTTCAGTAACAACCGATGAGATAAAGAAACTTCTTCTGGAGTTTGAGACTGAAGCAAAGAATTGCCTTCTTTTCCTAAACAATTTGCAACTGATAAGGATTTATCATGTCACTGTTGCCGGTACTTTGACACTGCACTATGAAGCAGAAAAAAGTGTACACAAGTTTAGCACAAAACATCAAGAAGAATTCAAATCTAGGCTGGTGGATGCATCGCGGCGTATCGAAGACGTACACAGTGGCCTGCAGGATATTCCATTGTTTGAGGCAGTCCTTCAGATGACTCTTAAAGACACGAACTCTGAGGAGGAGTGGATTACAGTCAACAGGGTTGGATTTGCCGAAGGAGAAAACATCTCAGACCTTTTGCTGAAGGAGTGGAAAGAGAAACATTTCAGGCTGCTGCCTAGAGGTGGTGTAGCAGTGAAGTTGTCACAGAAGCTAACAACTGTAACGTTCAGTGCACAATCAAAATCTGATCATTACCGTGTCTTCTGCATTCTACCGCTGCCTTGGACCACAACGACTGCCACTGGACTTCTTCTGCATGTAAACGGACACTTTGTTCTGGATCACGAAACACGGAGGAACCTCTGGGAAAACAACAAAGACGCCAAGACTGAGTGGAACATGACAATTATTCAGCAGGTGATTGTCCCAGCATTGGTCACCGCCATCCAGGAGGTCAAACACAACTGGTTCACTTCTGGGATAGATCCGAAGAGATTAACTGATATGCTGAACAAATACCATGCTTTGTTCCCTGACCTGCAGCAAGGTCTGCCGGCATACTGGAAAACTCTTATTGAAGAGTTTTACCGAAAGGTAGGGGAGATCCCTGTATTTCCGGTCACCAGCGTCGAGCAGCCAGGGCTTGTGTGGGTGCCTGCTATCAATCCAACTGGATTTCCCGGCTACTTCAGCAACCTTGTCTCCTTTTACGAGCCGAAAGCAATCAAGCGTGTGATGCTTACCCAGAGTAGTGTGTATCAACCGTCAACAACCTATGATGACACGAAAAGAGCAGAAAAACAGGCCGACGAATTGAAAATTCTGTTGAAGAAATTAAACATGAAAGTTATGGAAATGCCCTTCCGCGTCTTCGATGCGTTCCAGAGCAGCGGTGTGGAGGCTGTACGGGAGGTCACTCCTAATGCTGTTATAGAGTTCCTGAAATCAACAGACAAAGATGGATGCAGCGTTAAAACGCTCCCTACGGCTGTGGCCAAAACACCTTTTGGAACAGTTTGCAATGTCCAGTTCATCATTAAGTTCGTCAAACAGGACCCCGAGTTTCTAAATAAACTGGACGGGCTGCCTCTCTCTCTCCGCCAGTCTGAGGAACTGTTTTTCTTCCACCAGCTGAGCGATGAACATAAACCGATTGTTTCAAAGTACTGCCGGCTGCTTCCTGGGTCTGCGCAGGCTTTCCTTCACGTGGAGATCCACAGACACTTTCTTCCTTTGTCTGAAAAATTGCAAGAAATGCTTCGCGAGTTTGACATTCCTTTGCTGTCACTCTTGCTAAAAGATACTCTGCAGGATGCACACTTTATATCAGGATCGGCATGCCTTCTCGACATAAAAAAACTTCCTCAACCTAAATGGCTTTGTGACTTGTGGGAGTTTATTGAGACGAAGCTGGCAAAACGGAAACTGGAGGTTTCTGATGATGTTGCAGTGCGTGTCCAAATGGAGAAGGAACTTACATGTCTTGCCAGGTGGAGCTTGATTCCGGCAACGAAAAAGACAGAAACAGACGGACTAGATCAAGTTCTGCTGTATCCTATCAAAAACATGCATCATGTTCTGCACTTGTCTGAAACATCGGAACAGACAAATCAGAAACTTTGGGAAATTCTGCAGAATCTGCCACTGGCATTTCTAAACACCTCCTTTCTCCCAACAAAGAGTGTTGTCCCGCAGATTGTGGCGTCCATAGGCCATCCACTGGCAGTACTACACGCACTCACATCGTGTAAACGGTCGTTGACGTCATCACACAAGAGTGCTTACGAGATACTCGCCTATTTCAATACAAACCTGAAAGTTCTCCAGCACTCAGGTACAAACGAAGATCAGCTGAAAACAGAACTAAGAAGTTTGCCTCTCTTTTTAGCCCTTGATGATAACCTCATGGATGTTTTGGATAATTCTCCCACTCTCTGCCTCAAGAGCAAGATTCCAAAAGTTGGACTGATGGAGTGGAGTCGGAGGAGAAGTGATCAGGTGGTGCTGCTCAGACAGAGAGGTGTTCCGGACGAACTGCGAGATTTCCTGAGTTTCAAGAAAATGCCCAGTGAGGATTTTTACATGCATTATCTGCTGCCCTCCATTGATCTTCTACCCCGTGACGCCATTATCGTCCAGATGACTGCCGTCAAAACTGTCTGGGATCTTCTTTCTGAAGAGAAAAGACAACCATTGACATCTCAGCTGAGGCATACAGCATTCATCGAGAGAGATGGTCATCTGCACTTAGCAGAAGACTTCTACACTCCATTTGAACCTGTGTTTTTGGCAATGTGCCCCGAATTATTTCCTCCAAAACCATACTGTGAAAAAGATTGGAGAAATTTCATGAAAGCAGTAGGAATTATCTCTGAGGTCACTGACGGCATGTTTGTCCGCTTTGCGCGCAGCCTTGAGGAAATGGGTCGAACTGGAATTTCAAAAGATTTGCTGTCGAAATCAGACACATTGGTCCTCTATCTCTTTCAAAGGGACAAACTGTTTGAGGGAAATCTGTTGTATCAAGTTAAAGACGTAGCCTTCATTCGCCCATCAGAATGGACAGAAACGCCGGAGGGAAAGCTTCTGGGGAAAATAGTCCAGCATTTCAGCAAGGATCGTCTGGTGTCCTTCTCTGAAAGCTGCCGTGAGGAGCATGTTTACCTTGTCTGGAGCAGCAGCAGCATACTTCACGACAGTGCAGATCTTTCAAGTCGCTTCTGTGGGGTGCGTGGTAAGCAGCAGAAGGTTGTCCAGCGCAGTTTTCCGTGCTTGGGAAGTGCCCCGAAGAGCAAAGTAATCCTGCACTTCACAAACCTCTGTCGTGCACTGGCAGAGCCTGCAGGATCGAAGATCTTCGTTGCTCTTGATGAAAAAGGCTTGTTGATAGTAGAGAATGTCATAGACGCGCTGTACAACTATCTCCGCGGAGTGGACCAGTTGGATCTTGCTCAGTTCGACGACTTGCCAGTCATTTGTGATCTGAACAACAGGCAAATGCTGAGAGCGGAAAACGTCATTCTGGACCTAAGAGATGAGGAAGCCATTGCCGGACGTATCCAGAAAGCGCCCGTAGAGTTCGGCAGGTACTTTGATCTGTTCAAGAAGCTTGGCGTTGCACAGCGTGTGACAGTGAATCATTATGCCAAGGTTCTGGCGTGTCTGAAAACGGAAGCTGAAGGCAAGTCTCTTCACGTAGAAGAAATGAAGATCGCGAAAAAGGCCGTGGAAGGTGTGTTCCGTTGCCTAAGGTCTAAGACAGAAGACGAGAAGAAGATGACAGTAGGAGAGTTGTATCTGCCGTCAGAAAGCGAGCACTTGGAGTTGTCAAGTGAGCTCACTTTAAAAGATGATGTTATTTTTGGGGAGAGGCTTCAAGAACCGCCGTCGGGCATGTGCTTTTTTATTGGGTTTGATGCTCTAGAAATCGAAGTTCAATTGCCTCTGAACGAAGTCTGTCTTCTACCTGAAAAGTACCGCATGAAACTTCTCTCTGAAGTTGTGAAAGAAGTCCTTGCCGAAAGCAGTAAAAATACAGGCCGTGAAGGCAGTCACTCGATGACGTTTGTTGACAAACTTTCACATCCCTCTTGTATCGCAGCGATTGTGCGACTTGCCTATCACAATCACAGGCAATCAAACTGCCATAATCCATTCAGCGAGGAGACCGCAGAAGGCATCGCTAAGAACTTCCAAGCTATATCCGTGAGAGAAACCCCCAATCTCCGAACAGTGCTGGAATTTAATGGCACGATTGTTCAGGGGAGTGAGTGCGGAAAGTTGTCGTACGTAGAGAAGGTGAAAACTGAGCCCAGATCCTGCATTGTCTACCTGGACCAAGGTGCTTGCCGGGACATGGAAAGGAACATGTTTGCCTTTATTCGCAGTTTTGCCTACGCTGTCCGTTTCCTGGTAAATTTTGAATTAGGACACGACTTGCTGCATGAAGTTCTCAGGTATCCTGACAGGGCGCAAAAACTCCTTGACGAATGCCACATTGTCCGATGCGATTTCAAGGATGCAGTCGAGAGGTCTGCGTTCCCGAGACCTGGCACCTTCGTTCGCATCGACCATCACTGCTACCTGGACAACAACTTTTACGAGTTCTACGAAGGGGAACATGTGGGTTATGAAGTTTATGATCCAGCTGTTGACAGTCGCGACACACAAGACGAAGACGATGTAGACGCTGTCTATATTTACGCTATAGTAATAGAAGAGGTGAAACAGGAGAGACATGGGGACACTCCATTGTTGGCCAGGCAATACCGCGTCAATCTCGGCCATAAGAGAGGAGAGGCTGTGGTCTCCGTGACCCAGCTGTACAAGTTTGTGCGGAAAGCCATACAGGGAAAAAACAAGGAATTGGACAAATACGAAGGTCCCTCAGGTGCTGGTCAAGAAGAGGCCGTGCCCAACGACCTTGCTGCTGTCATAAGGGAGATCAGGAAAACGCTTACTGAAGCATGGCGCCTACTGGACGAAGATGGGCGCCGACGCGTGGTGAAGCGGCTGTACCTCAAGTGGCACCCTGACAAAAACCCGGGCCGGGAGGAGTTCTGCACGCGCGTGGTGCAAGACATCCAACGCTACGCTGACCTTCTGAAAGAAGGCAAGTCCCTCCCAGACGACGAAGACGACACCAGTGGTTCCTCTAGTAGTTACAGGTCGACGTCGTCCTACTCTTCGTTCTTTGAGCGCATGAACCGGCGTGGACGGACATACAGAGACCACTTCGAGTCAAACGCACGTTCCGGCCGCAGATATGGAGGTGGAGGTAGAGGTTGGGGTGGAGGTGGAGGCTCGAACCCGCAGCCAATGGAAGGATGCCGTTGGTTCCAGCAAGCGAAGGCCGACCTCGCCGCCGCACAAAACGCCAAAGAGAGCTGTGAGGAAGGGTACAACTGGATCTGCTACATGTGTCATCAGGTACAAAATCCTTTTTTTTTAATTCATCCTTTCCGGTAGGCATATTATTCGTCGTGTCTGGCTTGGGAAATGTTCTTTCTTTAAAAAAAAAAAAAAAAAAAAAAAAAAAAAAAAAAAAAGAATAAATAAAAAGTAGTTAGACTAGTTCCGTGGTGGTTGTGGTGAATAGGAGTAGTGCGGTTCCATTGATGGTGGTCTGGCTCTAGAGATACATGGAACCATTTGACTGAGATCAAAGTGGAAAAGAAAGAAAAAAAAGGTTTGCAATATCTAAATGTGTGCTGGTGTACGATGTTACCCAAAGTCACAGACCAGAGTTTAGGTGGATATTTCAAGCTTTTCTCATTTTTAGATTGATCTCAGCTGGATCACGGGTTATCCCTACTTTGTTTGTCTCACTGTTTTTTACAGGCGGTGGAGAAAGCGTTGAAGTCGATACTGTACCGACGAGATGCCGACAACTCCTACATGCAGTCCCATGAGCTAGAAACACTGGCCTGTGTTGTGGGCGACTCAGGACTCATTCAACTGACCAGCGAGTTAGAGGGGCGCCTGGGTGACCACACACGCATGCTCTATCCTGATGTACGTTCGTATCCACGTATTCCTGCTAACGTCTTCACCGAGGCAGACGCAACTTTTGCCTGTGACATTACTGCACGCGTCATTGGCGGAGTTCATTGCCTCACCTGAAGTGAGTACTGTTTGTCTGCATTTGTATAGAACTTTGTGGTTGTATTGTAAGGTGCGATTTTAACTCACTTAACCCCACAGCCGCATTGTGGAGGTGTCGTCTAAAAACTATCAAGTCAAGTAAAAAAAAAAAAATATCCCACGAAGGGGCAATTCCAGTTTGGACGGGAGCGTATAAATATATCAAGTGAAGTTAAAAATAAATGGGTAAGACAGACATACGCACGCACATACACCCAGGCACATAGGCACCCATGCACGCAGAATTAAGAACTATACTAATTTTGACACCTAATAATAACACTGACAACTATACTAATACTGACAACTATACTAATACAGACATCTATGCTAATATTGACATGCATTACATGTATAAGAAAAGCTATTATCACATAAACCTTACAAGAACAAAACTAGCACTTTCCATCCCCCTGATGCTCGAGTACAGACGTCACAGCTGAATACATTTAATAACAGTCTATGCCACTTTGTTCAAAAGAATAACAGCGCCGGGAATAAAAGAGAACTGCCTTCTGTTTGTCTTACAGCTGTGACACCTGTACCGTCGGGCTGAGGGCAACAGCTCAAATTTTGTATTTAAAATATGGTATTTTCGGCTAATAATGGACATTGCCTTCTTCACTGTCTGCTGGTCAAAAAAGACTGCATAGTTCTCTGAATAGTTCTCATACTTCTATGTACCATTTACAGGAGATGGATCGACCATGATAATTCAAGGATAGTACCCGATTACCTTGGCGCCTGATGGCGCCAAGCTAATCTGGTACTACCCTTGGATTATCATGGTCGATCCATTACCTGCTGCGGAGCGAGTGGGATTAAATGGGTTAAGTAGACAGAATAATATTGTAACGCAGGTCTTCGGGTGTTTCGAATCCGATGGATAGGTGGATGTTTGAATTTCATGTTTACCAAACAGCCAACTCGACGTATCAATACTGCACGCACGAAAAAATGTATCATTTGAATCGTTCTCTTTGTAACTTTAAGATATTGTGTTAGCTGTTTAGGTCTTTTAATACTGCCGAAAGAGATAGGTAAGAAAAGTGTTCATATAGTTATTGTGTTTAATTAGCAGTAGCTTTTTGCAACGTATGCTCACCAAAAACCGGGTTGGCTTTCAGGTGGCAAAGATAAACGTGTCTTATGTAATGGACCTAACAGATGAGGAAGGACCTAGATGAGAACGTCATTCTGAACCTATTTTAACCGGGACAAATGGTAGGTTCTTTCATGTTATGATGTCATTTTTCTTTTAACCCATTCAGCCCTGACACACTACAGCAGGAGATGGGTCGACCATGATAATTCAAGGGTAGTGCCAGATTAGCACTACCCTTGAATTATCATGGTCGATCCATCTCCTACAACAAGTGCATAGTCGTTAGATGACGCCTCCAAAATTTGGGAAATACGTGCGTCGGGCTGAATGAGTTAAAGTTGTTATATCATTTCGTTCTAATATGTGTATAGAAGTGAGTTTTTAATGTCTGATTTGTTAGCGCTTCAAATGTGTTTATGACTTTTGTTGTGAGTGTGTGTGTGTTGTTTTAAATATTTTTCAATAGATTTGTTGTGTGGGGAAATGTACTGAGGTACATAAACGTATTTCATATCTAGCCGTGCTTTGATTTTTTTCTTGTTTGTTACGGAAAACAAAGTTAAATCTAGATTTTTCTTTGTGTATTTCTTGCATGATCAGTGTTAAATTTACCTTGCATTTTACTTTTGTTAATAAGTTTTTGCATGTCATAGCAATATTTCGTCGGTACAATGTCATTTGTGATGACTTGTTTTTCAGGCCCATATGCCTATGAGCCTCAGGTCCAAAATGACAAACCGAAACACATACTTGTATAGGTAAATGTGTGGTATATTTTACATATACGGAACAATTGCTGCAATGCAGATAGTAGTGTCAAATGTTCCAACCTTTTCGTTCCAACGTTTGCTACTGACATACGTATAATTATGTCCATATACAGAATAGTTTGTCAAGCATTAGATGTTGGCTATTCTTGATAGTTCAAGGGTGGTGCCAGAATAGCTGGGCGCCTGAGGTGCCAAACTATTCTGGCACCACCCTTGAACTAAATGTTTGATCTGTCTCCTAATCTGTCATGTAGCCTTCATAGGACAATAAGCAAATTTTTAAAACATCAGCCTCAGCATATAGTGGGTTAATGAGCGAGCGAAAGCGACACCTTTTGAGGCCTTCGCCTCATTGTTTGGGTCTCTGCGACTACCACATCTTTTTTCGTCATTTTTTGCAATTTTCTTCTTTTATTTTTCCAAAATGCCTCTCTTGGATTCGCGGCCTGCAATGACGTGAACCTCAAATTAACGATACACCACTGTGTGAAAGTCACAAATCGAAAGCGAGGCTTTGTGAGACCTTAACCTCATTAATATTTCCAGATAATCGGAAAAATACTGATGAGAGATACCACCTCTAAATTACATTTATCTTATGCAGACTCGTTAGTGAGAGTGATGAAATGGCATGTTGATGGCATTTTTCTGCCTTGTCATTGTTTTTTGTTGTTGTTGTTGTTTTTGAAAACGTCTTTGAACGGTTTTGTTGTGGGTGTCAATTTTTTATTTGATTTGTGATGTCTATATCTGTGTTTTTAATTTGATACCAAGGCTTTATTGTCTGCGTTTTATGACTATGAAGAAAATTTTCGGCGATATTTTGATTGAAGTTTTTGTCATACTTGTTTTCCGTCAGATCAGGCCTGTCGTGTATTCTATTTAATAATAATAATAATAATAATGAGTATTTATATAGCGCTTAATCTTACTCAAAAGCTCTAAGCGCTTTACAATCTGTACACAAAAATAAAAATACAATGACATATGCACATAACAAACAAAGCACAATGCCCGAACACACCACTTTTACAATAAACTAAACAACAATACATACATAATAATTTATATTCTAATTAACATTTAGTCTAAACAAGGAGGATTGCAGAACTACAACTAAGGCATCAAACACTGGCAGTTATTCAAAGTAAAGCTTGAAGAGGTGAGTTTTCAACGACCTCTTGAAGTCAGAGACAGACTCACTGTTTCTGACCTCAAGAGGAAGTGTATTCCATAACACTGGGGCTTGATAAACAAAAGTGCGCTGACCAAATGTTTTAGTTTGGACAGAAGGTACACACAACTTCCGTTTATCAGAAGAGGAGCGGAGCTCACGAGAGGGTGTATACACATGCAGCAAAGAAGACAAGTATTCTGGGCTGGTGCCTGAAAGGCAGTTAAAACAGATTGACATAACTTTGTATTGAATACGTGAGGACACAGGTAGCCAGTGAAGGGACTTCAAGATGGGTGTGACATGCTCAGTCTTACGGACTCTCACAACAAGCCGGGCTGCATTGTTCTGAATTTTTTGGAGGCGATCAATGAGATACTGAGGGCAGCCACAAAGCAAAGAGTTACAATAATCTAGCTTGGACAGCACAAATGCACAAACTAGTGTTTTAGTGGCTTCCACGGTCAGCAGGTGACGAACTGAACTAATACGACGAAGTTCCAGATAAGCGGATCTACACACTGCACTGACATGCTGTGACATAGATAACTCGCTGTCAAGTGTAACACCCAGGTTTCTCACACTCGCAGAGAAGCCAATGAGTGTTCCATCCACAGACAATGATGATGGTAAAGGCAGGGACGAAGATAATCTTGGATTAGCTACCAACATTGCTTCAGTTTTGCCATCATTTAACATCAGTTTGTTGGTGGTCATCCATGATTTGACATGGTCAATGCACTGGCTTATACTTTGGACAGCATTCACAGCTCGCTCGACAGTATCACTTTTGTACATCTGCGTATCATCTGCAAATGCATGATGGGAAATGGAGCGACTACAAATCAGGTCGGACAGGGGCTGAACATACAGTAAGAACAATACAGGTCCTAGGACCGAGCCCTGGGGTACACCAAACCGAAGAGGTGATGGCTCAGAACGACAGCCGTCGACAGAAACAATCTGGGATCGTTCAGTCAGGTATAAACTAAACCATGCCAAGACTGTGCCTTCAATGCCAAATACAGATTGAAGACGGCACAGCAAAATTTCATGGTCAATAGTGTCGAACGCACTGGACAGGTCCAGCAAAGCAAGGACTGTGATCTTACGCTCGTCCAAAGCACAAAGCAGGTCATTGAATATCTTCAGCAAAGCTGTTTCAGTGCTACGATGGGGACGATATGCAGACTGGAATACACTGAACAGACTATTAGAGTTGACATGCTTTAAAGTTTGAACAAGGACAATTTTCTCAAGAATCTTTGATAGAAATGTAAGATTGGAAACTGGGCGATAGTTTTTCAGTACATTTGGGTCTAAAGATGGTTTCTTCAATAGGGGTTTCACAAGTGCAGTCTTGAAGCTTTCAGGAAAAATACCAGTGGAGAGAGTGTTGTTGATGACTTGTGTAATGGCAGGCAACACTTCATCCAGGCACTCGTACAACAAGGGAGTGGGTATGGGGTCTAACTCACAAGTTTTGGGGGCAGTGTTTGTGATCACTTTTCTGACCTCATCCTCTAGCACAGGTTCGAAGGCTGAGAGAGGTTCTCCACTAAAGCGTTTTTCGGTTTAACGGACATGGGTTTTGAATGTTTGTCTCGGTGTGTTATTTCTTTCATATAAATTTTGATTTCTTTTCCGTTTTAATTTTAATCATATGGCTGCAGGAATCATCTCGACCAAACACGGCACGGTCAGCTAAAGCGTTGAACAGTTTTGTTGCTGTTGATTGTATCCACTTACGTTTTGTTTTCATACAGCGTGTATATTTATATGTGTGCTGGTTTGTTGCGTTGGACCTTAACCCCTACGCTGCTAAACAAAAACTAATCCTACTGCAAGAGACATAGATCCTCATGAGCCCCCGCGATTGCGGGGGCTCATGAGGATCTATGCCTCTTGCTGACAGCACTTTGTATCCACGTTCCTTGGACTGAATGGGATCTTTGGAGTCGAATAAACACAGATTTCAGAATCATTATCTGCGTCTACTGACAGTAAAGGAGTTAAGGTCTGGAGCCGTAAGGCCATCTAAGGAACATGGATTTAAAATAGTGTTGGCAAGAATCATTTTTATACGCTATTTTGTATTAGTTTGCTCTTTTGTGCCAATTAACAGTTGATGCATTTTTCATTGAGCAACTGCGGGGAGCTCATGAGGATCCATGTATTTTGTAGGTGAGTTCAGTTTTCTTGGCAGTGAATGCGTTGACACTCCATATTAATACACATTCCTGCTGTTACTTGCTGTCATGATGGCTCACTTGGTGCCTGTTTAGTTCGCCTGATGTAATCAGGATCAATTCATGTTTTATCATTATTCTTCTTTCATGGTAGCAGCTTTATCCTGTATGGCGATTATACTATGGTCAGCCTGCGTACTTTTGTTGTTTCATGTTACTTGTTTACTTCGCTAATAATTGTTTAATTGTAGACGTGATGATCATGGTTGAGTTCCTGCTAACTGAGCAGTGATCTGGTATGTGTGTGCATTATTATTTCTTTGTCTTTTTTAGGAGGGAGGGGGGGCGGGGGGGGGGGAGGTGGTGGAGGGGGAAGCATGGATATGTCAGCTTGTGCATTTCTGGTTAACCCATTCAGCCCAGACGCACTACAGCAGGAAATGGGTCGACCATGATAATTCAAGGGTAAGCCAAGCTAATCTGGCACTGCCCTTGAACTGTCATGATCGATCCATCTCCTGCAACTGGTGCATAGCACCTCCCAAAATTTGAGAAACACGGCCGTCGGGCTGCATGAGTTAATACTGAGAATGTTTCACGGAAGCTGCGGGATCAACGTCACTTATTTACACAATGTGCGCACATGTCCTTCCTGTACTATTAGTGAGGTTCGTTTGAAACGAACGACTTCCAACAGCGAACTGACGAGCGCCTGTTCAATTCGCCTGATCCAATCAGGATCAGTTCATGTACATAGTGCTGACTGATTTTGTTTTGAAAACAAAAAAAGTTGTTTCCCCTTAACTGTTGTGTGTTTGTACTTGATGCGCAGTTGTCCCGACTAATCCTATGCATTCCAGATGTTTTCAGCGCCGACGCAGCGTTGCATTTTATTATGTCATCGTTTTCTCACGACTAATGTTGCTAATGACAAGTGCTAATTTCGCATGGACAGTGGGTTGACGTAGTGTATACCTGTCCGCGGACTTTGATCATAGTTAGTTACATGCTTGATTCATTAACCCTTTGGCTTTTGGTCGCGGTTTTTATCGCGATGATTCCTGCAGGAATCATCGCGAAAAAAACCGCGACAGACAGCCAAAGACTTATAACTTTCACATGTAAATTCGACATGCTTTTGTAATGTATACATTTTTCCTGGCTCATTTACTCGGAAGATAAGCCGATAAAATGAAAATCGACTTAACTCATACGCTTAGCCGCGTATCCGGAGGCGGCACGTCTCGAATGAGTTAACAGCCACTGTGATTTGGAGATTTGTCCATCACAGCGTTCATAATGACACCGGTTTGCGATATCTTCCTTACTCTGATTCTTGCTTGTATTGAAACAAACCCCGTATTATTCCAACCAGACTACTTGTAATTTGTATCTGAGTTTTATTGACAATGTGAATGAAACTATGCATATCTATGTGTTAAGCCTGTATATTTTTTATTATTATTATTTTTCTTGTTTTCATGGTAGCAGCTTTATCCTTTATGGCGATTATACTATGGTCAGCCTGCGTAATTTTGTTGTTTCATGTTACTTGTTTACTTCGCTAATAATGATTTTTTTTAATTGTAGACGGGATGATCACATTTGAGTTCCTGCATTGAAGCTGGTATTTAATTTGTGTGCTTTATTATTTCTACTTTTTATTTGGGAGAGGGGGGAGGGCGGGGGGTGGGGGGAGCATTGATATGTCAGTTTGTGTATTGCTGATTAATGATGCACTGAGAATGTTTCACGGGACGTGTTGGATCAACGTCACTTATTTGCACAATGCGCGCACATGTCTTTCCTATACTATTTGTGAGATTTCGTTTAAAACGAACGACGCCCAACAACGAACGAGAGAGAAATTATGGCTGACAACCAGCTTGTATCATAATATCATAAGCATTGCCAACACTCCAGACATGTTGATTTTGATTCGTTTTATGACCTTAGTCTGACATGGTCCAAACCCTTTTCAGACAATTACCCGCTGTGTGTATATTAACCCTTTTAGCTCCAAGGCCCCATTTCTCAAATTGTGAAGGTGTTGCCTAATGACTAATGACTATGTACCAGTTGCTTGATTGACCGTGATAATTCCAGGGGCGCCAAGCTGATCTGTTCTCTACCCTGGAATTATCATGGTCAGTCAATCTCCTGCTGTAGGGACTTGGGGCTAAAATGGGTTAAGCATATATTGACATCTTCTTCTTGACGTAACCACGAATGTGTCATTTTTTTATTATTATTTGTACATATGCAACATTGGCTAATGAAGGCTAATGAAGCGGACGGTCTACCACTATTGTGTTAGGTGGTATTTGTTTCCACCCTAGTGCTAAATTTGACCTTGTTTGGGTCATTATATTGACTTCATTGTTTTCCCAGAGATCTTTATTTGAAGTGTGATGCTATGTTTTTGTCTTTTAGTAATACAAGACTTAAACTTTTAATTTTTTTAATTAATTTGTAGGTTTCGTTTTTGCAATTTATTTCGCTGCTGGTATGCATTGTCCATGAATAACACCCCTGTATGCAAACGATCCTGGGGCTCAAGTCGCCCGCCATTGGCCCTCGGATACTCCGATGATTCCAAAATTGTCGCATTTCTTTTGCTCGTCAGTATATAATCGGCCACGCACGATTTCTGCATAGTTTTGTAGTGTAGCGCACATACATGCAGCGTGGCACGTTTGATTTTTTTTTTTTCCATTCCTAAAGCGATCTGCTCGATGGTGGACTTTGATTGCTAAAATTTGCCGATACAACGGATTAACAATCTTTGCTTGCCTTAACTAAGAATTTTCTACCCTTCTTTTTACAATCCGTGCGGAGAGAAGGTGCACGTGACATGTTTTCTACGCTTCCTTGTTTGTGACGGAATAAACTGTCCAGCGTACAAAGGAGAAGAAGAGCAGAAAAGTCTTTCATTTGACGACATTCAGACTTTGTAAGTTGTAGCCGTGTTATATGTAACTTTGTAAGTTGTAGAAATATTATTGTAAAACATAATATAAATATTTTAATGAACACACTGTGAACTATGTCTTTACCTTATTACGTCGAGTATGTCGCTTCGCTGAACGTAATTGTGCTCATTATAACATGTTTATTTGTGACTGAAACTTGGTATATGTATACTGACGAGCAAAAGTAATGCGACATTTTTGGAATCATCGGAAACATTAATGTCGCAATTCTTTTGCTCGGCAGTATATTACTTACGCAAGGACATGTACTTTCAATTTTTGTGTAGTACTAGTTTGCTGGGACTTGCTGTTGTAGCTGATACAACGGTCATCGAGCATAGATCTACTCGTACGAGTGGTAGGCTACATCTGACTCATTTTTTTTTTTCTTCTTTCTTTTTTTTATTAACGCCGGACATGGTTTAGATCAATATAGTATGCGTGTTTGTGAAGAAATGTTTGTTTTTAATCTGCTGCTTCGTATATGTATTACTTATTCATGAACATTTTTATACGGTATTTTGCATTAGTTTGCTCGTACGTGCCAATTAAAATGGTGCATTTTGTTCATTGAACATATTATGGAGTAGGGTTTTGTTGCTGTTGTTGTTTAGTAGTGTTGTTTTTTGTTTGTTTGTTTGTTTTGTTTTGTTTTGTTTGTTTGGTTTTTTTTTTTTTTTTTTTTGGGGGGGTTGCTCGTTGTTGTTGTTGGGGTTTTTGGTTGTTGTTTTTTGTTTTGCTGTTTGTTTGTTGTTGTTTTGTTGTTTGTTATAATTCTTTTGATGTTGTTGGTTGTTGGTTTTTGCGTTGTTTCTTTGTTTGTTGTTCTGTGGGGTTTTTTTTGTTGTTGTTGGTTTGTTTGTTTGTTTGTTTTTTGTTTTGTTTTTTGGGGTTTTTTTTTATTTATATGTTTGGCTTTTTAACCCATTTACACATAATTGGAAAAGCACGTTAACCCTTCACGCAGGAACGCAGCAAGTACCAACCACCTAATGCAAGAGCCAAAGATCATCATGACCCCCGCAGATGCTGGGGGCTAATGAATGATTGAAGCTTCTTGATGGCTCAATTCATTCATATTTGTTTGCCTGAGGTAGGTAGATTATACCGCAGAGACGGTTCCAGATAGAATCGTTTCTGGCTGCTGTCATTAGCGGGGTAAAAACAAAGCATCTACAGAGACTGCCAGGAGTCAGCCCACATGATAACTAACCTGCACTCGGTGGGCCAGCCTTTAGGAACTCGGTCACAAACCCTCGGGCCCACGACAGCCGCAGTGGGCCCGCGCACGGCTGTGCGCGGGCCCAATGCGGCCGTCGTGGGCCCGAAAACGTTTTGCTACTGGGGTCACTGCAACCTAAACCGGTCAGCGAAGGGGTTCAGTTCACACAAAAGGCTACGAAAAATCCAAAGTGCTTTTATACAAAAAGCCAGTTACAGATTATTTAACCCATTGTTAACATAGCCGTTGTTGAAAAGTTTGTAAACTAGTTTGTACACGAGTAAACGTTTGGGTTTTTTTTTTTTTTTTACTTTCTTTATTGCTGTTGATGTTCTTCCGAATGATGTTGATATCATCACTGCTGCACGTTTCAGAGCAATAATGTCTTCACATGTTTATGTTTTTTAATTTGATTTCTTTTTTAAATAATGTTATAATTTTCCTTATTTAGTATTAGCAGTTTGTGACTGCCTTTTTTCTTGGCTTATTTATTACACCTATTATATTATATTCTTGCACATGATCACTTCATTATAGAGACACAAACATAGGGACAAAGTGAACCCACCAAAAACTTTCTTCGATGCCGGAACACAGGGTTCAACAGCCACATGCAAGGAGGACACTAAGATTTTCATGAGCCCATGCATCTACTGGGTCTCATAAAAATCTATGCTTCTTCCTGATGTCATTACATGCAGAAAATGTGTCATAACGTCAGAGACAGCGTTTGTGTCCTCAGGGGTTACAACAAAATTCAGTCACTGTTGTACGACTTTTGTACCATTTATACTAATAGCCGACTTTTTCATCTTTATAGCCGACTTGTGTGCATGACGTGTGTTAAGATATGTCATCAGATTAACTCATTCAACCCCGACACACCACAACAATACATGGATCGAGCATGATAGTTCAAGGGTCGTGCCAGAATAGCTTGGCGCCCATAGGCGCCAAGCTATTCTGGCACCACCCTTGAACTATCATGCTCGATCTATCTCTAGAATTGTAATACAGTCCATCGAAGGGCAACTTTAAAATGTGGGGATTTCGGTCCTGCGGCAGAATGTGTTCATTTGATAGGTGTTTTCCTTTTATAACATGAACGAAGGAAACTTTTTTATGCAAACCCGTTGACTATAAAACTGAGTGATGCTTACTAATCGAAGAAAGAAATGCCTACAAAGAAAAGAAATACGCTTTAAAAGGCATGTGCAATGCAATTGTATTGTAGTTGTCCTTTCTAAGTGTGTTTCTTTCTTTGTCGGGTATTTCTTTGCATTTTACCCACTTGTCGTAATTAGAGGCCTTTTTTTCCTCCATGAATATAAATATAAATTCATGGAGGAAATGTGTATACATTTTGATTGAAACTGAGGATTGTAAACGGCACTATTTGACTCTAATATGCGATTTTCGTATCCTTTATTCTGTTTTAGATTTGTGATGTAACTGTATCCATTGTACATGTAATGCTAATATTCTTTTCCGTTAACACATTCGAGACGTGCCGCATCCGGATTCGCGGCGTTATGCCGCGAATCCGGTTGCGGTACGTCTCGAAGGAGTTATATAATTCATAGTCGATGCAACATGCCGTGTAGAATAGCACTACTCAGATCAGCCTAAGAGACTTTGTATTATGGGTTTTTGTTTGGTTGCTTTTGGTTTTTGGTTTTCTTACACAGGCTGAGTTTTTCCATTGTTAAATGCGTGAGACGGATCGACAATCATTCTTCAGTTGTACTGTCTGACTTGGACACCGTGCCGCTAGTCAGACACATCCCTTGTGGTAATATGGTCAATCTGTCTCCAGCGACGTACTTGTCCAAAATACGTCACATACAATTTATGTGATTAACCCCTTAACTGCCGTCGGTCACGAATTGCGCGTCTGACGGCACACTGACATTCGCGTCAGTAAAGAACACATATGCCGGTAAAAATGATCGAAATGCGCATGAAGAACATAGGACTAACAAAAGACATTATCTGCACGAGCCGCCGCGAATGCAGGGGCACATGAGGGTTTATGTCTCTTGCAGTTGGGTAGCGTTCGCCTTGGCGCCTGCCGTTGAGGGGTTAAATGAACCGTCTACAGGATTCTTTATCATTTGATAGTACGCCTCCAGTTTTAAACACTTTTTTTCGATTTTATACTTATAGCCGACTTTTTCAGATTTATATGTATAGCCGATCTATTTAGAAGGTGTACTTATAGCCGACTCTTTTCATTTTTCCTTCAGATTTATACTTATAGCCGACCTTTTCAGAATAATACTTGTAGCCGACCTTTTTAGATTTATACTTATAGCCGACTTTTTTAGATTTATACTTATAGCCGACCTTTTCAGATTAATACTTGTAGCCGACTTTTAGATTTATAATTATAGCCGACTTTTTTAGATTTATACTTATAGCCGACTTTTTTAGATTTATACTTATAGCCGACCTTTTCAGTTTTATAGCCGACTTGTGTGCATGACGTGTGTTACGACATGTCATCAGATTAACTCATTCAGCCCCGACACACCACCACAAGACATGGATCGAGCATGACAGTTCAAGGGTGGTGCCAGAATAGCATGGCGCCCATAGGCGCCAAGCTATTCTGGCACCACCCTTGAACTCGCATGCTTGATCTCTCTCCAGAATTGTAATACAGGCCATCGGAGGGCAACTTTAAAATTTGGGGATTTGGGTCCTCGGATAGAATGTGTTTTATGCAAGCGCCTGATTTTTAACTGTTATTTGTTCAAACCTAGAAAAGTGTGACATTAAATTGCAGCTGATTTATAAATTACCCTGTATAAATCCTACGCCTGTATTAATTCTTTTGAGACGTGCCGCCTCAAGCCGATACGCGGCAAAACGCCACGTATCCGAACGCGGCACTTCTCGAGGTAAAACATATGTCAGGAATGCTTCTTTCCCAATAACGTCGATGATCACAACCAAAGGGAATGTGTTACTGTATATCCAATACGTGAAGATGTGTGTGCAGTGTGTGTGTGTGTGTGTGTGTGTGTGTGTGTGTGTGTGTGTGTGTGTGTGTGTGTGTGTGTGTGTGTGTGTGTGTGCGTGTGTGTGTGTATGTGTGTGTGTATGTGTGTGCGTGCGTGCGTGCGTGGGTGCGTGTGTGTGTGTGTGTGTGTGTGTGTTGGTGTGTGATGGTGTGTGTGTGTGTGTGTGTGTGTGTGTGTGTGTGTGTGTGTGTGTGTGTGTGTGTGTGTGTGTGTTTGCATACGTGCGTGCGTGGGCAAGCGTGTGAGACAAAATCATGTGGCCACTTGCGCCTGAATTAACGTTTTTACTTTGTAATTCATTCAACCCCGACACAACCACAGCAAGACATGGATCGAGCATGGTAATTCAAGGGCTGTGCCAGAATAGCTTGGCGCCCATAGGCGCCAAGCTATTCTGGCACCACCCTTGAACTCTCATGCTCGATCTGTCTCTATACAGTCCTTCAGAGGGCAACTTCAAAATTGGGTGATTTCGGTCCTGGGGTAGAGTGTGTTAACGCCAAGTGTGGGAGATGGAACGATCTTCATACCTTATCAGTTTAGTGTCTCTCAAGGCACCAACCAAACTGGGCACTACCCTCGAGCTACTATGATCATATTGTTAGTGGGTTGATATCATACTGAACCAAGGGGGAACGGAGACGCAAGATACTTAACTCCTTCCAAGCCAGTGGACACAGATTGTGTTCCTGAAATATTTCTTAATTCAGTACCAAAGCCGTCGAAGAAACATAGACACAGTGGCGTCGGCATGAGGCATAGATCCTCATGAGAACCGGCAGCTGCGGGGGCTTATGAGGTTCTATGTCTTTTGCAGTTGGGTTGTGTTCAGTTGTTTCTTCAAAAGTGGAGGGGTTAACCTATCCGTTTTCTTGTGTCAATGTTTCATGAACGGTATGGTATGGTACATACAATTCTGCATACAATCCTGCTATCACACTGTGCTAAGCATGTAGCCCCAGGGGCGGATCAGTTACCTCGAGGGGGGGGGTCCAACTTTTTGTTTAGGACCTTCAGCCTGACACTAGACCTTGCTTCCAGGGGCAGAAAAATCGAAAGAGGGGGGATAGGGGGGGGGGTAGGGGAAGGGGGTAGAGACGCGGTCCGTGCGTCTCGCCATTCGCAAATATGTCAAACAACGGGAGGGGGGAGGAGGTCCAAACACCCCAAAACGGGACTTTGTTATAGTATTTTAAAGAATTTTGGGTCGAGGGGAAGGGGGGGTGTCCGAAACCCCTGTAACCCGCCCCCCCCCCAGATCCGCCCCTGAGGCCTATACATTCTGATAGCAGCAAAATGAATCTGCAATACCAGCTTTTGATTACATCTACTCGCACTACAGATACTGCTTTTGAAACGAATTAACCCATTTAGCCCCAACGCCCAACAGCAGGAGATGGATTGGCCATGATAATTCAAGGGTAGTGCCGGATGAGCTTGGCGCCTATAGGCGCCAAGCTCATCTGGCACTACCCTTGAATTATCATAGTTAATCCATCTCCTTCAGCTGGCACATAGTCTTTAGGTGCCACCTCCAAAATTTTGGAAATGCGCCTGTGGGGTTGAATGGGTTAACCAGGGCAATAACTAATCTCTGCAACCTCAGTAGCACGAGCGGGGAGTTTCGATCCTGTGTAATTTAGTTAGTCAGTTAATTCAGGATTTAACGACCACGGTGTCGGAGTGATAACAAACTCATGCAACTGACCACAGGTTTCTGTTCAAACTGACAGTCTGTAACAGTCTATAGTAAAACCCTTGACTGAACTTCCACGATAAAATGTTCTCATTATCTAAATTCTGCCAAGTGCACTGCACACAGCAATGGCCGACCGTACTGAACGTGAATACGTAAAGGTAATAGTCCATAAGCTAGGAAGATCTACCGTGCACCCCCCCCCCCCCCCCCCCCCAGTACTCAATAAGATGGGTTTCAAAGTGTTCCTTAGTATGTCCTGAGATGTTTAAGCCATGTTCCCCGAAAATCCTTAGGAACACACCAGAGATATAGCCGATGGCGCAAGGGTACCCCCATTCACGCTCTTCGCAGGTGCTAAAATGAGGTTGAGAAACATTTTCCTCTAAATAAATCAGAATTCATTCCAGAAGCCCAAATCAGGCAATATTATGTCAAGGCACACCTTCTGCATCCTCTGCAAAAAACAGAATGAAAACATATTGAATCTCTGGCTCACAGTAAAGGTATTTGTGAACCCAGTAAACGACCATTTCCGCGAAATCGCAAAAAAAGAGACAAAAATAATGTGTCAGATGGCTTCAGACATTTTCTATAGCACTGACAGTCCATTTTCAGGTTTACATCATTAAAACAGGATGTCACAATTATTATAAACGTGACTAGGTGATGCTGTGATTACTGTGAGTGCCACAGTGGTTGATTTTGTATCCCTACCCCCAAGTTGTAAAAATACACAAAATTAATTAGAAAAAATTGCTTAAGTTATTCCATTTTATTTTGACCTCTCTTTACCTATTAAGTTTCAATAATGTGAGCATAAAGTGCAAGAAAATAAGGAAAGTCGGCATCCTTTACGGTATGTTCGTGGTGAATGATAGTTTTTCCCATTTAAAATTGCCGAATTGGGAAACTACGTTGTTTCTGATGCCCTCAGAAATTGTGTATACAACTGATAGGTCTTTTTTTAGGTTTTATTGTTTAGGAAAGAGTACTACAGTTACTCCCAACCTGATTTTATGATGCTGTCATGCATTTAGGGGCCACAGTGGCTGAATCTGCTGCCCTACCCCCATTTTACCTGTACGCAAAGGAACGAAAAATGATCATAACAATTGCTCCTCTGATTAAATATGTTTGTTGCCAGTTTTCTTAACAAAATATGCATATTGAGCATAAACATTTGTGATCATTTTATTAATTTCAATGTGACCCATCAATTTAATTGTAATTCTTTTTATTTAAGGCATGCTTAACAGGGGCTGCCTCTGAAGCTTCTATCGTCTGCACATTCAGCACTCTTGTCAAACTCGGGGAAGGTGTACCTCAGGGAGATGTTGTGTCTGATGCTGTTTTTGGTCTACATTAATGACATCAGTACAACAGTACCAAGGTTCGTCTCGAACATCCTCCATGCGGATGACTTTGCAGTGTGGAGCGCAGCAGAACATAAAGAAATAGCATCCTCCAGAATCCAGGATGCTGCCAATAGAGTCAGCAGCTGGACTGAAAGAGGCCACTCAAACTGAGCTAGACCATCTCTTTCAATCAGACGGAAGAGGTCACCTCAAAACTGGAGACCTTCGAGTACCAAAGACAGACAGGCCAACTTTACTGGCAACAAATAAATTACTGGATTCACGTGGAGGCCTCACATTGAAGCCATGGAAGCTAGAGATGCAAAACAAAAAAAAAGTCTCTGATGAAGAAACTGGTGGGGACCACATTGGCGCAAATTACAGCATCCTGGCACAAGCAAACACCTGCTCGGTCAGACCAGTTGTGCGGTACCACTGCCTGCAAAACCCAAAAAGCCCGGCTTGACAAGATGCAGAACATGGGTCATTCTCATGATGCAGTGACATTCTTAGAGCCATCTGGAGCACCCCAATTTAGGAAATGGAGGACATTGGAGCCACTGGAATGCAGAACAGCACACACGATGAAGAAACTTACTAAACACCGACAGCATGGGAGACTACAGGAGCAGACCAAGAACCGTCAGAAATGTGCAAATCTGAACCGCCCAAATCTGAACCGCCAACTGAAGGTCCTGCAAAGGGCTAACACTGACGTCCTGGAACCAAGCCCAAAGATGTGTGAACAGCTCCCTTCAGATACCTGGACATCTCGAAAGAGCCTTCAAGACAACATAAACAATGTTCCAGGACTCTTTGCCAAAGGTCGCGGCACTGCACAAAGCCATCTTGCTGGAGGTTGTGCACAAGCGCTACCCTCACAGCAGCTGTGATACCACACAAGATGCCGTGCGGAATGAAGGAAGTGGCGTGTACATCTGTTGTGCAGACCGCACTACTACCTCCCTCTCCTTACCAGCTGGTGGCAGCAGCTCCAACTATCGTACAGGTCTGCAGGTGCTCAACACAGCAGCAGAGCACTAGCTAGGGAAAGGCAGCAGCTTGATCCACTGATCTCACCAGGAAGCTTCAAGATAGACTGGATGCCCTGTCCACAAAATAGTGCTGCAGTGGATTCCAGTGCATTCTGGACTAGCTGGGAATGGAGACACTACAACAACAAAGTGATTGGCAACAGCAGAATGGCGGCTGCAGCCCGTGGGCAGATGACATCCACAAGCTCAACAGGGAGAGCCAGGCCACCATCTTTTATCTACGCACTGATTACTCTGGACTGTTTCCATACAGAAAAGCAGGAACGTTTCACAAACCCAAAATGAAGCCTGAAGGTTTACACACTTTAATCAGATCACTCTGTATCAGCAATTATTTGAAGCTTCCGTGCCTAATGCATGAAGAGATACCAAAATAAAAGAACGCTTAGCGAATGGTGGACTTCGGTAGAAGCGTAAACAACCAATCAGAATGTTCGGCAGAAAGGCCATGCAGTCACTTTATGATCAGAGCTAAATATAGATCACCTGCAACAAGCGTCAGCATGATCGTTCGCAATGGAATAGTCACAGATTGGGGAGAAAAAAAAAGAAGTAGACAAAAGTCTGCCAGCACGTTTTAATTTTTTACAAACTTTCACAGACTTTAAGGAAAAGGACTGAAATTGACAGACTTTCCAGGGCCCTGAAAAAGCCTTGTCATTTTTTAACAACTTTCACAAATGTTCACAGACCGTAAGGACCCTGCTGGACTCACCTCGTGAGATTGGGTCATGCGGAAACAGCCCTCTGCGAATTTGGCGTAGAAAATCAGTCTCCTTAGCACATTCTCCAAATATGTCCATACACAGAAGCGGTCTGATGGCAGTTCTGACCAGAAGACACGCCCCTATACACCAAACTCTGAAAACATGCTGCCTAGCTCTTGACAGCTCACTTATTGGCAGCCAGAACAATATAAGATTTAAAGACGGCCATAAAAAATTGAACGTTGCAGAAGGTGGAAGTGGAGATTTCGTGGTCGACATGTGGAAACTAAGTATTTTTGATAACATTGTTTTGGCTATTAGGAACCATGAACTTTATTACGCATTCATATTTACACATTTCTAGATGAAAATAAATGAAAGGAAAAGGTGAGACCTTACTAGACCCGCCTTACGCTATGTAAAATATCACATAAAAGACCAGCCAGTTAAAAATAGTTACAATTAAATTGATGGGTTACATTGAAATTAATGAAATGATCACAACTTTTTATGTTCAATATGCATACTTAAAAAAAAAAAAAACTGGCAACAAAAAATATTTAAACAGAGGAGTATGACGTAAGCAATTTTTATGATTATTTTGCGTTACTTTGCATACTGGTAAAATAGGGGTAGGGCAGCAGATTCAGCCACTGTGGCCCCTAAATGCATCATAGCATCACAAAATCAGGTTGTGAGTAACTGTGGTACTCTATCCTAACCAATAAAACCTAACAAAGACCTATCGGTTGTATACAAAATTTCTGAGGGCACCGGAAACAACATACGTTTCCCAATTTGGCAATTTTAATTGGGAAAAAGCTATCATTCATCACGAATGTACCGTAAAGGATGCCGACTTTCCTTATTTTCTTGCACTTTATGCTCACACTATTGAAACTTAATAGGTAAAGAGAGGTCAAAATAAAATGGAATAACTTAAGCAATTTTTTCTAATTAATTTTGTGTAATTTTACAACTTGGGGGTAGGGATACAAAATCAACCACTGTGGCACTCACAGGGATCACAGCATCACCTAGTCACGTTTATAATAATTGTGACATCCTGTTTTAATGATGTAAACCTGAAAATGGACTGTCAGTGCTATAGAAAATGTCTGAAGCCATCTGACACATTATTTTTGTCTTTTCTTGCGATTTCGCAGAAATGGTCGTTTACTGGGTGCACAAATACCTTCACTGTGAGCCAGAGATTCAATATTTTTTCATTCTGTTTTTTTGCAGAGGATGCAGAAGGTGTGCCTTGACATAATATTGCCTGATTTGGGTTTCTGGAATGAATTCTGATTTATTTAGAGGAAACTGTTTCTCAACCTCATTTTAGCACCTGCGAAGAGCGTGAATGGGGGTACCCTTGCGCCATCGGCTATATCTCTGGTGTGTTCCTAAGGATTTTTGGGGAACATGGCTTAAACATCTCAGGACATACTAAGGAACACTTTGAAACCCATCTTACTGAGTACTGGGGGGGGGGGGGGTGCACGGTAGACCTTCCTAGCTTGTGGACTAAATGCTCGATAGCTTGGCGCCAAGCCATCAGGTACCACCCCTGAGTTATCGCGGTACCACACTTGGCACATATGGCGCTGCACCCGAAGGCGTTACTACAACGGGAAAATATAGATTAACAAAATTGTATAGCTGCAGTGTCAGCGTGTGTGTGGGGGGGGGGGGGGGAGAAGGAGGGTTATTAACCCATTTACGCCCGTCGCACTACAGCCGCAGAGTGATCGACCATGATAACTCAAGGGCAGTGCCAGATTAGCTTGGCGCCATCAGGCGCCAAGCTAATCTGACACCCTTGAATTATCACGGTCGGTGCATCTCCTGCAAATGGTATACATCGTTAGGTGACATCTTCAAAACTCGGGAAATGCGGTCTTGGGGTTTAAAGGGTTAAATGCAGTGTTCAAACACGTTAAAAGTCAATAGCAAGTTTGTTAATCGAGTCCGTGCCCAGTTGAAACCATTTTTTTTTTTTTTTTTTTTTTTTACAATTAATCACGCCAGAATCGTCCACACGAGATTACCATTACGACATCAATACAGTATGGGCTACACGCAAAACCTTATCAGCCACAGTTTGGCTTTAACCACTTTGCTCTGCCAGACTACATATAATGTCTCTTATCCACCACATATTCAGTACCGTTCGCCTCAGGTGAGGTCTGAAGCACGCAAGCATGAGCAGGTGAGCAAGAGACATAAATCTTCATGAGCCCCCGCGCATGCGGGGGCTCATGAGGATTTATGTCTCTTGCGGGCAGTTTGGGTGTAGGGTTACTTTTCGTCAGGCGTTCCCCTGGCACTGAAGGGGTTTAATGAAGGCAATTCTGGCACGCTTCCACGCGCAAATTTCCCCCCAGCTGCACAGAAAAGTCTTTACTTTAATCCCGCAGGTCGCGCAAAAGCGTGTCTGCAAATTCCGAAGTGAACTAAGTCTGATGTTTTCTATATACCGAGCTTTTTCTTCTTCTGCGGCCTGCTTGACAGTGGAGTGTTCCTAATAAAGGGCAGAATGACGGTAAGCTGTTGTTTATGCTAGCTTGTTTCTTAATCATGCTTTAAAGCCATCAACTTGTACCTGAAGCTATATAGTTTAACCCAATCAGCCCTGACGCACTACAGCAGGCGATGGATCGACCATGATATTTCAAGGGTAGTGCCATATTAGCTAGGCGCCTGTCGGCGCCAAGCTAATCTGACACTACCCTTGAATTATCATGGTCGATCCATCTCTGCAACTGGTGCATAGTCGGTAGATGACGCCTCCAAAATTTGGGAAATACGGGCGTGGGGTTGTAGGAGTTAAGCAAAGGGTTTTAGCCAGTGCGGGTACTTCAGTTGCACACGGTAGTAAAGACGTGTTATTATGTGGTGGTCTGTGATTGTGGACCATATGGCTCATGGCCGTAAGATCTAACATCACAGACCACCACACATGTCCAAGATTCAAGATGACTTTATTGTTGTTTTATAGCAAAAGTTGTCCTGCTTTGGAGATTCAGTCGGTGTAAATTCTTAGTCGGTGTTTCTGCGACTAATATACACTATTTCTTTTGAGAGGTGATGTTAAAGAGTATATTCTCACAATGTCGACTTGAAATGGAAAGAAGGTGAATAAATAAACGAGCATGAATGCGATTTTTTTTTTTTTTTACTTACATGATCAGGCCTCATCCCACTTAATGAGTATTACCAATAAAAGGCGGTAATTCTGAATGTGAGCTACAAACGCTGCTTTCCACTAGATGTAAACTAGAATCAGTAGATAAGGATGAGAAACAGGGGTCAGTTGCATGAGAAGCTTAGTCCTGCGCAAGCCACTAAGCCAGGTGCTCCGCTATAACCGAGCACCTAGCTTAGTGGCTTGCGCAGGACTAAGCTCACTCATGCAGCTGAGATGCCCAGAGGCCAAGAGTTACTGTCGTATCTTTGGATAAGCTTAGTTAAAACGCCTACCAACGAGCGAAAGTTAAGAAGTTTTTTTTAAACCTTATCTTACGAGTTTTCGCTCGTAGGATAAGGTTTTAAAACTACTCAGCTATATTCTCTTAACTCATTCAGCCCCGACACACCGCAGCAAGACATAGATCGAGCATGATAGTTCAGGGGTGGTGCCAGAATATCATGCTCGATAAGTCTCTAGAATTGTAATACAGTCCTTGAGAGGGCAACTTCAAATTGTGGGGATTTCGGCCCTGCGGTAGAATGTGTTAACTAATATTTTAATTAACCTACACACACCCACAGGTCAATGTAAGAATGTATAAATTATAAATGACACCAGCATGACTACAAGAGCGGATGGGTGCCCTCCAACTTCGAGCGCTACAACCGCTTCATGACGGCTCTGGTGCACGGTGAGGACTGGAGTGTAGGCGTCAAGTACTTCGCCATTTACTGGCTGCAGTTCCACGGCCACGACGAGCAGCTGCCTTCCCCGCTGTTCGAGAACTTAGGCGACCAGCAGCACGCCGAGGACTGTCTGATGAAGCATCTCCGTCTGCTTCTATCGGCTGTCAACAAACACGGGATCTACTCGCTTAAGATCTTGCAGAGTGCCAGTCCTTGCTTGAGGTAGGCGGTAATAAAACTGTGTTCTCAATCTTACATTTACATTGCATGGTCACATTCATTTATTGCACATAAACAACTTAACCAAATCATATAGGAATACGGACTTTCCGATTCCTGTCGATACATGATATAATTATACTTAACATTCCGTCTCCGAACTAACCACCGTAGTTACTGTGGAGTAGCAAGTAGGTTGAAGATGGCTGTGGGGGAGTAACTTCTTAGGTTCAGAGTCAGTATGTTCCCTATATTAAAGGTGTTACGTTTGTGATTGTGTTATTCTTTACATGTGTGTGTTGATCATAGGAAAGATCCGATATTTATTTGAGTTATTTTGGATAAGAATTACGTACCTTTATAGTAGGATTCATTTTTCTTTTGCTTGGAGAATTGCGGTCGATTTCTGTTGTGTAGCTAAAATGACGCGTCTTTTCGTTATATTGTAGTAAAGTTTAACCTACATTAGACTGGAAGGTTCTAGTAGCGGCGTGCTTATTCTAGTGACCTCGGATATGACGTCAAAGTTGTACAGTACACATGTCGGTAACATTTTGCAATATTTATGGTATGCGTCTAGATGTTAGTGGTAGGCTGTAGATAGATCTAGAGTGTTCTTTTTAATAAATATTAATGAGTTTTGGTTACGTTTTCTTTTCTGATTGGTTGAGTTGTGTGTTAGATTGTTCTGGAAATCTGTAATCGTATAAAAGAGCGTGTTAGGAAATGTCTGTACATCGTATGAGAGACGCAGTGTGTCAAACGTGTTGATGCATTGTAGAGGAGACAGTGTATCAGTGTTGGTGCATTGTATGAGAGACGCAGTGTATCAGAATTGTGGATGCATTGTATAGAAACAGTGTACCAAAGTGTGGATGCATGTGTGTACGCATTGTGCGGAGAGTGCATCGCGAGAAAAAAAATACTGTTGGAACTGTTACTACAGTGTGGTCTACAACCTTGTGCCACGTGTGACGACTTGCAGCTGAGTGAACTTTCTTTACAAGAACCCTACGTGCGTGCGTCTGGTGTGATTGTATCATACTCTCTCTCTCTCTCTCTCTCTCTCTCTCTCTCTCTCTCTCTCTCTCTCTCTCTCTCTCTCTCTCTCTCTCTCTCTCTCTCTCTCTCTCTCTCTCTCTCTCTCTCTCTCTCTCTCTCTCTCTCTCTCTTGGCTTGACTTCGCGAACAAAGATTTTATAGGAGTTGACCACGACGTCTGCAGGCTTGTTCGTGGCTGCGGAGGCCAATCCGAGACAGGCAGGTTCGACCGCAGTGGCTGCAGGGGAAGGTATGGCCAGGGTTCTGAGCTGCGGCATCTCTGTTTTTTTCTCCTGAGCCGCTTGTCCTTAAGGCTAGCTCTGTGAGAGTCCTCAAAGGAGACAGCTGCCTTGTAAATGGTGGAGCGCCAGGTGTCACGGTCCGCAGCAAGCGAAGACCACTGGTGGTGGTCGATTTGGCAGGCACTAAGTGACTTCTTGAGACAGTCTTTGTATCTCTTCTTTGGTGCCCCTCTGTCACGGTGTCCAGTAGCAAGCTCGCCGAACAGGGTGATCTTTGGTAGGCGATGATCCTCCATCCTGGAGACATGCCCCGCCCAGCGGAGCTGTGTCCGCAGCAGCAAAGCCTCGATGCTCACAGTTTCAGCCTGTTCAAGGACCTGGACGTTGGTGACATAGTCACTCCAGTGAATGCCCAGGATGGTACGCAGGCAGCGCTGGTGGAAGCATTCGAGGAGTCGTAGTTGGCTGCGGTAGAGGGCCCAGGACTCGGAACCATACAGCAGGGTGGTGAGGACCACAGCTCTGTACACGCTGATCTTGGTGCCTGTTTTCAGCTGTTGATTGTGCCACACCCGCTTGAAAAGTCGCCCGAAAGCGCTGTTCGCTTTTGCCAGCCTGCTGTCAAGCTCCTTGTCCAGCTTGGCGTCCGACGTGATAATGCAGCCAAGGTAGGTAAACTGGTGCACTGACTTTAGTTCAGACTCGCCAATGGTGATGTGAGGAGGGCGATACACTGTCTTGGGTGCCGGCTGATGGAGGACCTCTGTCTTTTTCAGACTGACCTCGAGTCCAAAGAGCTGGGCAGCATCTGCGAAGCAAGACGTGATGCGCTGCAGGGCTCTCTCTGTGTGTGCAACGAGGGCAGCATCATCAGCAAAAAGCAGCTCACGAATCAGTTGGTCTAGGGTTTTCGTGTGGGCCTGCAGTCGTCTGAGGTTGAACAGGCAGCCATCGAGACGATACCTGATGTACACTGCATCGTCATCATCGAGGTCCACTGTGGCCTGCTTCAACATCATGCTAAAAAAGATGGTGAAGAGGGTCGGTGCCAGCACGCAGCCCTGCTTTACGCCGTTGAGAATAGGGAATGGTTCTGAGAGGTCATTGTTGAGTCTGACCTGGCCTTGCTGGTCCTCGTGTAGCTGGACAATCATGTTGAGGAACTTTGGGGGACAGCCAAGTCGCTCCAGGATCTGCCACATGCCTTGCCTGCTCACAGTGTCGAACGCTTTTGTTAGGTCGACAAATGTTACGTACAGCCCTTTGTTCTGCTCGCGGCACTTCTCCTGTAGCTGTCTCAGCACAAAGACCATATCGGTGGTGCTCCTGTTTGCTCTGAAGCCACACTGGCCCTCTGGGAGTTGGTCTTCAGCGATGGCAGGTACCAGCCGGTTCAGGAGCAGCCTTGCAAGGATTTTCCCAGCAATGGACAGCAGGGTAATTCCCCGATAGTTGGAACAGTCAGACTTCTCGCCTTTGTTCTTGTACAGGGTGATAACGACTGCATCACGGAGATCTTTTGGTAGTGTTCCTTCCTCCCAGCAGCAGAGAAAGAGGTCATGGAGCTTGTTGTGCAGTGCTGTGCCTCCATGTTTCCAGATCTCTGGCGGTATTCCATCAATGCCTGCTGCTTTGCCACTCTTGAGCTGGTGGATGGCTGTGAGGGTCTCTTCAGCGGTGGGCGGTTCGTCCAATTCAACCTTTACTGGGAGGTGTGGGATTTGTAGGACGACTGCTTCTTGAACAGTGCGCTCAGCGCTGAAGAGGCTCTGAAAGTATTCCGACCAGCGGTTCAAGATGGAGGTATTATCTTGAGGAGTGCCTGGCCATTCGCGCTTCGCAGAGGACTTTGTACCAGGTGCCTGGGGCCATACACTGCTTTCAGTGCTTCGTAGAAGCCCCTGTAGTCACCATTGTCAGCGCAAAGCTGGGTCCTCTGTGCAAGTCTGGTCCACCACTCTAAGCGTGTTTTCTAAGCGTGTTTTTTCTAAGCGTGTTTCTTTCTCCGTTGGGTACTTCTTTGCATTTCACACGCTTGGCAGTCACCTTTTTGGTCTGGATTGGTCCACCACTCATTCTGGAGATCTCTGAGCTTGCGCTGGAGACTGCTGCAGACGAGGCGGAAGGCAGACTTCTTCACAGGGCAGGAAGGCTGGGCTAGGTGGGCCTGATGGGCGGCTCTTCTTTTTTTTTTGCTAGGTGTTCCTGGATCTCTACATCGTTTTCGTCAAACCAGTCTTTGTTTTTCTTTCTGGCGAAACCCAAGACTTCTGCAGAGGATTTTGCAATAGCAGTTTTCAGTTGTTTCCAAAGTGTTTCAGGGGAGGAGTCTACTGGGTCCGCTGTGTCTTTGAGCCTGCACTGTAAGTCTATCTGAAAGGCAGCTTTCACATCGTCACGCTGAAGGCTGGCAACATCAAGCTTTTTCTTGGGGGGCCCCCATTTCTTGGGTTTTGGCTTGAAGTGGAGCCTGAGTTTGCAGCGGACAAGGCGGTGGTCAGTGTGGCACTCTGCGCTGGGCATCACTCTGGTGAGGAGGACGTCACTGCGGTCCCTCTGACGCACTAGGACATAGTCGATAAGGTGCCAGTGTTTGGAGCGAGGATGCATCCAGGTGGTCTTTCGACTGTCCTTTTGCTGAAAAGTAGTGTTGGTGATGACCAGTTGCTGCTCCGCACAGAACTCCAACAGTAGGCGGCCATTGTCATTGCAGTTCCCCACGCCGTGCTTGCCGAGGACTCCTTTCCAGGCTTCAGAGTCCTGGCCCACTCTGGCGTTGAAGTCGCCAAGGATGATGACTTTGTCGTCTGCAGGGGTACTCTGTAGGAGGCTGCGCAGGTCAGTGTAAAACTTGTCCTTTTCAGCAGGCTCTGCCAGGAGGGTTGGGGAGTACACACTGAGAAGGGTGACGTGTTGCTGGTGTCTCAGTGGGAGGCGCATGGACATGATGCGGTCTGAGTGGCCCGTTTGTAGGTTTTCCAGCTTAGTCGCAATGGTTGTCTTGACCATGAAACCCACGCCTGAGAGCCGTCTTTGTGATGCAGGCCTGCCTGACCAGTAGAGGGTGTACCCAGCACCAAGTTCTTGGAGGCTGCCTTCGTCCGGAAGGCGTACTTCGCTGAGCGCGGCGATGTCGATGTTTAACCTCCGCAATTCATGGGCAATGAGGGCGGAGCGACGTTCAGGGCGTCCGCTGTCTGCTTTGTCGAGCATGGTTCGGACGTTCCAGCATGCTACGTTGAGTCCGGTCGTGGTCGTCATGAGAGTGGATCCGTTATTCTTTCTTGTTTTTTGACCGCAGGAGAAGATGCCCGTTGACCGCGGCTAGCCAACTGGGGTTGCGAGGGGACGAGCTTTGGTTAGGCCACCTTTTCTAGGCCCCTCTCCGTGTGGAGCAAGCAGTGCTGTCCCTAGAGAAGGCTGCTTGGTCGTTCAGGGTGTGCCGAGTGATGTTGTCATCCCCAGGTCAACATCAGGCGACCAATATCCTGAACCGCCTGTATGCAGGTTTGGGACTGCGGCTTCCAGTGACATCTTTCACCTGCCGTTTCGCCCCTCGCCCGTCGCTACAGGACTTGGAATGGTCAGTGTCATGGTCCGTGGACGTTTCCTAAAGCCTGCGCGGTGGAGCTTTTTGGTGGAGTGCAGTGTGCGCAGTACTGGCCCCACCCTTTAAACCCTTGGTTCATCTGCCATGGCCTAGCAAGCTGGGACGATGGCATTGAGGTCCTCGGGTCGTAGGTTTTATATCAGACTGTCCTTGTCCTAGTCTCTGGCTCAAAAGCCTTCCCCGGAGACACGGGGGCTTTGATGTCAGGGGTTTCCTCCCTTAGCCTTTCCGCAGCCAAGCGGCCAGGCCTGCAAGGCAGCAGGCGACTCGTGGAGGGCGGGGTCGTCTATGTCCCGTGCAGATGTGAACATCTGCCCACTGCCCATATCATACTACGACTACGACTACCACGTAACAAAAGGTGTTAATAATCCCTAATATTATTTACAGTTATACAAAGTCATCGGGTGCATCTCGATCCGCTGGTTGGCTGGCAGGTCGATTGAATGGTTGGTTGATTCGATGGGTGGATGTATAGCCATGCTCGCTTTTCCATACATCTGCTATAGTTTTTAAATGAAGATTTTTATAAGGTTACAATATGCAGGTACAGAAATTTGATACCGCCAACTTTAACACATTGACCGCTAAGCTTGAACCTTGAGAATTCAATGTCCTCGAAAGATCTACATTACATTTCATGAGCCATATCGACTATTATAGTTCAAGGGTGGTGCCAGAATAGCTTGGCGCCTCGCACCAAGCTATTCTGGCGCCACCCTTGAACTGTCATTGTCGATTTAATTCATTGTCTGTATTGTGCCAGGGCTACTTGGGTTCGAAAGGACAGGCGCCATCCTGTTTTGGCACCACCTTGAACTGTCATAATCGACCACTCACGGCTGACTGAGCCATTTAATAATACAATCTGTCAAGTCAAACTGTATCTTCGCACAAAAGTTTCATTTTAATGAATTTGTCCAGATGCTCGGAGAAGTACTACAGAGAGCTAAAGGAGCTGGCGACCAGGTGGAACATTAAGGTGACCATTGTCTTTTCTTCTCTCTACAAGATCATGCGCCCATCCTGCGAGAAGAAAATGCACACTCATGGGGGTTTCATCGAGAAGTACGAATCGGACCAAAACAAGAAGGCGCTTCTCAAACTAGCGTATGTATATTGTTATTACGCTCAAAAGGTAGTGGGAAACTTCTGGTATGTATGCCTGCACACCTGCATTGTGAAAAGAAGGGTGAACAAGTCTTAGTCGCGGCAAGACAACATTGATAACCCGTTGTATCGGCGACTTTTAGCGGTCAAAGCCATGGAGAAGACCAACGCCCAACTGCAAGAGGTATAGATCCTCATGAGCCCCCGCAATTGCGGGGGCTCATGAGGATCTATACCTCTAGCTGAAAACATTTTGTATCAATTTTCCTTGGACGGCTGGGGACTTTTACAATGATTCCCAAAACACAGTTTGCGTCCAATGGCAGCAAAGGGGTGGATGCGGAACATTTGTCAGTTTCTGCTGCGCAAATGTACAATGTGGCAAGAAGCCCTTTATATAATGAACACGAAGCTTTCTGCTCAAGTTCAGAGCAAAATTGCTCAAAATGTCACTCGAAATGTCCCGCATACGGATACGCGTCAAAATGTCGAATATCCTGATGCGGGACATCTCGAATGTATTAAGGGATGATCATAAGGTCTTATAATCGGGTCGATGTCAGTCTGGTTTGGCCCGCGTACTGCCCTGCATGGCCCATATCGGGCTAAAGTCGGCCAAGGACCTTCTGCTTGTGGAGGAGTTTGCTGCGCACCATGGACATGTATTTCTATGGGTCCGTCAGAGATAAGTCAGTAGAGAATGGTAAGAAAGGACATATCACGACTGCCTTGGCACCCTTCCGGGCAGGGATGTGTAGTTATTATAGGTGGTGGTGTTGCTGCTTCTGCTGTTGCTGTTTGTAACGCACGCAGACTGCCCCCAGTCGTACGCACAGACTCTCGCACAACAGACGCATACACCGCCACCGACTCAGACGGGCGCATTCATGCGGTAAAACACAACTCACGGGCTTCCTTTCTAACGGAATTTTTATACAATATAAACAAGGAAAACGCTTAAATGATTATCAAACTATTTACACTTCCCCACTACCAGCATCTCAACACCACATGCACACACACAATATCAATGCCAGGCTAGGTAGTAGTCTCTCACACTCCAACCTGTTCCCGCCTGGTTACGTTCAGTCCTTTCACGTCTAGGCGTGCAAGTCCTTCGTACGCTCCTGATTCGTCTTGTCTCTCGTACCGTGGACGTCCTCGTTACTCGTACCGTATCTTCGCTGTGACCCAAGTGTCTCGGCACCGGTCGCTCACTCCCCGAGTGAAGAGATGGAGAGATGACCTCGCATTAGGTCCCTGGTGACTGACGTCTCGGCGTCCGTCGCTCCAACCTCCGACAAGCACTCTGAACAATAATAAAGTCCTAAATCGTAACACTTGCTAAACACACACATATATTGGATAATATGAGAAACATTACGTAACCTGGCTGATACATATAACTCACACGTTCATTCACACACACACACGTGCTTCATAACCTGAACTACTTTCTAACACCCCCATATCTGTCACTACCTTGAAACAGACTATAACCTAACACTCTCACTATACATTATCCCATACGCTGGAAAAGACTATACTTAACCACGTACTACCTTCACAACGACTTGGACATACACCTCTCACATTCCTTTAATTATCCATCTCGGTACATAACTGTACGAAAAACACCGGTTACCTCGCTGAATTCCAAACCAACATAAATGAACCAAACCAGTCAACACTACACAACTGAATTAACTCCTACTAACGCATACTATATCATTAACGCAGTAACCATCAATAATACGTATAGAAACATACCTGAATTCTAGGTTTCAGAGTCTTGGAATATGGGCTAAGGTATCTCACACACGTCTGTACCCACTGACAGTAAAGCCCGTACTAACGTTCCAACAGCTCTGTTCGCCTGAGCTCACTAAAACTCCCCGTGTCGAACGTTCTTTTAAGATTCCACGTGGCCCACGAGCCTCACGGACTATCGGCACAAACAAACCGCTGACAACTACTGTACCGTACTAAACCTACTGTGTAAACCCTATGCGTAGCATAGAGTTTCATCACACTGTTAGTGGGGGTTTTTCAGCTGAAGTTTCTCATAAACACGTTTTTTTCTTATAATTTAGATGGTCTCTCGTAGACTTGTGCGGCCCCAATGATTGATTAACCCTTTGCGTGTCGGTAGTGGTTTTAGTCGCGATGATTCCTGAAGGAATCATCGGTACTAAAACCGCTACCGACACGTAAAGAGTTAACCGTCCAAATTAAATGAAATAGCATATGTCACGTTTAAATATGAATTTAATCAATTATTTAAGTCCCTTCTATTTCGCATTGGGGGTTAATTTAATAGCAAGTCCATGATGTCAAAAGCGGGAACGTCTAAACCGCTCACAATTGAAGTAACAAGATAAAAATTACGTCATGTCTAGTTACGCTAACTTCTCTGCTGAACGTACATTTGGTAAGTATGTATGTATGTATGTATGTATGTATGTATGTATGTATGTATGTATGTATGTATGTATGTATGTGCATATGTGTATGTGTGTATGTGTGTGTGTGTGTGTGTGTGTGTGTGTGTGTGTGTGTGTGTGTGTGTGTGTGTGCGTATGTATGTAAACAAGAGAATCTCCGATGTTTCTGTACACACAAGCTTGAAACTTGGGCAAATACTTTTTAAAGAGGTGGCTAAGAGAGCCTCCGAGCATCTTGTAATTGAATGTCTCATTTAAGACATAAACAACCGTTTACAGAAAGTCGGTTGCCCCACATTAGAGTCCGTTAATTTTGTCATATTTACTTGAAATTTGGGATATAGCTAGTTTGGATAAAGACATCGGATGAGTTCGTTAGCCAGCTTTGTATCCTTTCAACTTCTTTAGCAAATATTAATTCTTTTCAAAAAGAATTAAAACAGTAAAAAAAACAAAACTTGACTTCTAGAGAAAGTCACACAGTAGCGGTGACGTAAACGAAGCAACTCCGTCACCACGCATACTCTAAATATGACGTAATTCTCTCGCTCGCTCGCTCTCTCTCACATGTGCGGAGGGCCCATGAATATCTATGCCTCATGAGGATGTTTGGAGCGCGGTGACGTAAAAGAGGCAACTCCGTCACCACGCAGACATTGACATAATACTCTAAATATCTCTCTTTCTCTCACAGATATGCGCGCATATCCAAGAGGCATAGATCCTCATACGCCCGTTGAGCACATGAGGCTCTATGTCTCTTGGAGATGTTTGGAGCGCGCGCATGCACGCACTAACACGCACACACACACACACACACACACACACACACACACACACACACACACACACACACACGCACACACACACATCGTCGCGCTTTCAGAAGAGCATTCAGGTGACCCGATATAGCTAGTTTAGAGACAGACATTGGATGAGTTCGTTAGCCAGCTTTGTACCCTTTCAACTTTTTCAGTAAAAATTAATTCTTTTCAGAAAAAATAAAATAAAACGGTAAAACAAAATGGAATTAACCATAACCCACAAAGTCCCTTCTATATGAGAGCTGTCCTCGCTGTCAATGGTCTCTACCTGTTGTCTTTGACCTGATTCTGATGTTGAATTATCTCCTATTGAAAAAGTCTTGCAGATCTGCCAATGCTCAGTGAGTTCTATAAGGGGCGCAGGACATGCGCGTCATTGACTTGTCAAACGTCATTTGTCATGAAGTAAGTTTTAGTTTTTACGTAATTTTATATTTTACGTGATATGAGTTTCACTTTCGCTTCATAGGCTTGAGAAAATGGTGACAAAACTAGAACTTCAAGGTACAATTTCAGTCTTGCTATAATTTGTGTGAAAGCAGGTTGACATTACCTAGCTACATGATATATACTAATGGTCAAAACTTAAGGGCCACTTAGGGCCACTTTTTATCGCAGACGCACCGACAACACCACATAAATAATGTAACAATACTTGATGTCAGTACTTTGCTAATTTATTGAGTAACAATTTCATTTAAGTTTTGAGTAAATCAAGCAATTGTAACAAGAGCAATACGAAGAAATACCCAACGGAGAAAGAAACACGCTTAGAAAAGACGGGTACAACACAATTTATTAATATTTCGGGTAAATACCCTTTGTCAAAATAGACAAACAAACAAACAGAGAGATTAGCAGCTACTTATCTTCATTGGCAGAAGAAATGTGGCAACTGAAGGAGGTGACGTAAAATAAAAGAGAACGAAGAACAAAAGTGCGGAAAAAGTAAAAATGACGTCAACGAAAAATCATAAGAGAGAGACTCGGAGAGAACCTGAACACGAGAGACAAGAGTGTATGCAAGCACGTGCAGGAGCGAGCAAAAGTAAATGCGTGTAGGTGAGGCCAGAGAAAGAGAGAGAGAGAGAGAGAGAGAGAGAGAGAGAGAGAGAGAGAGAGAGAGAGAGAGAGAGAGAGAGAGAGACGGAGAGAAAGAGAGAGAGAACGAACGGGGAGTACCCTTGGGCACGAAGTAGGCTGAGTGTCTAATACACAAAGCCTGCTAAACAACAACCCGAAGGCAAACTTTATATCACCTTCAAGTTGAGGACTACATCGGGGGAAAACGGGAGGACCCCGGGGGAAAAAACCTAGCATTTAGCACGGTACACAAGTAATAAGTCATTGAAACAAAGCAAACAATCAAATTCAGTAAGAGAATATTGGTATAAGTGGAGAGTAGGTAGTTGTGAAACCGTCTTCAAGCGTAACTCAAAAAAATAAAAAATTTAAGGGGGGGGGAGGGGAGAGAGAGAGAGAAGGGGGCGGGGGGTGGGAAGAAAGAAGGGGAAGAAGGAAAAAGGAAAAAGCGTAAAGAGAGAAAGAGTGCTAGAGAGAAGTGTTGAGGGGGGTGGGGGGGAGAGAGAGAGAGAAGGAGAGAGAGAGAAAAAAAAGGGGGGTGGGGCGGGTGGGGGGGGGGGCAAGGGATCCAACTAAACGTTCGGCCAGCGCGGAGAAAGTCCCCAAGGGATGTGTACATATCAACCAACGCCAGCCTCACCTATCTGGTTAGTGAGTAGTAAAACAGAAGCGACACAGTGAGGTAAAGGTACAGTTAGCAGATACAAGCAAGGTAAAAAAAAGTATCTTGTATCTGCTAACTGTACCTTTACCTCACTGTGTCGCTTCTGTTTTAATACTCACTAACCAGATAGGTGAGGCTGGCGTTGGTTGATATGTACACATCCCTTGGGGACTTTCTCCGCGCTGGCCGAACGTTTAGTTGGATCCCTTGCCCTTCCCTGTCGGGCGCCCGGTCTCCGGCCCACGGAGTGATACGCGGTTTTGGGGCGGGGCGATCGTGTGCATCCCTTGGGGATGTATGTGGTCGTCTTGTTGCGTGCCTGTGTGTTTTTTTCTGTGGGCTGGTGGGTGCCTGTTGGGTGGGGCTGGTGGCTCTGGCTGGTTGTCTTCTGCCCCCCCCCCCTTTTCTCTCTCTCTCTCTCTCTCTCTCTCTCTCTCTCTCTCTCTCTCTCTCTCTCTCTCTCTCTCTCTCTCTCTCTCTCCCCCCCAACCCCCCCCCTCAACACTTCTCTCTAGCCCTCTTTCTCTCTTTACGCTTTTTCCTTTTTCCTTCTTCCCCTTCCTCCTCCCCCCCCCCCCCCCCCCCCCCCCCTCTCCCTCTCTCTCTCTCTCTCTCCTCTCTCTCTCTCTCTCTCTCTCTCTCTCTCTCTCTCTCTCTCTCTCTCTCTCTCTCTCTCTCTCTCTCTCTCTCTCTCTCTCTCTCTCTCTGATCGGATCCAGATCCGCACTGACCCAAATTTCATACTCTGAGTGCACGCAGCGACTAATCACCTACAAGAGTGAAATATAGAAAGCGAGGTTTTCGACTGCGCGCTTTTAAATTGTACAGCCGTTGTACAAGTATAACTGGGCTCTACTAAAATTTAACTCTCGACTCGCCAGTGTCTCCAACTTACTTCACCCTTACACTCCGAGGCCGCTAGTCAACATGGCGACTGCACTAACCCCCCTTCAAAGACTATAAGTAAACGATGGGCCCGACAACAAGGTCCAAATTGAATTTTACCCACACTAATGTTGAAGAAATAAAACATACCTTAGAGCCAATTCAAATAACTTACAACACGGACCCTGCCAAACTGCCTGTGTGGCGAAAAGTGCTGCATCTACGTTACGTTGGGGAATTCAAGCCCCAGGGTGTCGCAACAATCTGGGAAGATTACGCAGAGAACCATGTAGCCTACGAAAAACAAATTGAGCTTGATGCGCTTAGCCTGCCCGATGAACTAGTGCACTCAACTATACGGTTAAGAGACGATAAGCGGCAACTGCTGGTTATACATGTATATTACACCACTGCCAGTTTCCTGGTCCAGGGCCGGTCCTGCCGCCAGTGGGTGGACAGGGAGTTTGCGGCATTGAAAGATATCGTCAACACTCTGTCTGCACAGTCTGGTCACGGTCAGTTGGCACTTCCATCACCACTCTCGCCAGCTGACAGTACACGGTATGTGCCGGATTGTGATGACACCCTGACAATCTCCATCATGAATACCAACGATCCAACCCCTGATACGCTCAACACATGTGGCACTGGCACTGCCCGCTACATTCCACCACGCTGCCATCCACCACGACGACGGCAGCACTGGTAATACTATCACCACCGCCAGCAGCGACATCAGCCACAACGTCGGCAGCACTAGCACTGTTTCCTCCATCGTCAACAGCGACAACAGTGGTGGTGCTGTCATCAACCATGACGCCGACAGCACTGGAACTATCCCCACCGCCAACTGCGACAGCAGTGGTAGTGCTGCCATCAGACACGACGTCAGCAGCACCAACGCTAACAGAGACAACAACAGTTGCAGTGCTGCATCCTGCCACGACCTCAGCAGCACTGGGACTGTCATCGCCACCGCCGACAGCGACTACAGTGGCAGTGCTGCTATCAGCCGCGACGTCAGCAGCACTGGCACTGTCATCACCACCGCCAACAGTGACAACAACAGTAACAGTGCTGCTATCAACCATGACGTCAGCAGCAATGGCACCGTCATCACCACCGCTGACAGCGACAACAACAGTGTCAGTGCTGCTATCAGCCACGACGTCAGCAGCACTGGCACTATCATCACCACCGCCAACAGTGACAACAACAGTGTCAGTGCTGCTATCAACCATGACGTCAGCAGCACTGGCACTATCATCACCCCTGACAACAGTGACAACAACAGTGGCAGTGCTGCTATCAACCACGACGTCAGCAGCACTGGCACTATCATCACCACCAAAAACAGCGACAACAACAGTGACAGTGCTGCTCCCAGCCACGACGTCGGCAACACTGGCACTATCATCACAACCGCCAACAGCGACAACAACAGTGATAGTGCTGTCATCAGCCATGACGTCCGCAGCACTGACCCTGCTCCCTCCACGGCCAACAGCGACAAAAACTGCGGTAGTGCTGTCATCAGCAATGACGTCACTAGCAATAGCGCTGTTGTCGCTACCAGCAACAGCGACAGCGGCGCTAATGTTGCCATCAACCACGACGTCGGGAGCAGTGGCACTCTTGCTTCTGTACAGTTTGTCGAGTCCGCGTGCCAGACTGGCTGCCCTGTGGTTTTGAGCCCAGACCCCCTGGTTGTGGAGCGCTTGATGGCGGAGATATCTGCTCTCCGGGCCGCCGTTGGGGAGATCCGCCATTCCTACAACATAGAGGTGGATTCTCTCCATACGGAGATCAGGCACCTGCGTGAACGGGTCACCAAACTAGAGGGGGATAGGGAGGGTCAAAGAAGCGGCAAGAAAGGCAGCAAATACACCTCCTATTCCCCCTCCAACGCCCAGCACAAGCAAGTGGTGGATAATGCACCGACCAGCAAGACAACGGCTGACCCCCGGAGCGCAGCTCATGACGACACCACTACTTCGCCGACCCTCCAGCAAAAAGACCCAGTACCTAATGCGCGACCCCCTCCAGCCGCCGTCAAGCCCACTATCCGTCCCGGGATACCAGCACTGAGGCCTAAGACCCAGACTCTACTTCTTGGCGATTCGGTACTGCGCGGCCTGCACGGTAATCTGATGTCTGTCACTGACACAGACAAGGCGCAAGTTGTGTCAGTGTCGGGCCTCAGCAGAGCCGACATCCTTCAGCGCCTTCACGATTCCGAGCCCATGAATACAGTCACCACAGTCGTTGTACATGTTGGCATAAACGACTGTAAGCGTGGGTTCGTCATCGGCAAGAAGGGCTGGAGGGATGTGATCTCCGCTGCCAAACACGCCTTCCCTAAAGCGAAGATCTACATGTCCTCCGTCTTGCCAGTAAATAACGAACGCCAGCAAGTAGACCCGTGCATCGCCGACACTAACATGTAACTGAGAGAAGTGTGCAAGTCGCTAAAGTTAAACCTCGTTGACAATGACTGTACCTTCTATACTAGGACAGGCGAACTAAAAACTGGATGGTACACAGATACAATTCATCCCAACAGGCGGGGTACCAGCGCCCTTGCCGTCAATATCAAGCGGACATATTCTAGCGTAATGTCGCGTAACAAAGATGGGCAACAACACCCCCGCCAACACACGCAACAAGACAAGCATGATAGCGAGGACAGAAACTCGCGACAAGTACGTGGACTGCACCGAGGGCCGCCACAGCTAAAAACTTCGCCTGATCAGAGGGATCCAAACCCCTGTGAAAAAGCTACCCCGATAATGTCGGGTAATCCCATCCAGCCGGTCGATAGATCAAAGGATGTACCGACCACTGACCCGAAGCAACAGCGACCCCTCTACGGTTTTGATCCACAGCCTATGGGCCCCCCGCCTTTTGCCCCTACTGGTCGGCCCATGTACCCGTATCCTTCTTACTTTTACCCCCACCCCCTCCAGTGCCAGCCCTCAGCCTCACGTGGGCAGCTTAGTGACAGTGACTTTGCAGTGTTGTTTAATCTGCTTGATAGGATCAGGCCACGTGCCGGACAGTAGATAGTGCGATTCTAGGCGTCTGGTGTAATTTCTTGCCCAGGGATTTTTGACAGATTTCTAGTGTGCGATCGGTTAACTGCTTAATTGGAATAACAATTTTGACGAAGTTGATATTTCTTTCTTTTAATTATTGTATCTTCTTTGCAATAGAATAGCGTGTAGTCATAACATTTATTCTCCTTTTTTCAATCACCTTTTTGTGATAATCAGTTATCTTGTACTTTGCATTTATCAACAAGCGAAAACTGTGACACGTAACTTGTTCTTTTTGTGAGACAGTGGCACCGACGTGGACACGTGTGTGTATGTACTGTGAGAACCTTTGAGTGCCCGTGTGTGTATTGCTCAATTTCACTTCCAACCGGTTTTGTTCATTATCTCTTTTTGACACTTCATACACCAAGTGAATACTGTCTCTTCCTGTAGTTTTATTTGTGTACGAAACCCTCCTTGTCACAAAGCTTCTTTTTTTTATTTTATATATACCTCTTTAAAGAAGACAATTTTTGTACTTTTATATACTTTGACGTTCATAGTGATAGTATGCCTGACGGTGGTACAAAAAATGATTTATTTTGTGGTGGTGGACTTAAAATAGGTCACCTGAATATCTATCATCTTGTCAATAAGGTGCCAGATCTCTGTGTGTTTTTGAACCAGCCCGAACACTTCCACATTTTTGGTGTTTCTGAATCAAGACTTAAGAACAAAATCAGAAATGCTTCCATCTCTATTCCTAACTATAAAATATTTCGTAAAGATGCCGCTTTGCCTCAACACACAGGGCTAGCGATTTACATGCATACGTCTGTATCTAGCTACGCCAAGCGGCGTCTTGACCTCGAATTTACCAAAGTGGAGTGTATGTGGCTCGAGTTAAAAACACCACAGTCATCACCTATACTAATCGGTTTTGTCTATAGAAATCCGGCAGCCGGCTGGGATTGGTTTGGTGAGTTTACAGCTTTGATGGACAAGGCAAGTCAGAGCAAATGTGACATATTTCTCCTAGGTGATTTCAATATCGACCTATCTAGACCTAAGGGATCAAATGCAGCATGGACCATGACCACATCGCTATTTGGTTTGACACAAATAATTAAAGCACAAACTAGAATCACATCTACATCATCCACGCTCATTGATCATATTTATGTTACCAACAAGGACAGAATAACTAGTGCGAATGTCCCGACCTTAGCCATTAGTGATCATAACCCGGTATGTTGTACTATTGCTCTGAAGCTTGATGGGCCAAAGAAAAACAAACAACTATAATGTATCGTTCTTATAAAAAATTTGATAGGGATAAATTCATGCACGATTTGCACAATACACCCTTTGATGATGTATACTGCCACACTTGCCCTGACAATGCCTTGTCTTGCTGGATGAGTCTGTTCCTCGGAGTCCTTAACAAGCACGCGCCCCTCAGGGTAAAACGCGTTAAACATGCTACCATGCCGCCCAGGTTAACATTGGACATTAAAAATGCTATGTCGCTCAGAGACAAACTTAGAAAAGAAAAACGCTTTGATGACTACAAAAAAACAACGTAATCAAGTAAAATATCTGGTAAGGGCTGCAAAAAAAGCATTCTTCAATCAAATGATCTCAGAAAACCGTGACACAGCATCCATTTGGAGAGCACTAAATACTATTACTAAAGGAAAAGCATCCCCAGAAATACCATCTCATTTAACTTCAGACAAATTTAACTAGTATTTCCTATCAGCCGCTGAAAATCTAGCCCAATCGGCATCAAATATCAGTACGCAATATAGTATCTCAAGTCTTCTTAGATCTTTCAGCGAAGTAACAAATATAACACAAAAATTCGTAATTCCTAATATATCAATAGCAGAAATCGGTAAGTATATTTCTGACATGCCGAATAAGAAAAGTAGAGGGATTGATGATATTGATAACCAATCGCTAAAATTGTCGTTGCCTTACACAATACAATCCCTTACATACATTTTTAATCTGTGTATAAATAAAAGTTATTTTCCTACAGTCCTGAAGGAAGCAAAGGTAGTTCCGATCCCCAAAACTAAAAACCTTGAAGATATTCATAATTACCGACCGATCTCTTTGCTCTCAGCCTTGTCAAAGCCATTAGAGCGGCACATTCACAAGCATCTTCTTAATTTCCTTGAGAAGGGTAATTTACTAAACATTCATCAGTCCGGTTTTCGCCCGACCCATTCATGCCAGTCAGCACTCACACATATTGTAGATTGCTGGCTAGAGTCAATTAATAAAAATTTAATGTCGGGAGCAGTTTTCCTAGATCTTAAAAAAGCTTTTGATCTTGTGGACCTTGAGATTCTCTTACATAAGCTTACATATACCACATGGACGAAACTACAATAACTTTTCTCAGATCCTATTTGGAAGACCGAAAGCAAAAAGTATACGTCCATGGTCAGTACTCTAGGCAAGGCCATGTTAAATTTGGAGTTCCTCAATGATCAATTCTAGGACCCCTCCTATTTTTACTTTTCATAAATGACCTTCCTTTACATATTTCCAACCCTAACGTTAATTGTAATCTCTTTGCGGACGACACAAGCCTTCACGTTCCTGGTAAGAACAGTCATGATATTAGTCGTCGTTTACAATCCAGTCTTGACGAAGTTTCTGATTGGTGCTGTAAAAACCACATGGTACTACATCCTGATAAGACGACGAGCATGTTAATCACCTCACGACAAAAACATCAACTTCACCCCCCTTCACTAACGCTTAGTCTTAATTGCCAACCTATTGAACAAGTTGATGAACGCAACTTCCTTGGAATATGTATAGATGAGCAGCTAAGTTGGGAGAAACATGTGACTAATATATGTAAGAAGATATCAAAAAAATATATTTCTTTTATCACAATTGAGAAGTGTGAGTGACATAAATACACGAAAAATGTTTTTTCATGCGCACATTAAATCTCATGTTGATTACATCTCCACTGTTTGGGATGGTAGCGGTGATGTGCATATCAAAAAACTAAATTCACTATACAAAAGAGCCATTAAAAATGTAGATATAAGACCCATTCCTACCGCTGTAAAACTGCAAAATCTCAAACTTCTTGGCCTTCGTCAACAACTCGTTTACAACAAGTGCATACTTACGTTTAAAATTCTCCACAAGAAAGCTCCAAAGTATCTAACAGCTAAATTTACTCCACGACAGTGTGAAAGGTCCTCGAGGAACAGTACTCTTCGATTACCACTACCCCGCATTGACTTATTCAAATCAAGCCTAGCCTTTTCGGGACCCCTTTTATGGAATTCACTTCCTCAACATTTAAAAACACTAACCCACCTTTCCTCCTTTAAAACAAAACTACACATATACCTGATGGAAACTGCTTAGATATATTATTTTTATCCTGTCATTCTGATGAAAGGTTATGTAAATGTATATATGTTAGTGCGTGCATTTACACAGCTGTAAAGGTGTGTGTATGTATGTTTGATTCTTGGTACTTTGTGCTTGTTTTTGCTGTACTATGATTTTTTTTTCCCTATGTAATTTGTGCTGAGGAGTGTTACTTCCTTTTTTTGTATTTGTTTATTGCTACCTTAGTAGTATCATTTTCTGTACTGCGTGTGTCTGTACTTATTTAGTTATGTTTTTTGTTTGCGTTAAATATTTTTTTGTTTGTCTTCATTATATTTCATGTTGTACGTTAGAAACGGCAAGTTTGAAAAATGACGTATTTGTATCTGTCAAAACTTCTACCGTTATGTAATAAAGTTTCATCATCATCATCATCATCATCATCATCATCATCATCATCTCTCTCTCTCTCTCTCTCTCTCTCTCTCTCTCTCTCTCTCTCTCTCTCTCTCTCTCTCTCTCCCCCCCCCCTTAATTTTTTTTTTTGAGTTATCCTTGAAGACGGTTTCACAACTACCTACTCTCCACTTATACCAATATTCTCTTACTGAATTTGATTATTTGCTTTGTTTCAATGACTTATTACTTGTGTGCCGTGCTAAATGCTGGGTTTTTTTCCCGGGGTCCTCCCGTTTTTCTCCGAGGTAGTCCTCAACTTGAAGGTGATATAAAGTTTGCCTTCGGGTTGGTGTTTAGCAGGCTTTGTGTATTAGACACTCAGCCTACTTCGTGCCCAAGGGTACTCCCCGTTCGTTCTCTCTCTCTCTCTCTCTCTCTCTCTCTCTCTCTCTCTCTCTCTCTCTCTCTCTCTCTCTCTCTCTCTCTCTCTCTCTCTCTCCCTCTCTCTCTCTCTCTCCCTCTCTCTCTCTCTCCCTCTCTCTCTCCCTCCCTCCCTCTCTCTCTCTCTCTCTCTCTCTCTCTCTCTCTCTCTCTCTCTCTCTCTCTCTCTCTCTCTCTCTCTTTCTCTGGCCTCACCTACACGCATTTACTTTTGCTCGCTCCTGCACGTGCTTGCATACACTCTTGTCTCTCGTGTTCAGGTTCTCTCCGAGTCTCTCTCTCTTATGATTTTACGTTGACGTCATTTTTACTTTTTCCGCACTTTTGTTCTTCGTTCTCTTTTATTTTACGTCACCTCCTTCAGTTGCCACATTCCTTCTGCCAATGAAGATAAGTAGCGGCTAATCTCTCTGTTTGATTGTTTGTCTATTTTGACAAAGGGTATTTACCCGAAATATTAATAAATTGTGTTGTACCCGTCTTTTCTAAGCGTGTTTCTTTCTCCGTTGGGTACTTCTTTGCATATTACAC
>BTPG01000008.1:92959864-93000439 GCA_036245525.1 Semisulcospira habei | reverse complement strand
GCTTGGCAGTCACCTTGTTGGTCTGGATTTCATCCTCTAAAACGACTAGCTAGAACAAAAGGTAGGCACTCGCCAGAAACTTTCCCAGCTCCCCCCCCCCCCCCTCTCTCTCCACCTTCAACTCGACAGCACCCCCATATCCTCACTTCCTCTCTTTCCATGACCAGCTTCGTCTCCGCCACGGCCCACGCATGTTATTTCCACCTCCGCCGTATCAGTCAGATCAGAAAATACCTCACTACCGAAGCTGCCACCAAACTCGCTGTCTCTCTCATCCTATCTCGCATCGACTACTGCAACTCTCTCCTTTCCGGCCTTCCTCACTCCACCACTTAAACTCTCCAGCGCGTCCAGAACAATGCTGCCCGCCTCGTCCTCAGAAAGAAAAAATCCGACCACATCACTCCCCTGCTCAAGCTTCTCCACTGGCTCCCCATCCCCCAACGCATCCAGTACAAGACTCTGTCTCTCTGTTACAAATCCCTGAACAACTACGCTCCTGCCTATCTCTCCAACTTACTTCACCCCTACACTCCTCCCCGCTCCCTCCGCTCCGCCTCCGACCCTCTCCGCCTCCTCATCCCCCGCACCAAACTCAGCACTTTCGGCCCCCGCTCCTTCTCAGTATACGGTCCATCCACCTGGAACACTCTCCCACTCTCTCTCCGTCAGAAACACTCGCTCTCCTCCTTCCAGTCCGCCCTCAAAACTCACCTCTTTCAACAGTTCTAGCACTATATCACCACACTCCCCACCCCAAGCTGACCGTCGTAATGTATTTTCACGATTTGTGTTACGTGAGTCGTTGTCTAAAGCGTGCGCATGCGTGTGCGAGTTTGTGAGTGCGCGCTTAGAGTTATAATTATTATAAGATAAGCGCATTATAAATACCGTAATTATTATTATTATTATTATTATTATTAAAAACACGTGCTGGTTTTTATTTGGAATCTTAACTCATTCAAGGCGCCTCGCATGAATAGCTGCAGGAAGTGTCATATAGCGTTGCCGCCAGCAACGCTATATGACACTTTCGCAGCTACTGATGCGACTGTGCCTAGAATGAGTTAGCACTAACACGAATCGATATATACATCAAAAGCCTGATTCCAACTTATTACTAGACTTTACAAGCAAAGATCTGAAAAAGTAAGTTACACTATGCACAATGACTAGCTACAACACGTCTACTATTTTGGACCGTATGGCCTATCATGTAAGGCCGAAATCACAACTAAACTAGAACACAGTTATGTGTATCAAGGAACAAAGCAGTTAATGAAAATTTATGTTATTGCCCTACAGATTTTCGCTTTGCGTTATTGAACTAGCAATACATGTAGGAAAACTATCAACTGACTGACCGTCCACACGGACTTGCGTTCTGGAACACGGAGATCGCCACAAGTTTGTTCCTGCTGATGACCGAGATTAAAAATCGGAGATGGTCCATCAGGTGAGATTCCGCGCATCTCCCACCTCCGTTCTCAAACAGCGGCGAGAAGAGCTGTCCCTGTTCGCCTCGGAATGTCAACCAGTAGATGGCGAAATACCTGATTAAGGAAACCTTTCTATGTATCTTTGCTTTTCAGCCATCGAAACCAGAGAGAGAGAGAGAGAGGGAGGGAGAGGGAGAGAGAGAGAGAGAGAGAGAGAGAGAGAGGGAGGGAGGGAGAGAGAGAGAGAGAAAGAGAGAGAGACAGAGAGAGAGAGAGACACAGAGAGACAGAGAGAGAGAGAGAGAGAGAGAGAGAGAGAGAGAGAGAAATGAAACTTGAAATGAAACTTTATTTTCCAAGGATAAAAGAATAGGTGCGCAGACCTTTTTTCATTCTTGTCCTTGAGAGAGAGAGAGAGAGAGAGAGAGAGAGAGAGAGAGAGAGAGAGAGAGAGAGAGAGACACACACACACACACACACACACACACAGAGACACAGAGAGAGAGAGAGAGAGAGAGAGAGAGAGAGAGAGAGAGAGAGAGAGAGAGAGAGAGAGAGAAATGAAATGAAATGAAATGAAATGAAATGAAATGAAACTTTATTTCTCAACGGATAAAGTAATTAGCACGTGTGCCAATTTTCATACTTGCCGTTGCTACTCTACAAACACAGGATAATAATTGTAATACTAATAGTACCAAATTACACAAAGAAAAATTAGAAAACATTAAACATGAAGAGACATTAAACAAAATTCATTCATTCATTCGGTCATACAAAAAACAAACGAAAAATAAAAAGTACACGCAACGCGCGCACACTGACACATACACGCTCGCGCGCACACACAGACACGCGCTAATGATAACTTGACCTATATACGAAGCAAATCATTTGGATCATAGTGAAAATTCACTTCAGACAGCAAAATTATTTGGATTATAATAGAAAGTTGAATTATGTAATTAGGCGATTATTATTAGTATGCACAAACCATACGGCAGCATGCACTGATTATACGATAAGCACATGTTTGATACGAATACTTGTGGTAGATTATGTATCAGCAGACAAGTACTTGAGGAGGCATTCCTTGAAAGAGGAGAGGGAGCTAGCGTGTGTTATACATGTTGGCAGTGTGTTCCAGAAAGATGCGCCTGAGAAAGATACACTGGTTTTAAATAGATCTATCCTGGGGCGAGGTGTAATAAAGTTTCGTCTTAAAGTAGAATAACCTGAACTTGCCTTGGTAAAGAGCTTACAAAGATATTTTGGGTGAATCTCATTCCAGATTTTATACATAACCACACCCTTGTTTAAGAGGTGATGCTTGCTAAGAGGTAGCATTTTCAGTTTTTCAAGTCTTTCATCAGTTGTTAGGGCTGAATCAGGCAGAATATGTTTCGCTGCTCTCCGATGCAGGGAGTTAAGCCTCTTTAAGTGTATGTCACCGCTGCCATCTCATATCGTGGACGCATAATCGATGTGGGATTTGACATGCGCATTGTAAAATAACTTGCGGGCATCAACATCGATAAAGTACTTCAACTTTGAAAGCATAAAAACATTTCTAGCAACAGTTTTACATACAGCATTTATGTGTGATTGCCACTTCATCTGGTCATCAACAATTACACCAAGTAATCGGTGTTCCGTGACCTGATTAACGATGTCATTATGGATAGTCAGGCTGAGTGTAAGTGGCTTGAGCTGGTGCTTCTGACGGGTTGCTATCGTCATGCATTCCGTTTTGGAAGGATTTAAAATCATTTCATTGTTTGCGCACCAAGTGGAAATTTCGCTCAAACCCTGCTGCAAACGGCCATTTAAAGAATCAATACTCTTGTCCGGGGTGTGAATTGTGGCGTCATCAGCGAATAAATCACATGAAATTTTGTCGCTAGTCAAATGTAGCGGTAGGTCATTTATAAAGAGGCAAAACAGAAGAGGCCCTAGGACTGAACCCTGGGGAACTCCCCGTGTTACTAATCCGCTTGAGGAGTATGATCCATTGACCATGACGCGCTGCTGTCTGTCGCTAAGATATGAGGCAAAAAGTGGAGTTGTGCCATGGTGGTAAAGAGATTTCTGGCTGTAGTTAATTGAGGAAGAAATGCATTTATTGCCAAACGAACTACCGAAGTACACATTTAGCTTGGAAAGTAGAAGTTTATGGTCCACAAGATCAAAGGCTTTTCGTAAGTCAATAAATACAGCGCCGGTAAATTCGCCCTGATTTATTGAGCGTAGCCACACATCAGTTAGACGTGCTAGGGCCGTGTGACAGCTGTGCTTTGGTCTGAATCCCGACTGAAGGGGGTGGATTAATGTATGATTTTCTAAATATTCCAAGAGATGTTTATGGATATGCCGTTCAAGTGGTTTACTAAGGATGGACAATAGTGAGATGGGGCGATAGTTATTAACATCAGTCATATCTCTTGTTTTCGGGAGGGGTATAATCTTGGCTTTTTTAAGTTCTTTTGGGAAAATATTCGTTTGAATGCACAAATTATAAATATAGGTTATTGTTTCAATAACATAAGGAATAGCTAATTTAAGTATTTTGGGGCTGCTTTCATCTGGCCCGGACGATTTCTTATTCTTCATTGAACTAATTGTCCTACCGACTTCGTGCACTGCCAGTGGTGGAATCACGAAAGGATCAGATCCTGCAGTTCGCGTTCTACAAAAGTCAACTAGTCTGTCTGAGCAAGAGTAGGGCTGAGAACTTGCTTCTGAAGGGACAAGAGACTCGGCAACTGAGAGGAAATGGTCGTTAAACATGTCTGCAGTCAGATCAGAAGGGATTAAAGGAGATTTATTACACTTGCCTCCAGTCACTACGCCCATAGCGCGCCAGAGCGTGGACATGTCTTTGTCTTGTTTAATCAAGCGATCAATGAAAGATTTTTTAGCCTGTCGCACAAGAGATTTTACGCGATTGCGCTCACGCTTAAATTCAGTGAAGCACTTCTGCTGTCTCAGATCATCTCTCACCCTCATGGCTTGAATGATGTCTTGAGTAAGCCACGGCGGGAGTGATGCGTGTTTGACGCGTCTCCTCCGCAGGGGCGCATGTTTATTTAAGATCTTAAGAAAGATGGTATACCAAACAGACAGAGCGCTGTCAGGGTCAGATGTACTAAATACTTCATCAAAAGGTGCGCTGTTAAGATCAAACAGAAACTCGCTTTCATTAAAACTTTTAAAGGAGCGATAGGTGATATACGTATGGCATCCTTTCTTTGCTTTAGGGAGTTTAGTAGACCACGTACAGCGGATGGGAAAATGGTCGCTGATACTAAGGTTACCGACAGATACATTATGAACAGACTCTGGCTTGGTTGTGTATATATGATCTATGAGTGTGGATGTTGTTTGTGTGATCCGTGTGGGTGAAGTGATTAACTGTTGCAGACCCAACAACGTTAACGTAGAGTCCCACGCATGGTGAGGCTTTAGCATGTCTATGTTAAAGTCTCCCATGAGGATGACATTGGAGTTGGGATTACAAGCTTTATCACACATACTAAGGAAATCATCATACCACTCAAAGTTCGCAGCAGGGTTGCGGTACAGAAGGCCAATAAGAAATGATGGAGATTGGGGGGCCTTCAGTTCAAGCCACATACACTCAATATCTTTGGTTTCTAAATCATGTCGTCTACGTATAAAATCTTGAATAGACGAGTGAACATAAGCAGCTAATCCTGTCTGTCCATGGGCCGTAGGATCACGTCTCATGACAGTAAATCCAGGAACTTGGATGGATATATCTGATACATTTGAATTGAGACGTGTTTCAGACAGTCCAAAAATATGAAACGGGTCTGCTCCATTTAGATAAACACATATGTCAGGCAACTTATTGCAAAGATGGTAAATATTGAGATGACCAGTGCGGAGATCTTTCGTCTTGAGTTTTACGCCACTCATTTCACGCAAAGTCAATGTGTTTGTAGAAAAACAAAAAAGAAGAAAATCAACAGAATGTATCCGTAACACGTGCCAAATAGAAAGTAATAATAATGATACAAATAAAAAGTATAAAATCACTAACTAAACTATTCTAAGTGCAATAAACACAATAAACAAAGACTAGAGGCGTAATCACTGTACGCAGGGGAATAGGCCTTCAGAAGGCTTACACACGTCCGTGGGGACTAAAATATCCCAGGTACTCTTCAATGTCTCACACCCCGAATCAACAAAAGATTAAAATTCGGAGAAAATTAGTTTTCAGCAATTGTCACAAGTAACAGTGAGAGTCTGTGTGGCTGCGATTCGTGCAACTAATTAATATTAACACAGACAGACAGTAGCATTGAAAACTATAGTCCACACTTTTGACGGAAATATCGTCAATGAGACTGCAGAGCTCGCTAGAGAAAGTCCTTCAAGCGACTCCGTATACAGTGTAATTAATCTGACTGGTGAAGAACAACACTGGACGTCGTAAGCACTCGCTCTAAACACACGATGCTAGGCCTGTAATGTTTGGTGGTTGTTTTTTCTCATCAACAATGAAGGTCAAGTCACTGACGTCTTTGTGTCACGAAAGAAAATGACACATAATCTTATTATTCCCTGGTAGAGAATGCAAATGAGAAAAATAGCACACAACCTAACAGAAAAGAAAATTCAAATGACGCAGAAACTCTGTCCACCCGAGCAGTCACGAACACTGTTTCAAACGACAGTTTTATATATTCATATATATGTGAACGGCACTTGGCACTGAATTCACAAGTGTCCACGTTCAGCTTGCAGTGTCCTACAACGCGAACCAACAAAATGATGCAGTCTGCGCTACAACAAACAAACATCCCTAACTTCCCTAATTACACCGGGGGAGGGGGGTAGGGCGGAAAGGGGGAGGGCGGAGGGGGGCGTGCGGTGAGGTGGAGGGTAATGGGGTGGGGTGGGGGTTACTGCTGTGAGTAGAATTGCAATATGGCTTGTGCAATGCTAACACTTAGCGCCTGAACTTGATGTGAATCAAGAGGGGAGGCAGTGAGGGCTAATCCCCTCTTCTCCCATCCTCTGGTATTAGGCGCTGAAAGATGGCTCGCTGTCATAGTAGATGGTAACCTTGTTTAGAGTATTTTCCATGAGTATATACCTTTTGTTTTCTGTCTTTTAGGTATGATCTAAAAAATGCTATGGCAGTTTCACTTATATGGTATGCTGCTAGCTTCTTTAAGAGAATGTCATGGTCGACAAGATCAAATGCTTTTTGTAGGTCTAAGAAAACAACTCCAGACATCAGGTTTTTATTTATTGATTCCAGCCAGCTGTCTACAATGTGTGCCAGTGCTGACTGACATGAGTGTTTCGGTCTAAAGCCGGACTGATGAATATTTATGAAATTGCCTTTTTCTAGAAAATCGAGGAGGTGTTTTTGCATGTGTTTTTCAAGGGGCTTTGACAGGGCCGACAAAAGTGAGATAGGACGTTATTTATTGACATCTTCAAGATCTTTTGATTTAGGGATTGGAATTACCTTGGTCTCTTTGAAAATAGTTGGAAACGTGCTGTGTTTTATACAGAGGTTAAAGATATAAGTGAGTGCCTCTACCGTATATGGTAGTGACATTTTCAGAATTTTGTTGTCTATACCATCCATCCCGGTGGACTTTTTGTTCGGCATGCTAGAGATGAATTTGCCGACTTCAGCGACGGTAATATCAGGAATGATGAATGTCTGCAGTATATTTTTGGCCTCGCAGTATTTTTCCAGTACACTAGGAACTTGGTACTCTGCGTTACTACTTGCAGCTGACTGAGCAAGTGTTTCAGCTGTCGTTAGGAAGAGAGAGAGAGAGAGAGAGAGAGACAGACAGAGAGAGACAGAGACAGACAGACAGACAGACAGACAGACAGACAGAGACAGACAGAGACAGACAGACAGACAGATATAGACACAGAGAGAGAGAGACAGACAGACAGACAGACAGACTGACAGAATGACAATGACACTTTATTTGACAACGGTAAAAGTTTTGGTAATAACAACCATTTTTCGAACTTGCGTTGCTAATCTACTGATTAATTACTATCGCACTAATTATTTTCTACTACTGACTGAACAAGAAATAAAATTACTTGACAAACACAAGACAATAGAGAAGAAAAATGTAAGAGGGAAGTGACATAGGAATTACCAGTTTTACTGGTCGGGCATAATCACATGTTGTGAGGTTTAATTAAGGTACTATTATAAGAAAACACGCAGCCTAATACGCATACATACGCACGCACGTTTCAGCACGCCACTCTCTGTCTCTATTGTAATATACACGTACGCACACGCACGCGCACGCACGCACGAACGCACGCACGCACGAAAGCACGCACGCACACACACACACACACACACACCACACACACGCGCACACACACACACACACACACACACACACACACACACACATGCCCGCGCACACGCGCTTGCGCGGCTTAGGACGTTAAGTCAGTCAGTCATATAAATAGTGGCTACCCACAAGCTGTACTGAATAAAACTGAGTCATCAAAAACTGGGATACATGCAGTTAATGATCTAATCAGAATAGTATTTTCAATGTGTGCACAGTCACGGCGGTGCTGCGGACAAAAATAAGTACTTGACGAGACTGACTTTAAACAAGGAGAAAGTAGCTGCTGTCGTGACGTTTCTAGGCAAGGCATTCCAAAGGCTAGAGCCAGAGAACGTTAAACTCGTTTTATAGAGATCAATTCTAGGTTGCGGCACAATAAGGGATCTTCTTGATCTGGAGTATGTTGATGACTGGGCGGTAAATAGCGTTGTGACTATACGGGTTTATCGTTTAATGCCATTCCCTTATTGTACGTTAAATGATCTTTCAGGGGCAGAATTTTTAAGGCTACCAATTTTGGGTCAGTAGTTAAGCTGGGATCAGGGAGTATTAGTTTGGCAGCTCTCCGATGTAGAGAGTTCAATCTTTTAAATTGGCATCGCTCAAACCATCCCACACAGTAGAGGCATAGTCTATAATGTGATCTAATATGAGCATTGAAGAACAGTTGACGTGTCTCCATATAAGTAATGTGTTTGTTTTGCTAAAATGTACAGATTTTAGAGACAATTTTACAGACATTACTGATGTGTGGCTGCCACCTAAGCTGGTTGTCCACCGTGACTCCTAGCAAGCGATGGTTAGAAACTTGGCTGATGGTTTTGCCTTGGAGGGACAGACTGAGTGAGAGAAAGCCGAGTTGGTGTTTTTGGCGGGTGCTAATTACCATGCTTTCAGTTTTTGCCGGGTTTAGTATCATAATATTATGACTGCACCATTAATCAATATCTTGAAGTGTGTTTTGCAGTCGTGAATGGATGTTTGATATATCCTTATCTGGCGTGTGTACAGCGGCATCATCTGCAAACATATCACATGTAACGCTTTTATTTTTTATTGCAAGAGGAAGATCATTTATGAATAAGCAGAATAAAGGGGGACCACGAATAGAGCTCTGTGGTACGCCACGCTTCACTAACCCTTGATTAGAGTATGAACCATTTAGTAATACCTTTTGTTTTCTACCTTCGAGGTAGGATTTGAAAAACAACGCCGAATTGTTGGTATACATAGATACTTTCTTGATCAGTATTTTGTGGTTTACCAGATCAAACGCTTTACGAAAATCTAGAAACATGACTCCTGGAAGATAACGAGGTATCTATCATTTGTATCAGCGCAGTGTGACATGAGTGTTTTGATCTGAAGCCCGACTGCAATGAATAGATTAATTTTCGGCTTTCCAGGTATATAGATAGATGCTTGTGAATATGCCGTTCTAAGGGCTTGGACAGAACAGGTAGAAGTGATATGGGCCTTTATCGAAAAGTAATTTCTTTGCCTTCAGAACCATGGATTTTACTCGATTACGTTCTATCTTGTAATCGGTGAAACGCTTCTCTCTTCTCAGCTCGTCCCTGTGCTCCATGGCCTCGATAAGATCCGCGGTCATCCAGGGTGGTAAAGTGGCGTATTTAACTCTTTGTTATCTCAAGGGCGCGTGTTTATCTAGCACTCTGAGAAAGATGTGATACCACGTATCTAGAGCTTTATTTGGGGTCGGTTTCATCTGATTGGCAAACTCCAGAAAATTCAAAACTCAGCTGCTAGGTTGATGTTTAGAGTCCCTAGATCAGATCATATCACACCCCATCTGTCTGCTCTTCACTGGTTACCTGTAACAGCTAGGATTCAGTACAAAAATTCATGTATGACTCACAGTTGTATGACCTGTTCCTGCCCACACTACCTTGCCTCTCTTCTCCAGCTGTATACGCCCTCAAGACAGAATTTGCGCTCCGCTGCCGACTCTCGAGTTTTACGTATCCCTCTGGTCAAAACAAAGTCGTTCGGTGAGAGGTCATTCAGGTACCAGAGCCTAGTTGTTTGGAATGACCTCCCACGCGAACTGAGATACGTGGATTCGAGAGAGGCATTCAAGCGAGCCCTAAAGACCCATATTTTTTCTGTCTGCTACAAATGACTTTGTCACACACCTGTCATGTTAAAGTCATCTCAATGTTAGAAGTAGTGTGTGTGTGTGTGTGTGTGTGTGTGTGTGTGTGTGTGTGTGTGTGTGTGTGTGTGTGTGTGTGTGTGTGTGTGTGTGTGTGTGTGTGTGTACGTGAATGCGAGTATGAGTCCATAAACGTAGCACTTTTGAATGGTGACTTTATAGCTTGTTTGCAGAGTGCGTTGTATTTTGTTTTTTTACTTTTTGTAAATTGCGTTTTTGTAATTAGTTACTGTTTGTACAATTACTTTTTGTTAAGTGCCTAGAGCTCTAATCTGAGGTTAGGCGCTATACAAGTACTCATTATTATTATTATTATTATTATTATTATTATTATTATTATTATTATTATTATTATTATTATTATTATTAGTGTTATTATTGTACACTTCAGTAAACTCTGCAGAAGATAGATCAGACAGAAAGGAATGTTCATTGAACTTTTTAAATGATCTGTATGTTATGCACGTATGTCCTTGTTTTTTTAGATTTGGAAGCTTGGACAGCCAGTGCAGCTCACAGGATAGTGGTCGCTTACGCTAAGACTACCAACTTGAACGTTGCTAACTGCCGGAGGTTTATTTGTATAATTAATATGGTATATAACAGTGGCTGATTGTCACGACACGGGTTATTTTTGCCTATTTTTGTAGGGGAGTAAGTTTAGAGGGGTGACATGATTTAGTTAGTCACCGGGTAGCGTTAGCATCTAGTATTTGGCCTGTACACGAGTATTTGTTGCCGTGTGAGAGTTCGGGGGTCGGCGTAAAGCACGTGGCCGCCCAGTCTGAACGCCATCGGGTGGTACCTGTTTCACGTGTCTTAACATCGCGTGATGTAGTGAGCAGTTTTTTTCGCCAACCTAAAGTTATCCAAATTACTAGTCAGTCGCATTCCACCAGCGAACGAAAACAGTCGTCTTTTCAACGTAGTCTCTGAGGGGGGTTTGTGCGGGCGTGGTTTTCCATTAGCCGCCGCCTCAAGTAGCTGTGGCGTCCCTACGAAACGGCCCTGGTCGAGCCCGGGAGTCGGTGTCCTAAGAGGAGAGAGAAGAGAAGAGCTGCGACGACTTTACCCCTGGCTTGTCTTGTCTTGTTTGTCTTCGTCCTAGCCGGGGCGTCTTCACGAATGACAGTGAGTACACGTAACAATTCTCTAGTGGCCATTTGCTCGGGGGGTTTGTTTGTGTTTGCTTGTTCTGTATTTTGGCTAGTGTGTATTGGGGGCAGGTGTAGAATAAAAGGGAATAGAAAGTAGAGGGCTATTTTGTAGTACCTAGAGTATCTAGCGGCGGATTAGTTATTGGGAGTTTAACGCCGAGTAGGGACTGAGGCTATTTCACTATTTAGCGTATGGTTAGTGTAAATATCGGAAGTGAGTCAGGTGGTGACGTGTAAATATGTATTCTGCTGAGGTTGAATTCATTGTTGAGGGAAGCGTGGTGCGATGGTAAATATGTATTTTGTTGAGGTTAAATTTGTCGTTGTGGGAGAGAAGTGAAGGGAATGTGTTGAGATTGAATTTATCGTTGTGGGAGAGGTGAAGGGTATATGTTGAGTTTACCGTTGTGGGAGAGTGGTGAAGGCAATATAAGAGACGGTAATTGAAGTTGCGGAAAGGGTGATGCGATTATCGTGTTTCTTTTGTTAGTTATTTATGTGTATTTTTGCTCCTGTTTTAGTGCATCCTATTTCCGACGGGTTCCTATCCTAACCCAGTGGTGTACTGAGAGTGGAGGCTGACGTTGTCACTCCGCCTTGTGGGGCTACGACGCCGAACCTGAGTGCCTTTGCGAGTGTCGCGGAGCGCCTCGTTTAGTCAGGTCGGGTCGTCCCGTTTAAATATTCCTAGCTTGTTTAAGCGAAGTTTTGTTCGCGTATAATCGCATAAAGAACGTAATACATTGTGAGATTTGTTTCATCTCCTCGTAGTGACTGTATTGTGAGAGGAGCTTTATCACAGTGACATTGAGTTATTGTATTATGTAAAAGTAGCCTGTGTTGCGGAAGACCTTATCGCGGAAGCAAGAGCGTCGAGTTGAGCTGCGCTTAACGGTTGTGCTTCCGGCGAGAAGGTCCCGTGACGTGGAATATAATATTTATTCAACTAACTTTCAGTTATATTAAGTTAAGGACATTTGCTCCATTTGTATACGTGATATTGTTTATTCTGAAACGTTGCTAGTTAAAGGAGCCTTGTTTATTCTGAAACGTTGCTAGTTAAAGGAGTCTTGTTTATTCCCAAACGTTGAGTTAGTTAAAGGAACCTTGTTTATTCTGAAACGTTAGTTAAAAGAGCTTTGTGTTAATGTCTAGTTTGCTAGAGCATTAGTTCAATTCGAACTTGTTGTTCGTGCTCCCGCTGAGTTGTAGTAGCTTTTGAACAATATTCTTTCTCGATCTTCGCTTGTTCTAGTAGGCTTATTTGGTTCATTTAGTTATTGTACTATTTGAACTATTGTATTACTTAAGGAGCCACGTGCTGCGATAGACTCTTCGCGGAAGCAAAGGCGTTGGTATAACTGGCGTTAGCGCTTGAAGCTTGTGCTTCCGGCGGGATCTAGTGGCGTATGGTTTAAGCCTTTCAGCAGTGTTTTCTTTTATATTATTATTAAGGATAGTAGTTTATTTATATATTGTTCGTTTGTATTTTATTAGGGATATTTAGTTATTATATATTTTATTTTGTATTGTGTATAGATATTCGGGGTGAGGGGTTTGGACGTGTGCGAGTGTGAATGTGAGGTGTGAATGCGTGGCTGTGTGAGAATAGTTGGTTATTGTTAGGATTATATTTAATAAACGTCGTCGTCATTGTTCCTCTGGTGTTTGTGTTAGGTTTGTGTTAGTGTGTGTTGGGTGAATCTCGAGTGGTAGCGCTCATAGCTCGCACCCCGGGAGCGGGGTCGTGACACTGATGGCGTAACTCTGGTGGGCGATGCTACCATTTGTTGATGGCCGACTAAGGTAGTGGTACACTCCCATGATGGGTGAGGTTTAAGAGTGTCAATGTTAAAATCCCCTGGAAGGAGAAGTTCGCTTTTATGAATATCCGTTGTATCCATCATGTGTACAAAGTTGTCATAACACTCAAAAGTGCAGGATTTCTGTAAAGAAACCCAAGTAAAGGAGGAGATTTAGATTGCTTAATCTCTATCCAAATATACTTGGAGGCAAAAGAAACGCGAAAACAGAAGTATATTTACGATTTAATTTTGACAATAAATTCATAATTACTGTATACAGTAAATTTACACAACAATCAAGCATCAGAGACGTGTGCATCTTAACGTCGTTCTGATACAAAATGGCGTCATTCTGCCAACATTCAGAAGACAAATACTGCCAATAACGTGTATGACCACCCAGGGCGTTGATCAGAGCTCTGCATCTCCGCCACATGGACCTCACAAAAGTGTTTATTTGTGCTTGCGCTAATGGCGGCACTTACCTGGGCAGCGGTTTGAGGTATGGGCGCCAACTTGTTGAGCTTCCTCTGCAGAGCATCCCAAAACTGTTCAGTTGAGTTAAGGTCAGGTAAGCAGGCTGGATGGGGGAGCAGATTGATGTGTTGAAGGAAGGCTTGTGTGCCGTGTGCGGCCTTGCATTATCTTGCTGGTACCGGTGGTTTGGGTGACGCTGGAACAACGGCACCGCATGATGTCTCGGCACTTGGTTGATGTACCAATCAGCATTGACGCCATTTCCTCGTCCTCGGCCGACATTTTGCACGACCACAGGTCCTATTTGCTGGTTAACCCCGATTGCACCCCAATCATTACGCTTTCATCTCCCCATCTGCTCCGCTGCAAGATGTTAGCAGCTCAAAACCGCTGTCCATGTCTTCGCCAGATCCTGATACGGTCATCAGACGGATCAATGCAGAACCTGCTCTTGTCAGTGAAGAGGACCATGTGCCAGTCACGATGACGCCAGTTGACGTGGTATTGTGCCCACTGAAGACGGTTCCGGCGGTGCCAAGCAGTCGAGATGGGTCGTCTAGCTGGACGCCTGCAATGGAGCTCTCCTGAAATCAGCCTTCAACGTACGGTGCGGGCACTAATCGGTCTCCCGTGCCTGCCAAGGGTGTTTCTGGCCGTGTTGGCAGCGGTCTCGTAGGGATTCCTCATATGCTGACGTCGGATAATACGGTCTTGTGCTGCTGTCGTTGCCTTCGGCCTGCCGCTCCTCGGACGATCATTAGAGGTGATGGTTGTCTGGAAACGGCTCTGAAGGCGATAAACAGTGGAGACATGCACGCCCAGAGCGATAGCGACCTGCTGTGGTGACTCCCCGGCGTCCAGACGTGCCATTGCTCTTTCACGATCTTGGGCTGAAAGTCTTGGCATCTTGATTTAGCAGCAGATTTGGACATTTTAAAAACATTTTCTAGGCGGAGTATTTATAGCCTGGGTTCACTGAGCAGCATGAGCTGATGTTCACATTTCTGCACGTGATGCGTGGGTCACATGACGCATGCTGACCCCGTGCAGAGAAGGCTGACGTAGCACTAATAGCACAGTGCGGTGGGTAAAACAACGACTAGTACTGCAAGAACTAAGCTTGCTGCACGTGCTGACAACATTCACTTCGATCTGTAATCAATTTTTTAACGCTGGTTCCTTTCTTTTTCGCGTTTTTTATGCCTCATAGTTTACATTCCACATCGCTAGTTTCTATTTTCTAAGTCCCGGCGCCTGCGGGTTATGTGTTTAACTGAGTTGTGGATGTAGACCGCTACACCGGTCTCACCCTGGACTGACGGATCTCTCCTAAGATTGGAGTAATTTGGAATGGCGATTGCTTCATCACTGATGTGGGAGGCAAGGCGTGTCTCGGTTATACCAAAGAGATGAAAGTAACTAGGTGAGTTAACATAAACGCAAACGTCCGGCACTTTGTTTGCCAGGTGATATACATTTAAATGGCCGATACGAAATTTGTGGCCTTTTTTGCACATTGTCTTGTAAGGTAATTTTGGCGTTAAAAAAACAGGTAATGAAACTAAGGGGAATAGAGTACAGGAACTAAAAGTAGCACACGAGTAATAAAACTGACAAATATAAGGAACTAAGGGGAATAGAGTACAGGATCTAAAAATAGTACACGAGTAATAAAACTTACAAATATAAGGAACTAAGGGGAATAGAGTATAGGAACTAAAAAGTAGTGAGGCTGGAAAAAGGTAGCGAGCACTCGCCAATATTCACTGATCAGTCTTGGTCAGATAACCTTTCACGGGAAGAAAGAAAGAATAAATAAATAAATACAAAATAAAAATAAGTTGACTTTTTCCGTGAAATGTATAGTCCATATAGACAGTCACATAAGCAATAGAAAGTACCTCGACTCAAGACAATAGTGCGCTGCATATAGTATGGAGTTCGAGTCGAGTTTAAGATACGAGGTCCAGTAAATACACGTCTCACACGTACGCTCCTATTTGGCCAAACATGCAGAGATGAAATGATTAGTATCATTCGTTTAAGTCAGGAGCAGATCAATATAATATCTGCAGTACAAGTTCACTCAGTTTAAACCCTTTACGAGTAAGATGAGCACAGAAACAAGTTTATCGATGTGCTGTAAACATGCCTCTTCTCGTTTGTAGTTGAGAGCAAAGTTAGCTGGGTACGCGGCTCTTGTGGGTTAACGTCAGTTCAGCAAAGAGAGAGAGAGACAGACAGACAGACAAACAGACAGACAGACAGACAGACAGACAGATGATGATGATGATGAATGGTGACGACGATGATGATGATGAATCTCTTATTTCAGTATAAACATAAAACTATTAGGCGATACGACGCCTGTCTTAAAAGCTTTCCTGTGAACATAAAAAAGCAAGAAACGAAAACAAACACATCATACAAAGAAATTCAAGAAATACGAAATTAACAAACACAAAATGTGAATTGAACTGGATTGAAAAAACTTATTATCCATTAAATGTTACACATACAACGGACATAAAATAAATGTTTGCCTTTAAATATTAGCAACTAAAACAAATACTGAGACAATACGTAAAAATGTACACACATTAACTCATTCGCGGCCAGCCGCATCAGGATGCGCGGCATAAGCCGCGCACCGGATGCGGCTGGCCGCGAATGGGTTAAACCTTGCACAGAACATCGGTGAAGTGTTCCCATCCTTACACTCCCCTCACCCAACACCCAACACACACCCACATGCAGGCACACAAACAGCTGTATTCCAAGTATGTAGACTGAGGAGCAAAAGAAATGCGACATTTTTGGAATCATCGGGGGAAAAAACTTTAGTATTTCAGATGGTTCCAACAATGTTGCATTTCTTTTTCTCCTCAGTATATAATAAGTCACCGTATAATTTACACACCCACAAAACAGACGCATGAATGACTATGAATTACAGTGTAATTGCAAAAGGCATGCGAAAATTATCGATTTCAGCCGATGTAAGGATAAAATTAATTGGCACATAGCAACACGTACTATAAAGTGCTAGGGATTCAACAGCAACGTTCATACATGACCCCAGTGTAATAATGACATCGGTACAACACACAACAAAAAATCAAAGAAAAAAGCAAATAAAGTAATGTTGGGAGGGGAATTATCATACACAGACAATGTCACTCACTGTCACTAAAAACTCACTGTCAACAAAATAGACGTTTAACCCTCTTAACCCCACGGCCGCATTTCTAAACTTTTGGAGGCGTTGTCTAACGACTATGAACTAGTTGTAGGAAATGGATTGATCATAATAATTCATGAGTAGTGCCATATGAGCTTGGCACTTTCAGCGTGTTCAACTCCAACGAGCCAGATTCCCCCCCCCCCCTTTTTTTTCCCCTCCCCTCCCCCCCCCCTCCCCCTCCCCGTATATTACATGTTTTATTATTCATTTCCTTTTCCTAGTGCAGATCTGTACCATAAGGTATGTGAGAGGTTTTTTTAAGACGAACCGTTTGTGCGTTATTAGCGTGTAAAGTAGGAGAAAAATAAGGGTTTTTTTTTCTTATATCGGGCATGATTTTGTACAGCACTGACAAACTGTTTTATCTTAATGCATATTACAATTTTTGTATTATTATTTTTGACATGTGCTTTTAAAATGTGTCGGCATGTTCTTAAGACAGTTAATCAGTCGCATACTTCTTATTCGTCCATGCTGTACAGAATGTTCCTTTATCGGGTAGTTAAATAATAGTAATTCAAAAAAAGGTCAAGGTCACAAACACTCAGGGGGATTGTTCAACCCAGAAATGTACTATACAGTTATACAGTTTATAGGAAATCAAGGCCAGTCCCTATCACACTTTGCACAGAAGGTTTATGCTTTTCACAGGTGTCAAGTTTCGCCACGCGGCTCGGCAGTCGGCGAGTATGGCCCCCAATCTAGAGGGTGCGAAAACTAACGCTGAACCCTCGTTCACCTCCTCTAACGAAGAACAAAGACAATGATAGGAAGACCTTAGGCACAGATGCGAGGGATAGTGAATGCCTATGCTTGCTGCAGAGTTAGGCGGTCTGCTGTTGAAGTTAAAGTAATGGGTAAACCATCGAAAACCGATGATGTCATTGTGCATGACTTTTATTTGTGGGTGCGGCTGTGGCTGGCCAAGCCAATCCTGGAGCCACACCTGCGAGGGCAATGGGGGCACTGGAACGTAGCTGTGGGGAGACTGAGTCGACGCTGTCTTTCTGCGAGCTCTGGCACCGGTGATCCGTTCGCGCCGATTGTGTTCAAAGAGCGTGCAGGCTTTCCTGGTGGTGGCCAGATCTGTCTTGTGCTTGTGCTTGTGCTTCAAGTTCCTTTACCGGGAAGACGCAGTACTTGAGGCTGTCTTTTGATGCAGTCCTTGAAGCGTTTCTTTGACCGTCCTTGCTTCGTGTGGCCTTTTGAGAGTGCACCATACAGAAATTGGCGTGGCATGCGAGAATCATCCATGCGTATGACATGACCTGTCCAGCGAAGTTGTGTCTTTAAGATCAAGGCTTCAACACTCACTAAGCCAGCATTATCAAGGACTTCCAGGTTTGTCACCTTGTCTTGCCATTTGATGCCCATGCGTGAGCGCAGGGATCTCGTGTGGAAACGTTCAAGCTGTTTGAGGTGCTTTCTGTACAGCGTCCATGACTCACAGCCGTAGAGGAGGCTGGGGAGGACTACTGCTTGTAGAATTTGATCTTGGTGGAGAGCTTGGCGTTGTTGTTATTCAACACACGAGTGCGCAGACGACCCAGGGCTTGGCTGGCTTTGCTGATGCGAGCTGCGATTTCTTTGTCGATAGTACCGTCAGAAGAGATGATGCTCCCCAGGTACCTGAACTGGTCGACAGTCTTCAGCTCGGTGCCTTCGATATACACTTTGGGTGGGGGGAGGGGGGGGGGGCTCTTGTGCCTGGGGCTGGTTGGTGCAGGACCTCGGTCTTGTTAAGACTGATGGTGAGGCCAAACAGTCGAGAGGCTTCCGAGAACCTGTTGACGATGGTCTGGAGGTCAGACTCCGTGTGCGTCATCAGCGCACAGTCATCGGCAAACAGCACCTCAAGGATCAGTCTCTCGATGGTCTTGGTCCTGGCGTTCAGTCGACGGAGGTCGAAGAGAGAGCCGTCTAGTCTGTACTTCAGGTACACTCCCTTCTCAAGGTCGCGTACTGCATGGGTCAGGACACACGTGAAGAACTGGTTGAACATCACGGGGGCAAGAACACAACCTTGTTTGTGGGGACTTATACTGCTGGACTACTCTCTAACTTTCGAGAGACGACTTGTCCCCCCTTATAGGTGAAACCCCCTCGAATACTCCAGACGCCACTGAAGTTAATTTTAATTAATTTAAATTAAAGAGAGGTATGCTAACTTACTGCTGGCGCTCACCGGACCATTTCCGATCCTTCACAAAATGAAAAACGTTATTTTTCTGTGGTGTTAACAGTGTAAGTAAGTGTTTCTGAGTGTACTCGGCTTTGAAAGAAAGAACGCACAGGCGATTGGTAGTGCCTACGCACACGCCGCGATTCTCCTCGACCCCCCCCCCACCCAACACCCCCGACCCCCCCCCCCCACCTCCTCCACCCCCCACCCCCACCCCCACCCCACCCATTGTCCCGAAATATCGCGGACGGATATATCGCAGTCCCATTTTGTGGACCCCGACGACCGCGATATATCGAGTCAGAGCTGTAGCTGGCCAAACTTTAAATGAATGATGGAAATCAGAATAGCTTTAAAGTGTGTCCTCCAGACCATTATGAAAAGGTTACTCCGTTTATATTGTGTTGTGTGTAATGACACATAAAGTGTGTTGGTCGTTGGAAAAGTACATTTCACAATGAGGAAGTTTCAGGTGTGGGTGTGTGTGTTTAAAGCGTTTTACTCAAATAACTACTTCCCGTTTCAATCAAATCGTTTGATCTTATATCGAGCAGACATACACCTTTCGAAATCCCAATCAAAACTCCCGGTCAGAGTGGGAAAAAATATTCGTGACCACTTTGCACGTTGGAATTGGCGCTTCTTAATGATATCGATCGGGCCTTAGCTGCCGCCACCTCGCGGGCTTGACTGGCGTCGCTAGAGAGGCGTTTCGTACATTTTGTCACACGCCCTTTTGACACATGGGAGGTAGCACTTAATATGGGCGTGGAAAAAGACTTTCCTAGTGTCAGTGGTAACAGTTTGGCTTAGTTTCGATAGCAGGAATAGATTTTTAGATATTGTTAGAGAGAGAGAGAGAGAAGGCTACGAAAAGTCGAACCAAGGAAAACGTACTTTAACAATTTATTAACCCATTCAGCCCTGACGCACTACAGCAGGAGATGGGTCGACCATGATAATTCAAGAGTAGTGCCAGATTAGCTTTGCGCCTGTCGGCGCCAATCTAATCTGGCACTGCCCTTGAATTATCATGGTCGATCCATCGCCTGCAACAGGCGCATAGTCGTTAGATGATGCCCCCAAAATTGGGAAATACGTGTGCCGGGCTGAATGAGTTAACCCTTTGCGTGTCGGTAGCGGTTTTTGCCGCGATGATTCCAGTCAATCAATTAATCAATCAATCAATTACTCATCCAAGCAAGCATTAACGGACGCAAGTAATCAGTACCTGGTGCCAGCAGTCGGCCAGTCAGTGCCGTGGAGAAAGGTGGTGACGAACCGGTCGTAGCGCTCTTCATTGGAATGCAGAGCACGTAGTGCGGCCATGCCTTCCTGCGGCACAACGAAACGCGGTCGTGGATTGAAGTTCCGCCTGACGGCGTGGGGCATAAACGAGCCCGGCTTTGGACTAGTCAAGTTTCTGCTCACGAACATTCGTGTCTGAAAGCCAGGCCAGTTATTCCGGTTCCGTATTTTTTTTAAATGCTACACTTGGCCGCTTGAGCTGATAAAGCATGCTTGTCTTTGCTAAGTTGCTAAGTTACCGTCGGACTTCCGTGTCATGTTGTACTGTTCAGTCACATGATATCCGGTCACTCCAAATGTGGCGTCCGTGCCGGATGACAACTCAACTAGAAATAGACACTGACTGGGAAATACGCTACTTTCGTTTCTTTCCTATTCGCCGTCCCAACAAAAATTAACAGGGCGCCGCTCTAGACAATGCAACTAGACTGACGTTCGGCGGTGAAAAGTTGTTTGAAAACGGTCAGTCTCGCGACGCCAAGGCATTTCTTTGATTTTCGTTTACTGACTTACTTACTTACTTACGCCTGTCACCCCTACCCGGGTATAGGCCGTCGACGAGAGACCTCCAGCAACTCCTGTCCTGTGCTTCTCCTTCGATTCTACTCCAGGTGGTTCCCAGTCTCTTGATGTCTGCTTGGAGGTCTCGACGCCAGGAGTTTCTCGGCCTACCTCTTTTCCTCTTTCCCTGGGGGTTCCATGACAATGCCTGCCTAGTGATACTGGAAGCTGGCTTTCTCAGACTGTGACCGATCCATCCCCATCTTCTTCGCCCAATTTCATTCTCTGCTGTTATCTGCTCTGTTCTCTACCAGAGTCTGACGTTGCTGATTTTCTCTGGCCAGTGGATTTTCAAAATTCTTCTAAGGCAACTGTTCATGAAGGTCTGTACTCTGTTGACTGTGGTTTTTGTCAATCTCCATGTCTCTGCTCCATATAGGAGAACTGCTTTTACATTGGAGTTGAAAATCCGGACTTTGGTGTGTTGTGACAGCTCTCTGGAACTCCACACTTTTTTCAACTGGAGAAAGGCTGCTCTGGCTTTACCGATTCGTGCTCTGACATCTGCATCAGTGCCGCCTTTTTTGTCTATGATGCTCCCGAGATAGGTGAAGGACTCCACCTCCTCCAACGGGGTGCCAGCAAGCAAGACTGGTTCTTCCCTGGTTGCGTTCAGCCTCATTGTCTTTGTTTTCTGTTTGTGAATGGTGAGGCCCAATTGGGACGAGATGTCAGCAAGCCTCGTGATCTTGTCCTGCATTTGTTGATGAGTGTGGGACAGTAATGCCAAGTCGTCTGCAAAATCGAGGTCGTCAAGCTGTGTCCACAGTGTCCACTGTATTCCACTTCGTCTGTGCTCTGTGGTCATCTTCATGACCCAGTCTATGGCCAGTAGGAAGAGGAACGGAGACAGCAGACACCCCTGCCTGACACCAGTTCTGACCTGGAGCTCTCTGGTGAACTGCCCTTCGTGGATCACGCGACATGTCATGCCATCATAGCTGCTCTTGATCAGGCGGACGAGCTTTGTGGGTACACCGTAGTGTCGTAGGAGTTTCCACAGAGTCTCTCGGTCCACGCTGTCAAATGCTTTCTCATAATCCACAAAGTTGACGTACAGCGGGGAGCTCCACTCCAGAGACTGTTCCACGATGATGCGGAGAGTGGCGATCTGGTCTGTACATGATCGGTTCTTCCTGAATCCTGCTTGCTGGTCTCTCAGCTGGGGGTCAACGGAGCTCTTCATTCTCTCTAGGATGATCCTGTTGAAGACCTTTCCTGGTACTGACAGCAAGGTGATTCCTCTGTAGTTGGAACACTTGCTGAGGTCGCCTTTCTTGGGAAGCTTGATTAGGTACCCCTCCTTCCAGTCAGCTGGCATCACCTCCTCTTCCCAGATCTTTCCAAACAGTGGGTACAGCATCTCAACTGTTGTCTCTATGTCTGCTTTCAGAGACTCCGCTGGGATGCCATCTGGCCCTGCTGCTTTGCCATTCTTCAAAAATGCCACTGCTTTTCTGATCTCTTCCCGGCTGGGTCTGTCACAGCTGATGGGTAGGTCGGTCTCTGCCGGCTGGATGTCGGGGGGGGTCGGGTGGGCTAGGTCTGTTCAGTAACTCTTCAAAATACTCGGCCCATCTGTCGAGTTGGTCTGCTCTGTCTGCAATAGGCTTGCCTTCGTTGTCTTTTACTGGTCTTTCTGTATGGCCATACTTACCCGACAATCTTCTGGTAATGTCGTAGAGCTGTTTCATGTTGCCGCTGCCTGCTGCCTTTTCTGCCTCTGCTGCCAGGCTGTCTGTGTAGGCCCTCTTGTCTGCCCTGATACTCCTCTTCACCTCGCGGTTGGCTTCCGAGTATTCCCCCCTGTGCCCTTACTTTGGCTGCTCTCGTGCGACTGTTGTTGACCGCTGCTTTCTTCTGCTTCCTCGCTTCTATCTTCTTCAAGGTCTGTGCCGACAGCCAGTCCTTGTGGTGGTGTTTCCTGAACCCTACAGTGTCTTTGCAGGTTGAGTTCAGCGCCTCTCTTACTGCCTTCCACTGCTGCTCTGTGGTGACCGCCTCCTCTTCATTTACTAGCTCCTGTAGCGCTTGAAACCGGTTGGACAGCACCAGTTTGAACTCTTCTCTAACTCCAGTTTCTCTCAGGAGGCCTACATTATAGCGCTGTCTTCTTGTTGTCTCTGTGCGGCTTTTCTTTAGCTTGAGCTTCATTCTTAAGGTAAGCAGATGGTGGTCTGAGGCGACATCTGCTCCCCTCCTCACTCGAACATCTTGAAGGGATCTTCTAAATTTCTTGCTAATGCAGATATGGTCTATTTGGTTCTCTGTTGTATGGTCAGGTGAGACCCAAGTTGCTTTGTGTATTCTTCTGTGTGGGAAGATGCTGCCTCCAATGACAAGTCGGTTTAGAGCACAAAAGTCTACAAACCTCTCCCCGTTCTCACTCATCTCCGAGCCTAGTCCCTGTCTCCCCATCACCTCTTCGTATCCGGTGTTGTCCTCCCCTATTTTGGCATTAAAATCGCCCATGACGATGGTGATGTCTCGCTCCGCACATTTGTCCACGGCACTCTGGAGTCGGTCGTAGAACTCTTGTTTCTCTTGTTTACTGACTACGACTGAGTAACTGGAGATTATAACCAACATTTTGTATCGATTGACATGATACAAGACTTGCACAGTGACGCAGCTGACGGTGAGTGAAGCAAAACACAAAAAGAAATATGGTGATCCGATAAACCGTTCTCGAGATATAGCGTAAAACGTGCCCATTGGACTGTCCACGTTTTGACCCAAAATCGTCAAAACAGTTGTGCAAAATGGCAACCTTAGGCTCCTGTATAAATCAGACTATAAGCCGCACTGCTTCCAAACTAGGTACACACGTTCCGACCACTGCGTAGATTGTGTCTATTGTTTTGTGGACTTGTACTACAACACATGTGGCAGGCCATTAAAAAAACCTTTTTTTTTTTTAATAAACCAACGTCCTGTTTTAGCTTGAGCGTTGGGTTTTAATCTTCAAACGGTAATATCTCACAGACTACTTAATCCTCTAACTTCAAATTTGGCCCCTACTAAAGTAAATAAGAAGAGCTCTAACACGTGAGTGTTTATGTGACTTATCTGAAGGTCAAGGGTCACACAAGACTGACAAGGTCAAAATATATAATGAAAAATAAGTTTTCCTCAAGATTTTAACACTTATTTGGAAGCCTAACATGTATGTTTTTCAGTGAAACACAACATTATTCTTCCAAGGCAACCTTTGATAACATTTTACAACGATCAAGGTCACTGGATGTAATCCAATGCTTGAAAAGTGGTCAATGTGTGTCAAAGTTCAGACTACATATTTGCACCTCCTGACATGCATATTAATTCACCTTGGAGCTTGAAAAGCATTTCTGTATGTTCCAGTCTGGTGGACATCTGGCAGCTCAAGGTCACAAAGGTCAAGTAATGTGCGAAAAGCAGTTATAGTTTGTCTGTGACTGCATTTCTGAAAGGCTTTGTGACCCGATAAAGCTTAACATGGTATACTCTTTGTTGTTGAAAGGCCTTTCTTTGCATACTGATAGATTTGACCCCAAGTGCAGTTCACGGTCACCGATTAGCAAATTTGTCAAAATGAACATGACTTTTCCTGATTTGAGTGTTTCAGCGTGCTATGTTAGTTTCCTGTGATGGTAACTATGTACGATAACCGTTTATATACACATCCATGTCACTGACCTTGAGGTGGGGTCAAGGTCACAGTTAATGTTAATCTTATTTCATAGTCTTAGAGTATCTAGTTTGCGGCTGGTTGTGTTTCGGTGCAGGCGTTGATCAAAAACAGTACGGTAGAAAAAGTAGCAACACATTCACAAGAACTTTACAAGTGTAGTCCAGAATTATGTTTTATCCCACCACAGAGCACACCCTTCCGCCTTGGAAGTGGAGGGAACGATGGTGGAGCCACTTTGTTTGCTACGGTGGTTTGTCGCGTTTGTCTTTCGATTTTATGTTGAGTATAGGTGCTGATATTCGACTTTTTCAGTGCCCCAAAACTCTGACAAAGGGGGTTGGTGGGTGGGGTGGGGGTGGTGTTGAGGAGAACTGGAACTGTGTGACTAGATGTTTATGATACACAGACTCAGTTTTCACAACCTTCTTAAACTGGCCGAAGGAATGTTTCTAATTCAGACTTTACAGTGTGGTTAGACTTTTCACATTTTAAGATAGAACTAGGACGTTTTCACGGATCATAATTCAAAAAGATCTTATTTTGGCTTTTCACGTTTCACGACGAATCCTGTTTTCACGGAACACAAGGATGAAAAAAAATTGCAGTCACGAGAAACGATAAAACGCCAATCACGCATCACGAATTATTGGCTCCAAACTAATCTGGCACTACCCTTGAATTATCACGGTCGATCCATCTCCTGCAACTGGTTCAGAGTCGTTAGATGACGCCTCCAAAGTTTGGGAAATACGTGCGTCGGACTGAATGAGTTAACAGTCGTCTACCTGACACAAATCTACTGGAAACTAAATGACATTTTGAGCCCCAGAACGTATCGAAATTCTCCTCATCTGGTGACAAAACAGTTGGTCCTTGTTACGATTGTGGTTGTGTTGTTCCGTGAGAGTATGCATGTATTAATCATAAGAAACGATCCGATATTTATTTGAGCTATTATGGTTACGAATCACGTACCTTTTCAGTAAGATTCTCTATCGTTAGCGCAGAGAGCGGATTTGGCTTTGTTATGATACGCTAAGATTAGTCCAGAAGTTTCTAGCATAGTCGCACGGAGAAGAGCGGTCGATTTTTGTAATGCGTAGATTCGCTGACAATAGATTAGAACGTTCGAGCGAAGTCGCGCTCTGTCGAGTGACCTTACATGTGACGTCAAAGTGTAGGCAATATTTTGCAACTCAGTATTTAAGCCGCTCTAATATCCATAGTTATAGTTGTTTCTGTACGCGTGAAGTTAGCAGCCGGTCAGTAAGTATTATGAAAGGTCGTGAACTGTCTACCATACTTTTGTGTGACGTCATTACACACTGGGATTTGGGGCTGAAATTAGCAGTCAAATTTTTGTAGACAGTTTTATTCAACACAGTTTTATTCATGATACTAACAATGATTGTGCCAAAAATTGTGATTTATCTCTGTCCACTTCCTATACATCGAACGCTGAACGAGGCTCATGAGGATCTACGTCTCTTGTATTTGGATCTTGTTGGCTTTTTCTCGGCAGTACATAAGATGATATGATGAAAACACTGTACTCCTTGAGAAGACTCTTTACTTGAAGAAAAAGAAAATACTACGTAATTATGCACCACCAACACAGATCTGGGGCGGAGATTAAAAAAATAAATAAAAATAAAAATAAAATAAAATAAAAACACGTGTTCATAAATGGAGATTTGTTCGGTCTAAAGACGAAAACAATTCACCCCAAGCAAGAGATGCGCTCAACTTACATTGTGCGCCACGATATTTACAGTAAACTTAGCTGTTTCGAGAGCGGGATGATCTAGAATATGTAATGTGTCACCACCATCAGCCAAGTTTATGCGTCACCGATTGTGAACGGATGGATTCGGGGCTTTGGTTCTAGACCCACCAAAAGAAAAAAACTGAGGCCCCGACCGGGGTTATACACCAGATTGAAACGGGTGCACTTTGGTTTCGCAATATTTGCGTCAAAATGACTCACACCATTTCAAAAGGGGGTTAAAACAGACCTGGACTCGATCTGGGATGAGACTCATTTTGGCGTGTTTACACGAGCTTCAACAATGTTGGGTAGTACGATAATGTGTGGGTGTGGCAGTTATATTACCGCATTCCTGCCACACCCATTTTTAAATACATACAGTACTAACAGAATGGCAACTACCACGAATACCACAACCACCATTTCCCGTAGGTGTTTAACCCATATCATACTGATGCTAAAAGCTTCAAATGTGTACACTGCCATATGCAAGCTACATTATTCAGGTACTACCCTTGAACTATTTTAGTCAAACGTTTTTCACACACTCGTGTATTCCGAATGATAAGGGTTAAGCAAGGATGGGTTCCTTTCAACTACGAGAGATTCGAGCGGTTCAAGACGGCACAGATGCACGGAGAAGACTGGCCCGTGGGTCTGAAGTATCTCGCCATCAACTGTGTGAAGTCGGTGAAATTGCATCGCCCATGTTCGAGAATGAAGTAAACCGGCACGCAGAAGTGAAACTGCTCCAACATTTGACAAGCCTGCGATAATGATGATAAGTAGCGACTGATCTCTATATTTGTTTATTTTGAAAAAAAAAAGGTAAATACCAGAAATATTAGTAAATTGTGTTGTAACTGTCTTTTCTAAGCGTGTTTCTTTCTCCGTTGGGTTCTTCTCTGCATTTTACACGCTTGACTGCCACCTTTTTGGTCCGGATTGCGTATTATAGTTACCGTTTTGTCTCAAATGACATTCTTAGTTGTATTACGATTAAGCTTTGCTAGTGAGTTCTTGTCGCCTCGAGGATCAGATCAGGGAGTTCATGGCAAAGGCAAACTTGAGGGCTTTAGAGTTAGACCGACGAGAAAAAGTGTCAGAGTCGGAAAGATGACAAATAGACAGAACATAGTAGTCTAATCGTTTTTCAGGTTTAAAAAAAAAAGGTCCGTACGCGGGCAAATTCAATGCGGCCGATGTCGTTCCGAGGATCTTTTGTGCACTGAGCGAGTACCTGCCAATCGTTTGGCTTAACTTATTCAGCCAGACGGCCGTATTTCCCAAATTTTGGAGGCGTCGTCTAATGACTATGCACCATTTGCATGAGATGAATCGACCATGATAATTCAAGGGCAGTGCCAGATTAGCTTGGCGCCGACAGGCGCCAAGCCAATCTGGCACTACCCTTGAATTATCATGGTCGACCCATCTCTGCTGTAGTGCGTCAGGGCTGAATGGGTTAAACCGATTTTTTTTTCTTTGGTGCGTGAGGAGCGGGCTCAAGTAGCAAAGGAAGCGTTCTCAAACTTAAATCGATCCATCTACCTTAAAGGGTCGTGCCTTATTGCCTTGATTTCTGGGAAAGGCGCCAGACCAACTGGGCCACTCCGTATCCTGGAACTATCATGGTCGAACGCTTTCACAAATCACATTCACAATGTATGAGTTTAGAAACATAAACTCATGTCTACGGATTAGCTATTGAGAATGATCCGGAGGTCATCCCTGAGTAAATCGTCTTCTGTCTCTCTACTAGGGCTGCTAGAAGGGAAGCCTTTATAATCAAGCAGAGTCCAGTTGTCGGGTAGCTGCAAGGCCTCTCGAAGGCATCTCCAGTCTTGGTACTGGGTGGTCTTCAGTTCGATCCCACATTGCCTGAAGAAAAAAACAATTAAATGCTAACTGGCGACACGTGTTTTGGAAAATGCAAGTGAGCAGTTTTGGGGCAAACGTAAATAAATGTGTATTTGTCAGTATCATCAGCATGAGGGTCTCACAGTGTGCCCTGTCTATCTCTTCAATTCAGGTTGGTGCACACTTGCACAAGAAGGTACTCTGAGCCCTTTGGATGTCGTCTGCTGTTTTTGTCACGGTGATTCCTGCAGGAATCACTGCAACAAAAGCCGCTACCAACAGCCAAAGGGATAATGCTACATTATGTGCCAAAATCAAGCCCTTCGCTGCCGAGACACGGCAACTGAGCAACACACAACTGTGTACAGTCTCACGTGTCCCCGCGATTGTTTCCCAGGAATGTAAATCTGCGATAGTTTTGGAAAAGTAAAGCTTACCAAGTGCGCAAAGGCCATCGGGCCGACATCGGCCGATGGCCTTTTGCACATTGGTTAGTCACTGGTGGTTAAGGGATTACGAGAATCTAAGACTGGTAGACGGTCAATCAGCGACAGTTGAAAAACTTGAGACCCCAACCCAGGTCTGCCCCAGGGCCTTGCTTGGAGTTAAGTACTTTTTAGATCCAAAGGTCACCCTGGAGAGGTCCGCAGGGTAGGCTTCACTTGTTGTTTTTTTCCCTGGGCTTATGTTCCTGTCTGTTATTTTCCTTCAAATTTCTCCGTCTTGCTCAGCCTGTAGTACTTAATGGGGGGGGGGGGGGGGCGTATGTTGCTAAATGGTGCATTACATTTAAGGGATGATAAGTTATGTGTTTGCTGTTAATGCATTTTTTTTCATAAATCGTTCACATTTTGTATTTTCCGCTGTTTTAAGTGGAATACGATAAATTAGCATGAAGGTGCAGCGTCTCCAGCATGCCCTTGGTTTATTTTGCTGGTAAGACTGGTTGTCGACAAACATTCAATTTTCTTTGTTGTTGGGTTTAATATTCACATTTGGCGCAGGCACGTCCTGAGTAAGTCCCAGTTGATGTCATGACGTTAAAAGCAACGTACAACCAAATCAACCAAAACTTAAAGGTAAAGCATGTTCAACTGGCTGTGAAGAGACTAAAATTTAGTAAACATATACCAAAGTCGGCCCGAGGACCGTTTGCTCTGGATAGGGGGTATGCTTCTGCCCTGCCCTGTCACGTGACAGTTGTCTGGCACGGATAGAATTTACCCAAGCACACAAGCAAATTAGAATGGTCCAGTAAGACTGTGTGATTTACTTCATTTTGAGAAGCCCGTTCTTATTCATTGTGTGGTGTTCTTCGTTGATGTAGTGCCTGTGGTTGCTCCACTGACAGGAGGGACGTCGGATTCGATGTAATGACGAGAACACCAGTCTCACTTTGACACCACCTTTAATGAGGTCAGACAGACGTTCCACATACCGGTCCGCGCACCTGTCAAATTGTGCAATTAACTGTACTTAACTCATTCAGTCCCGACACACAGCAGCAAGATATGGCTCGACCATGATAGTTCAAGGGTGGTGCCAGAATAGCTTGGCGCCTATAGGCGCCAAGCTATTCTGGCACCACCCTTGAACTATCATGGTCGATCTGTCTCCTAAATTGTAATGCAGTCCTCAGATGACAACTCCAAAAATGTGGGTATTTCGTACCTGGGACACAATGAGTTAACCCCCTCCTGCATGCAGTCACCGGTACTGTTTACACTACCGATGACTGCTTGCGCAATGGGGTTAAAAAGTCTTAACCTATTCAAGGAGCCACGCATCAATAGCTGCGAAAGTGTCGTATAGCGTCGCCTACGGCAACGCTATACGGCACTTCGGAAGCTAATGATGCGTGGCTCCTAGAATGAGTTAATCCCTTCTCTGCCAGCTGCCAGAAGCCATCACAGACTCATGGCTAATAGCCCTGTCTGCCTCGAGGCACGCGGACATCAGGGGCGGATCTGAAAGTGTGTTCCGATGGTTCCGGACTCCCCGTGCCCCCCCCCCCCTCTCCCCCCACCCTACCCCCACCCCCGTTGTTTGGTGAGAGTCTTGACACACACGCCTTCTCCCTCTACCCCCCTCCCCTCCCTCCTCGCCACCCTCCCCCCTCCCCCCCCCCCCTGTTTGTTTTTGTTTGATTTTTCGGCCACTGGAAGCAGGTGTAGCGTCGGGGAGGCCTTGTGCGTCAGGCTGAAGGTCTCAAACAAAAGGTTGCCCCCCCCCCCCCCACCCCCTTTCCAAGTGACTGATCCACACCTGAACATGAATGGTGTCAGTAAGAAGCAAAGATCCACATGAGCTTTGGCGCACGCGAGGACTCATGAGGATATATTTCTGCATTTGGTTCGTGTTCGCTACACTCAGTTTATCAGTCAAGCGTCAGTTTATTTTACATCCCTTGCCACAAAAGTGGTGATTTAAAGAGCAGAACAACAAATGCGCCCACATTCGGATCATACACAGGCTCCAACCTGAGACCTTTCGGACGATACTCCGGAGATGAGACCGACGACCAGACTGACCCCCCCCCCCCCCCCCCCCCCCCCCCATCCATGATATTTCTAAGATAGTGCCAGACTAAATGCTGTCTGAGCAACTTATTTACTTACGCCTGTCACCCCTCCCCGGGTATAGGCCGTCGACGAGAGACCTCCAGCGACTCCTGTCCTGTGCTTCTCCTTCGATTTTACTCCAGGTGGTTCCCAGTCTCTTGATGTCTGCTTGGAGGTCTCGACGCCAGGTGTTTCTCGGCCTGCCTCTTTTCCTCTTTCCCTGGGGGTTCCATGACAATGCCTGCCTAGTGATACTGGAAGCGGCTTTCTCAGACTGTGACCAATCCATCCCCATCTTGTTCGCCCAATTTCATTCTCTGCTATTATCTGCTCTGTTCTCTCCCAGATCTTGCTGATCTTCTCTGGCCAGTGGATTTTCAAAATTCTTCTAAGGCAACTGTTTATGAAGATCTGTACTCTGTTGACTGTGGTTTTTGTCAAATCTCCAAGTCTCTGCTCCATATAGGAGAACTGCTTTTACGTTGGAGTTGAAAATCCGGACTTTGGTGTGTTGTGACAGCTCTCTGGAACTCCACACTTTTCTCAACTGGAGATAGGCTGCTCCGGCTTTACCGATTCGTGCTCTGACATCTGCATCCGTGCCGCCTTTTTTGTCTATGATGCTCCCGAGATAGGTGAAGGATTCCACCTCCTCCAACGGGGTGCCAGCAAGCAAGACTGGTTCTTCCCTGGTTGCGTTCAGCCTCATTGTCTTTGTTTTCTGTTTGTGGATGGTAAGGCCCACTTGGGACGAGATGTCAGCAAGCCTCGTGGTCCTGTCCTGCATTTGTTGATAAGTGTGGGACAGTAAAGCCAAGTCGTCTGCAAAATCGAGGTTGTCAAGCTGTATCCACATTGTCCACTGTATTCCACTTCGTCTGTGCTCTGTGGTAATCTTCATGACCCAGTCTATGACCAGTAAGAAGAGGAACGGAGACAGCAAACACCCCTGCCTGACTCCGGTTCTGACATGGAGCTCCCTGGTGAACTGCCCTTCATGTCATGCCATCGTAGCTGCTCTTGATCAGGCGAACGAGCTTTGTGGGTACACCGTAGTGTCGTAGGAGTTTCCACAGAGTCTCCCGGTCCACGCTGTCAAATGCTTTCTAGTAATCCACAAAGTTGTCGTACAGCGGGGAGCTCCACTCCAGAGACTGTTCCACGATGATGCGGAGAGTGGCGATCTGGTCTGTACATGATCGGTTTTTCCTGAATCCTGCTTGCTGGTCTCTCAGCTGGGGGTCAACGGAGCTCTTCATTCTCTCCAGGATGATCCTGTTGAAGACCTTTCCTGGTACTGACAGCAAGGTGATTCCTCTGTAGTTGGAACACTTGCTGAGGTCGCCTTTCTTGAGAAGCTTGATTAGGTACCCCTCCTTCCAGCCAGCCGGCATCACCTCCTCTTCCCACATCTTTCCAAACAGTGGGTACAGCATTTCTACTGTTGTCTTTAGGTCAGCTTTCAGAGACTCCGCTGGGATGCCATCTGGCCCTGCTGCTTTGCCGTTCTTCAAAAATGCCACTGCTCTTCTGATCTCTTCCCGACTGGGTCTGTCACAGCTGATGGGTAGGTCGGTCTCTGCTGGGGGGTCGGGTGGGGTGGGTCTGTTCAGTAACGCTTCAAAATACTCGGCCCATCTGTCGAGTTGGTCTGCTCTGTCTGCAATAGGCTTGCCTTCTTTGTCTTTTACTGGTCTTTCTGTATGGCCATACTTGCCAGACAATCTTCTGGTAATGTCGTAGAGCTGTTTCATGTTGCCGCTGCCTGCTGCCTTTTCTGCCTCTGCTGCCAGGCTGTTTGTGTAGGCCCTCTTGTCTGCCCTGATACTCCTCTTCACCTCGCGGTTGGCTTCCTAGTATTCCTCCTGTGCCCTTCCTTTGGCTGCTCTCGTGCGACTGTTGTTGACAACTGCTTTCTTCTTCTTCCTCACTTCTATCTTCTTCAAGGTCTGTGCCGACAGCCAGTCCTTGTGATGGTGTTTCCTGAACCCTACAGTGTCTTTGCAGGTTGAGTTCAGCGCCTCTCTAACTGCCTTCCACTGCTGCTCTGTGGTGACCGCCTCCTCAGTCTTCATTTACTAATAATAATAATTACGGTATTTATAATGCGCTTATCTTATAATAATTATAACTCTAAGCGCGCACTCACAACTCGCACACGCATGCGCACGCTTTAGACAATGACTCACGTAACACAAATAGTGAAGATACATTAGGACGGTCAGCTTGGGCTGGGGAGTGTGGTGATATAGTGCTAGAACTGTTGAAAGAGATGAGTTTTGAGGGCAGACTGGAAGGAGGAGAGCGAGTGTTTCTGACGGAGAGAGAGTGGGAGAGTGTTCCAGGTGGTTGGACCGTATACTGAGAAAGAGCGGGGGCCGAAAGTGCTGAGTTTGGTGCGGGGGATGAGGAGGCGGAGAGGGTCAGAGGCGGAGCGGAGGGAGCGGGGAGGAGTGTAGGGGTGAAGTAAGTTGGAGAGATACGCAGGAGCGTAGTTGTTCAGGGATTTGTAGCAGAGAGACAGAATCTTGTATTGGATGCGTTGGGGGATGGGGAGCCAGTGAAGGAGCTTGAGCAGGGGAGTGATGTGGTCGGATTTTTTCTTTCTGAGGACGAGGCGGGCAGCATTGTTCTGGACGCGCTGGAGAGTGAGAGTGGTGGAGTGAGGAAGGCCAGAAAGGAGAGAGTTGCAGTAGTCGATGCGAGATAAGATGAGAGAGACAGCGAGTTTGGTGGTAGCTTCGGTAGTGAGGTATTTTCTGATCTGACTGATGCGGCGGAGGTGGAAATAACATGCCTGGGCCGTGGCGGAGACGAAGCTGGTCATGGAAAGAGAGGAATCGAGGATAACGCCAAGGTTCTGTAGCGCTTGAAACCGGTTGGACAGCACCAGTTTGAACTCTTCTCTCACTCCAGTTTCTCTCAGGAGGCCTACATTAGGCGCTGTCTTCTTGTTGTTTCTGTGCGGCTTTTCTTTAACTTGAGCTTTATTCTTAAGGTAAGCAGATGGTGGTCTGAGGCTACATCTGCTCCCCTCCTCACTCGAACATCTTGAAGGGATCTTCTAAATTTCTTGCTAATGCAGATATGGTCTATTTGGTTCTCTGTAGTATGGTCAGGTGAGACCCAAGTTGCTTTGTGTATTCTTCTGTGTGGGAAGATGCTGCCTCCAATGACAAGTCTGTTTAGAGCACAAAAGTCTACAAACCTCTCCCCGTTCTCCCTCATCTCCCCTAGTCCCTGTCTCCCCATCACCTCTTCGTATCCGGTGTTGTCCTCCCCTATTTTGGCATTTAAATCGCCCATGACGATGGTGATGTCTCGCTCCGCACATTTGTCCACAGCACTCTGGAGTCGGTCGTAGAACTCTTGTATCTCTTCCTCGTCACTGTCATTAGTGGGCGCATAACACTGGATGACGTTCAGCTTGATCTTTTTTGTTGTTGTTGTTCTAAAGGCTGCTGTGATAATTCTTGGCCCAAGAGGTTCCCAGCCCATCAGCGCTCTCTGTGCCACTGGTGACAGCATGAATGCTACTCCTTCTGTATGGGGGGGGGGGGGGGGCATTCTCCTCTTCATGACCTGAATACAGAATCATCTCCCCACTTAACAGCCTTTTCTGGCCAGACTGCGTCCATCTGGCTTCACTGATACCTAGCAGGGAAAGGATGTACTTTTGCATTTCCGCTGCTATCTGGGCGGCCTTGCCGCTCTGGTACATGGTCTTGGCATTCCATGTGCCCATGGTTGTGTCCCTGGATAGAGAGAGGCGGCTCGGTCCTGTGGCTTCCGACTTTCACCACAGGTCGTCATAAATCTTCTGGTAGAAAAACCTTCCTCCTCCTGGAAATGAATTGCTGTTTGTCTTTTCGTCGGCGTTTCTGTAGCTATTTCCTTATTTGCTGGGTGGGGAAGCTACCCCCACGCCCAACCCCCTTACTAGGAGGACCAGGGGTTTTCTGTCGGGGTCACCTTCCCTTAGACCATGTTGGTTCACGGCACCTTATTTCATTCGGTGCACCCCTCTCGCGAGGGACCCCCTATCCACCACCCAGGGGACGCGCCTCAACGCCATATGGTCCCAGCGCGAGGTGTCTGAGCAAGCCCTAAGCTAAATAGGCGCTACACCAGAAATGTCATGGTTGATTCATCTCATGCCAGAGGCACGTGCGTTTTAAGTACAAACTAGTGGACATCTTAATTCATTCAGCCCGATGCAGGTATTTCCCAAATTTTGGAGGCGTCATCTAACGACAGGCGACAAGCTAATCTGGCACTACCCTTGAATTATCATGGTCGACCCATCTGCTGTAGTGCGTCAGGGCTGAATGGGTTAACTTTGTTTTCATCGTGTATCACGGCCCTGCCGTGGAAAAGGTCTTCTTACCCGAAACAAGGACTAGAGTTCTGTAAGATGGAGATGGACACAAGCCTGTCTTTGTGGATGACGGACAGCTGTAGTAGGAGATGCTCCACCAGGTGAGCCTCCGCGCATCTCCCACTTCCGTTCTCAAACAGCGGCGAGAAGAGTTGTCTTTCCATGTCCCGGAACCCCAGCCAGTAAATAGCTAAATACCTGATCAGAAACAAGTACGCTAAATACCTGGTCCTAAGACATTTGTCGTTGTATTTCAACTTTATTAAAGGAGATATTTAGTTACAGTCATGGTTCGTCGTATCGCGGCAACTTCATTCTTTAAGAAATTTAGACGATTAGAATTTATCTGTAACAGTATGGTTGAAGCAAACATTTAATGCTGTAAAGAAAAATAGTTGATACCAAAAGGTATATTCGTTTAAAACACTGTTACGCTTCCTATATTTTTCATAAGGAATAAATTATCAGAAACGTGGTCTAAATAGCAGTTGCAACTGTAGTAGTAGTAGCCTGTAGTAGTAGTAGTAGTAGTAGTAGTAGTAGTAGTAGCAATAGCAATAGTCGTAGTAGTAGCATCAGTAGCAGTAGTAGTAGTAGCTAGCAGTATTGGAAGTACCTGACGCCAGCTGTCCAGATCGTGTCGTGGAGAAAGGTCACCACGAAGCTTCTGAAACGTTCTTCATTAGTGTGAATAGCACGTTGTTGGAAGTCAGCGGCTTGGGGTATACCTATGATCTGAAGCGGATGATAAATAATGCCACGGTAAGACATGGCCTGATGACATTCGATCGTGGCAAGTGCGATGTGTGCACCTTCTTCAGTGTGTGGCAAGGATTAGCTAATAAATTGGCACCGCCGACTCTACACACTGTCCTATAGTCTGTTTAGCATGTGTTGGTCAGGTCTAACCAGTTCACTGTCGAGAAAATATTATAATATTATAACACCACTCAACTACAAGAGGTATAGATCCTCATGAGCCCTCGCAGTTGTGGGGGCTCATGATGGTATATGCCTCTTGCTAAAGCTCCTTTGTTCCTTAGACAGTTGGTGATCTTTGATGGGAATCTTTGGCGTTGAATTAAAAATTTCATTTGCAAGCTACATCAGCATGTGTGTGACCTATCCGGCGCATACATGAATACACAAATGTGCACTGAAAAAGCGTTCTCTGGTTGTGTTGTTATCAAAGCCGGTCCTTTAGATTACAGCAGTCACGTGGTGAAATACAAATGCACCACAAGCACAATCGTTGTTTACTGACCGCCATGGTGACAGTAATACAGTCATGCCCCCAGCCCCTTCCTTCTGCAATGGACATAGATTCTCATGAGCCCTGCCATGCAGATGCAGGGGCTCATATGAATATATGCTGAGCGAGATCAGCTCCAGTTGTTCCTCGAAGAGAGGGGTCACTTGCACAGAGCATTTTTTTTTTGCTTGCAAATGTGGGAGCAGGTATTCGTCACTAACATTAGTAGCCATGGGCTACCGAGTAAACACAGCAGTCGAGGCGACCTGACTCAGAAACTCAGATTTATTTATGAGTCAAGGGACAGCCGTTCAGAGGCACTGGCAGATTATCTGGCGCTTTAAGTGTAGGGCTCGGGTTAACTCATTCAACTCCGACACGCCACGGCAAGACATGGATTGAGCGTGATAGTTCAAGGGTTGTGCCAGAATAGCTTGGCGCCCATAGGCGCCAAGCTATTCTGGCACAACCCTTGAACTATCACGCTCGATCTGTTTCCAGAAGTGTGATACAGTCTTCAAGGGGCAACTTCAAAATTTGCAGATTTCGGTTCTGGAGCAGAATGTGTTAATCTGTAATTAGTTCTCTCTCGCTTTCTCTATTTGTTTCATTCATTCATTCCTTCATTCATATTATACTGGTTTGGTTTGCTTTGCTTGCTTCTTTTGTTTGGTTTGGTCTGCCTTGGTTTGGTTTGATTTGGTTCATTTCATTTTTATGTGTTTGATTTCACTTTGTTTTGGCTTAGTCTGGTTTGGTTTGGTCTGATTTAGTATTCGTGTCCAGCTTTTTCCTTCTAATTTGTTTCGCACAAGACACTGAGTGTGCATGTTAACCTGTCTATAAAAAAAACTCAGATGAAAACATAAGTTATATCATGAATTTTATTGCCTTTAACCCTTTTTGTTGCGCCATGGGCGCATTTCCCAAATTTTGGAAGTGTTACTTAACGACCATGTACCACTTGCAGGAGGCGGATTGACCATTATAATTCAAGGGTAGTAACAGATTAGCTTGGCGCCTGAAGGCGCCAAGCTAATCTGGCACTACCCTTGAATTATCATGGTCAATCAATCTCCTGCTGTAGAGTGTTGGCGCTGAAAGGGTTAAAGAATGTGTTTTTTAATATTAAAAAAGTATGCAATGCACACGAACATCACTATTTCAAAATGTCTCGTAAGTCTTGTCTCAATGATTCGTCTTCTCTTTTACGTGAAGAGTATCCATATGTCTCCGGAGAATATGTCTTGGGTAGCTGTAGAGCTGAACGCAGACTGATCCAGTCTGAGTAATGGCTGCACCTAACCTCAATGCCTGACGATCTGGAAAATAGTGTTCCATAAAGGGCTTCAGTCGTTTCAATCGGAGTTCAAGTTCAGCAGGCTCAGCATGGATGTTTTCAGCGCTTTACAAGTATCTAATCATCATCATTATCGTCATCATCATTTGAATAAATATTGGCTGTGCTCAGTGCTAGTGCTCAGAGACAAACTAAACAGTATAATAAAAAATTAACCCGTTCATTACCACGGACTAGAATTATGTCACTGAAACCCGGGCAGATTCATGACCAAGCAGCCTGTCTGAAGTATAGGAATAGGAAATTCTTTAAAACGAGTAAAAGACCACTTTTTCATAAAATACTGCGCAAAAACAAACTGCAAGACCAATCTTAAAATTCAAGAAGAAGATTTTATACCGCATTTCAAGACTTGAACATGTGAATGAAATTTCATACCAACCAGAACCGCAGTTACACAGCAAGAGCTCATTAGACACAAAAAAACCCGCCTCACTTGGATTTCACAAGTTCTGAATTAAAGTCAACAACATGTGTGTATACCGTCGTTTGCTAAAATTCAGCTGGGTAAGCAGCTAAGTCAGGTACATTGCTGACGGATGTTTTCCAATGCGCAAAAAGGCCCTCGGGCCGTCCTCGGCCCGATGGTCTTTTGCGCATTGGGTTTGGTACTAGCGCGTCATCATGATTTCAGTTTTTCCTTACACACCTTCTTTGCAGCCTTTGAGCGGGAAAGCTGTATCACACACGTGCGATACAGCTTGGCTGCATCACACGTGTGTGATATAGCCGTAGTGCGTGGACGGACACGTGTGCACAAAACAGTCTTGTAGAAAATCTGGTCAACAAAAAGGTATGGGCAAACACGATATTGACTCGAAACTTGACCTACTTTCAGCTCACCTGCAATCTTTCATAGTGACCAGTGGCACTCTGGCATCATATAATGTGCTATAACGTCATCATGTAGAAACATTTGTCTGACATACAATATATCCACGTCACATTACAAAGTAAATGACGTCATGTTCTTTGCAAAAGACACAATGGCGGCTGTGTTGTGGCTAGCCGTGTGCCGAAAACCATTTGTCTGACATACAATATATCCACGTCACATTACAAAGTAAATGACGTCATGTTCTTTGCAAAAGACACAATGGCGGCTGTGTTGTGGCTAGCCGTGTGCCGAAAACCAACATACAGGGATTTATGCCAAGAAAAATGTGAGTAAGAAATAGATTCTCACATTGATGTTTAGGTCATACTGAGAATCTCACTCTCGTGGTCTTAAAACCTTATCCTATTCGCTTTCGCTCATACGATAAGGTTTTAAAACCCACTCGAGCCGTGAGATTCTCAGTATCACCAGTAAACTCCGATGTAAGACTCTACATGTGCTCAACGGTATTGAGGTTAGGGCAGTCGGTTCCGGATGTTCTGGTCACTGACTGTCCTGTTTGTGTGGCAGCTCAAATAAGCCTTTTGTTGTTTCCCGTCGTTGTGCGGGTTTCACTTGAAGAGCTTGCCTTAGGATCTATCCTCTGATTGCGTCATGCTCAGTCCTGGGCCGACTAACGTGGGCAATTTCCTGTACCCCTCCCCTCCCCCCCCCCCCCTCCAGTTGCTTCCAACTTTCTCACCCAAATAATGACAGAGTGCAGCGCTTAAGGCCTACGAGCATCTTCACCCACGCCATGTTCATCCTGCAGCAAGGCAAGTACAAGCACTGAATTTGACCAGTAAATTATCGACGGCTTATAGAGACCAATATGTGAATACATGTCGTAGCGATTTGTCTATGCAGGACACGTCTCATTTCTGTGAAAATGCTGATGCATCATTTGTGCAAAATCCGTGCTGACACAGCATTCACAAGCATTTTATGAATACATAAACCTATGGTGGAACATTATTTCCTGAACAGCACCTCAACTTTAGTATTTACATTTCTAAGCCGTTGGTCTTTTCTTCAAGTGGTCCTTAACTTGTTTTGAAAAGTATGTAAGTGTTAAGCCAGCAAGAGATGTAGATCCTCATGATCCCCCGCATGGCTCCTTATGCACTTCGGCTTTGGCTCGTTTTGTTTCGGAAGTGATAGGTTTAAGCCAAGTTAATAAATGCGTCTCGAGACGCACGTGTTCGGGAAGAGAAAATACGGTGGGCCTAGGAACAAATTGCCTATTCGCATTAAAAAAACATCAATATTGCTTTATTTATACATGCAGTTGAAAATAACAGTTTAGCCTAAGGAAAACAGAAAATAGAGATTGAAAACCCTTTAAGTATGAAACATGAAACATGTGTTTCATGTTTCATACTTAAAGGGTTTTCAACCTTTATTTTCTATTTTTCTTTCACATGAAACCATTGCGGCAACAGTTTTACTTCAACGTTTTAGCCTGACAAATTTACTGATCGAATTCCCAACCTGAGTCTCTTCAGTCCTCCCTTGTTAATGTCCGAGTGATGGTCAGTAATGAATCCACCGTGTGCGTGGTGCTCTCTTGCACAGGAGGGACGTTTAATCTTGTAAAGGGACGAGAACACAATGGTGACCTTTATACGCCAGACAGTCTTCAGTTCTCTCAGTTCTGTGGCGTACTTCCCAGAGCAGCTGCAATCAGACAAGAGGCGCTTTAACCTGTTCAGTGCCGAGAAAATATGCACACCACCCAGATGCAAGCGGTATAGATCTTCATGAGCCCCCGCAGTTGCAGGGGCTCATGAAGATCTATACCTCTTGCTGGCACCACTTTGAATCCATGTTCCTGGGACAGCTAGGGCTTTTTTTAAATGCTGAATTAACTCATTCAGCCCGGCGCACGTATGTCCCAAATTTGGGAAGCGTCATCTAACGACTATGCACCTGTTGCAGGAGATGGATCGACCATGATAATTCAAGGGCAGTGCCAGAATAGCTTGGCGCCGACAGGCTAATCTGACACTACCCTTGAATTATCATGGTCGACCCATCTCCTGGTGTAGTGCGTCAGGCCTGAATGGGTTAACGAAGATTGTAGACACGCAGCCCGCGTCAGCTGACACTCAACGGGT
>BTPG01000008.1:92802364-92957364 GCA_036245525.1 Semisulcospira habei | reverse complement strand
CCGATACATAAACCCAACCCTCCCTGTCCTGCCTCTACACACACCCAACCCTCCCTTTCCTGCCGCTACATAAACCCAACCCTCCCTTTCCTGCCGCTACATAAACCCAACCCTCCCTGTCCTGCCTCTACACACACCCAACCCTCCCTTTCCTGCCGCTACATAACCCCAACCCTCCCTTTCCTGCCGCTACATAAACCCAACCTTCCCTGTCCTGCCGCTACATAAACCCAACCCTCCCTTTCCTGCCGCTACATAAACCCAACCCTCCCTTTCCTGCCGCTACATAAACCCAACCCTCCCTTTCCTGCCGCTACATAAACCCAACCCTCCCTGTCCTGCCTCTACACACACCCAACCCTCCCTTTCCTGCCGCTACATAAACCCAACCCTCCCTTTCCTGCCGCTACATAAACCCAACCCTCCCTTTCCTGCCGCTACATAAACCCAACCCTCCCTTTCCTGCCGCTACATAAACCCAACCCTCCCTGTCCTGCCTCTACACACACCCAACCCTCCCTTTCCTGCCGCTACATAAACCCAACCCTCCCTTTCCTGCCGCTACATAAACCCAACCCTCCCTGTCCTGCCTCTACACACACCCAACCCTCCCTTTCCTGCCGCTACATAAACCCAACCCTCCCTTTCCTGCCGCTACATAAACCCAACCCTCCCTTTCTTGCCGCTACATAAACCCAACCCTCCCTTTCCTGCCGCTACATAAACCCAACCCTCCCTTTCCTGCCGCTACATAAACCCAACCCTCCCTGTCCTGCCTCTACACACACCCAACCCTCCCTTTCCTGCCGCTACATAAACCCAACCCTCCCTTTCCTGCCGCTACATAAACCCAACCCTCCCTTTCCTGCCGCTACATAAACCCAACCCTCCCTTTCCTGCCGCTACATAAACCCAACCCTCCCTTTCCTGCCGCTACATAAACCCAACCCTCCCTGTCCTGCCTCTACACACACCCAACCCTCCCTTTCCTGCCGATACATAAACTCAACCCTCCCTTTCCTGCCGCTACATAAACCCAACCCTCCCTGTCCTGCCGCTACATAAACCCAACCCTCCCTGTCCTGCCGCTACATAAACCCAACCCTCCCTTTCCTGCCGATACATAAACCCAACCCTCCCTTTCCTGCCGATACATAAACCCAACCCTCCCTTTCCTGCCGCTACATAAACCCAACCCTCCCTGTCCTGTCTCTACACACACCCAACCCTCCCTTTCCTACCGCTACATAAACCCAACCCACCCTTTCCTGCCGCTACATAAACCCAACCCTCCCTGTCCTGCCGCTACATAAACCCAACCCTCCCTTTCCTGCCGCTACATAAACCCAACCCTCCCTTTCCTGCCGCTACATAAACCCAACCCTCCCTTTCCTGCCGCTACATAAATCCAACCCTCCCTTTCCTGCCGCTACATAAACCCAACCCTCCCTGTCCTGCATCTACACACACCCAACCCTCCCTTTCCTGCCGCTACATAAACCCAACCCTCCCTGTCCTGCCTCTACACACACCCAACCCTCCCTTTCCTGCCGCTACATAAACCCAACCCTCCCTTTCCTGCCGCTACATAAACCCAACCCTCCCTTTCCTGCCGCTACATAAACCCAACCCTCCCTTTCCTGCCGATACATAAACCCAACCCTCCCTTTCCTGCCGATACATAAACCCAACCCTCCCTTTCCTGCCGCTACATAAACCCAACCCTCCCTGTCCTGTCTCTACACACACCCAACCCTCCCTTTCCTACCGCTACATAAACCCAACCCTCCCTTTCCTGCCGCTACATAAACCCAACCCTCCCTGTCCTGCCGCTACATAAACCCAACCCTCCCTTTCCTGCCGCTACATAAACCCAACCCTCCCTTTCCTGTCGCTACATAAATCCAACCCTCCCTTTCCTGCCGCTACATAAACCCAACCCTCCCTGTCCTGCATCTACACACACCCAACCCTCCCTTTCCTGCCGCTACATAAACCCAACCCTCCCTGTCCTGCCTCTACACACACCCAACCCTCCCTTTCCTGCCGCTACATAAACCCAACCCTCCCTTTCCTGCCGCTACATAAACCCAACCCTCCCTGTCCTGCCTCTACACACACCCAACCCTCCCTTTCCTGCCGCTACATAACCCCAACCCTCCCTTTCCTGCCGCATATAAACTTGACAAGAGCTCCAGTGGCACAAGTTGGAAATTCGCATTGAGTTTTCTCGCCTCGGAAAAAGGGAGAGTTGAGTCATTTAGAGGTCAGTACAATTCATACCATGTACGGCGCGCTTTAAATTATTATAATCGAGATCTCGCTGTAGTATATCGGGAGATGAAAACAGCACGAGGAAGAAATAAATACGCTCAGAAAAAAAAACACGCACACAATTACAAAACAATTTGTTAATATACTGAGGAGCAAAAGAAATGCGACATTTTTGGTAATCATCGGAAACACTTTAATGTTTCCGATGATTCGAAAAAAGCGTTATTTCTTTTACTCCTCAGTATATTAATATTGGCAGTTACCATTTTGGTCTGGATGACACTATCGATACGTACTTCCCGCAGGGACTTGCGCTTTGCATGATTGTGAGTGACTCCACTTTCTCTTTGCTGATGGCCGACAGCTGCAAGCGAAGGTGTTTCAGCAGACCGCCTTCCGCGTGATGTTCGCCACAGTTCTCGAACAAGGGGGAGGGCAGCTGCTCGTCCTCACCACGGAATTTGAGCCAGTAGATGGCAAAGTATTTGACGCCCACACTCCAGTCCTCGCCGTGCACCAGAGCCGTCATGAAGCGATTGTAGCGCTCTAGATTGGATGGTGACCAGCCGCTCTTGTGGACCTGATATTTCATGGTGAGAGCTAGTTACGTTGCAGTGATCATCGCGACAGTAAACGGCTACCGATAGACAAAGCGTTTCATGTGACGTAGCTGTGCGTAACATTCAATGTGGTGTTGTATCGACCTGCACATACCTTTCTTTCCGCCATCTGAAATTCTCGTCCTGTTTTGATCGTCACCTTGCTGCTCCAAATGATTCTGTTATCCCATTCCAAACTCACTCAGGCACGGCAGGCATGAATAAGTTTATTCTGACCCTCAAGTTGCATCCGCAAGAAACACTGGCTAGGGTTGGGGGTGGGAGGGGTGGGGCGCTCTACACCCTTTAGTGTGGCCGAATGCGTCAATTTCGCTATATTTAGGCAAAAATGTGAGAACAGTATTTTAACATCTAACTCATAAGTTTAGTGCGTCAGTATTAGCATAGTTCTTAATTCTGCGTGCATGGGTGCCTGTGAGCCTGGGTGTATGTAATAATAATAATAATAGGTATTTATATAGTGATTAACCTCCTGACGGAGCTCTAGGCGCTTTACAAATGTAATAATAATAAGAAGAAAAAGAAGAATATGATTTCTATGGCGCCTAACCTCAGGTAGAGCTCTAGGCGCCTTACAAATGTCAAAAATACACTTACAAAAACTGTACACAGTATTACACGCACATGAACACAAACACACACACACACACACACACACATTCCAAGCACCACAGCAAAACTACAGCAGAATCCTCAGCAGTCAACGACTAATCAGTGGGGTAATGGAGTTGAAAAAAGTGTGTTTTTAGCACAGATTTAAAAACGTCTTTTGAAGCACTGTGGCGGACATGGGAGGGGAGTTCGTTCCAGTACAGCGGCCCAAGATATGAAAAAGACCGCTGGCCAAAAGACTTGGTACGGACGAAAGGTACACGCAAAATGCGGCGGTCAGCAGAGGATCTGAGTTGTCTTGAGGGAGTGTACAGCTGCAGGAGAGAGGACAGGTACGGGGGGCTTGGTGTGGAAATGCAGCTGAAGCAGACAGAAGAAAGTTTATATTGAATTCTTGGAGCTACAGAGAGCCAGTGCAGGGATTTAATTACAGGTGTAATATGATCAGTTTTGCGCGTTTTGGTGACGAACCTCGCAGCAGACTTCTGAACTTTTTGAAGCCTGTTAATCTGATATTTGGGACCACCTGCATACAGTGAATTACAATAGGCCAGCTTGGAAAGAACAAATGCACAGATGAGGGTTTTTGTGGCTTCGATGGTCAAATAGTGTCTGATAGAAGAAATGCGACGGAGCTCCATGTAGGCTGTGCGACAAGTGTTGGCAATCTGTTGGTTCATGGACAGTGTTTCGTCCAGGGTTACTCCAAGATTCTTGGCGGTGTGTGAGAAATTGATGATGCTGGTTCATATGGCCATGGACGTGGGGAGGGGAAGTGAACTGGTCAATCTGGGGGGTTTGATTATAAGAGACTCAGTTTTATCATCATTAAGTTGAAGTTTGTTTGATGACATCCACTCTTTGACATCACAGATAGAATTGTGCGTATGTCTGTCTTATCCATTTTTACTTTCAGTTGATATATTATTTATACGCTCCCGTCCAAATTGCAATTGCCCCTTCGTGGGATAAAAAAAAGTTTTGTGACTTGCCTGACTTGACTAAATTTCCCCGAGCGAGAATCCATCCAGCGAAAGCCTACCCAGCGACATAACGCTTTACCCAGTATGCAAAAGCCATCGGGCCGACGTCGGCCGCCGTCGGCCCGATGGTCTTTTGCCCATTGGGTTAGACATAACACTTTGCAATGTAACTCTACATAATATAAATTCCGCAGCATGAATCCATCCAACTGAAGGGCAGCTGGGTAGCTCAGGTAGTCCGTGGGCCAGCCTATACCCCCCATAGAAAATTTATCAGGTGGTCATTTCTGTCATCCTAGACCTCTATGCTGTCGGATTCAGGTTGTCTGCCGGTGATCATCCTCTGGATGTGGCCGTGGTGCGTGTTTATGTGTAGGTACTACTGAGAATAGTGTTTTGCGAACGTTCCCACGTTACGGGCTCCCCCAATAAATAACCGGCATGGCTTTACTGACAAAAGATAACGTTACTGTCAGTTTTCTAAGGCATATTCAAATATATTTTCACCGAAAACAACAGCTGTTTTGGAGAGAAAAAAGTTACCCCCTTGCGGAAGAACTTTTGTGACAGAATGGACACTGTGTCAGCAGGTGAGACGTCACCTCAAAAAAGTGCCATATGGACATCACCAATTCAGTCCAGACATGCAAAATCCCACGGTGGCATAGCTGGATTCAGCAGAATTTATGCAGCCTACCACAGATCGTGCACCACAATGCTTGCCAGAGACAGTTATCACCAGGCGGTCTTAGCAGAGAAATGGATGGCCAAGACAACAGTTTGTACAAGATCCTCGGGTCTTCAAAGGTTGCATAAAAGGAGAACACTTAGAGAGTCATCCAGGCTATTGGCAACTTCATTAACCCATTTGAAGTTCAGAACAAGGATGTCCTGTACCGACTGTCATCAGGTGTACCAGCATCACAGGACATAGAATATCTGCACGCAGATGACGTTGGAGAGGGAGCTATGGGCACCTTCATTCAGGAACGATTGATTGACAAAAAGCTTCAATGCAACATTCAAGAAACTGAAACCCAAGATATTTTCCAAAGCAGTCAAGACGGCAGCAGTCACAGAGAGGTAAAAAAAAAATCGATACATGTCATGACGAAGAGAAATGCCTTTGGTCAGCTTGTTCTTCTTGCAGTTAAGCATCACATCAGCCTGGAGAGAGTACTCAGTTACCAGCTGGATCCAGTACCCTGGCCACTTGCTGCGGGAGATGCAGCACCTGCAAAGACTGACGTGTCAAAGCGTTTACACTATCTGGAATGAGATCTTCTGACGACAGAGAGACCCAGTCAAAAACAACACCATCGATTGCGATGCTTTGTTCCACAAACAGATAGCCAACCCCCCACCCCCTCCCCCCAGCACACGTAAGGAACTTTCTGAAACTGACAGCCTGTTTGAACAGCTTCCAAAGGAACCACGAATGGACTTTGTAGCAGATTCCTACCACCCAGTTTAGATGAAGAATGAGAGAGCGAGGAAGAGTTCCACTTCCGTTCACTTGCTAAAAGGAACCTTCACAGAGATTCCAAGAAATTTGACAGCCTACTTCACAAAAAATTTTCATGGAAAAAAATGGATAAAGGACATCAACAAACTTAGGTACGAGAAGTTTCTGAAACACTTCTGCACCAACCAGGAGCAGTTGCTTACAAGCTACGATAGGGCTGAACTTGCAGTGGCAAAAGAGTATTTCGGGACTTTTCTCTTTCTGATCCAGTGATGTTTGCAACAAGTTAGCATTGTTATCATAATTTTGCTTAAAACATATGACTTGTTTTTAAGTTTGTCTCAAATAATGATTGAATATAATACTCAAACATTTTTGCAGTCACAGTCAAAGGAGAACGTCTTCGTACTTGACCTTTTGGCATAATTAAGTATAGCTTTTCTGTCTTTTGTTAGTGTTCCTAATCTTCACAGTTACACACTTCCCTGATAGAAGTAACAAGGTAGACTATTCAGAGGAACTATTTGTTGGATTCTGTGTTCTTTTGGAGATACAAATTAAAGAAATGTACGTTAATGGACAAGAAATACGACGTTCATATTTTTCTTTGGAAGTTGTGTGACAAATTTCCATAATTTATCCTGTGTAAATAGTCAGTGTTACATGATTATAAATCATTTATTTAAGTGTTTGTGAGACATTTTCTTGGACGTACTACCCTATATTTATTCATGTCATGTATCTGTGTTTTGTTCGCTAACGCGCGTACGTTATTCTTTGGAAAGTGGTATTTTACGTTATTCCAGCGGAATACAACCGTCAGGCAAGCAGATATCAAAAAGATGTGCGTCAGGCTGCCTGAAAAACATGGTCTTGAAAATTCCTTCGGGGAGAGGGGGGGGGGGGGGAGAGAGAGAGAGAGAGTTTCACTCTTCTGGCCCACTATCGATCCCGTCGTTGAAATCACCTTCGTGATGGACAAAAGACGTTAAGTCCTAAACCTTTAACTTTTTTGTTTTTCCAGTCAGCTAAACTTCTGTGAGGACTAAAAGGCGCTGGACAAATCTACACTGGACAGATTCACGCTTAGGTGGATTCGCGCTGGCTCAGCATAGATTCGATCTGGGTAGATTTTGGCCTGCATATGGCGAAGCTGACCTCTTAAGCCACGGTTGGTAATATATATGTCATGTAAAGTGGTGCTACTTTCGGTTTCGTTATCGCTGTAGTTTATTTTATCATTGCTGTTGAGTGGACAGAGTAGCCTGGCATTGCGGTTACTTCTCTAGCTCTGCATATTAGAAGCAACACACATACTCATGTCAGGGTTACTAACGCTGATTGCGGATCATACTTTACATAACGATTCACATCGCGATTAATCATTTTGCTCTCGGTAGGGGTTTTTGGTCGCGATGATTCCTACTGAAATCATCGCGAAAAAAAAACCGCTACCGGAAGCCAAACGGTTAACTCATTTAGGAGACGTGCCGCACAGAGATATACAGCAAATGAAGTTAGCGTTCGAGACTGACATGCCGCTGCATAAGAGACTACTAATGTGGCACGTCAGTCTTAACTCTGTGTCTACTAAATAACTCACAAACCAGATAGGTGAAGCTAGCGCTGGCAGAATTGTATGCAAACCAAGGGGAATCACAGCGCTGGACAGACAAACAGTTAGATCCCCTGCCCCCGCCTATCAGGCACCCAATCGCCAGCCCACAGAGAAATACGCAGGTATAGAATAAGACGATCATTTCCATCCTCAAATAGAATGGATCAGGTCTCTTATATAACCCATGTCTTTCTCCGGAACTTAGGAAGTAGGCAGGAGAAACATACATACACAAACATGAAGTATTTCTCGTATTTCTCTGTGGGCTGGCGATTGGGTGCCTGATAGGCGGGGGCAGGGGATCTAACTGTTTGTCTGTCCAGCGCTGTCATTCCCCTTGGTTTGCATACATTTCTGCCAGCGCTAGCCTCACCTATCTGGTTTGTGAGTATCTATAAATCGAGGCAAATTTGTATCGTTACATTGTTGTGTAATGTTCTGTGCATCTACTGTGGGAAATCAGGGTATTTACCCGACCACATATAGTAGCGCACCTTCATGTTTGTGTATGTATGTTTCTCCTGCCTACTTCCTAAGTTCCGGAGAAAGACATGGGTTATATAAGAGACCTGATCCATTCTGTTTGAGGATGGAAATGATCGTCTTATTCTATACCTGCGTATTTCTTTGTGGGCTGGCGATTGGGTGCCTGATAGGCGGGGGCAGGGGATCTAACTGTTTGTCTGTCCAGCGCTGTCATTCCCCTTGGTTTGCATACAATTCTGCCAGCGCTAGCCTCACCTATCTGGTTTGTGAGTATCTATAACTCGAGGCAAATTTGTATCGTTACACTGTTGTGTAATGTTCTGTGCATCTACTGTGGGAAATCAGGGTATTTACCCGACCACATATAGCAGCGCACCTTCATGTTTGTGTATGTATGTTTCTCCTGCCTACTTCCTAAGTTCCGGAGAAAGACATGGGTTATATAAGAGACCTGATCCATTCTATTTGAGGATGGAAATGATCGTCTTATTCTATACCTGCGTATTTCTCTGTGGGCTGGCGATTGGGTGCCTGATAGGCGGGGGCAGGGGATCTAACTGTTTGTCTATCCAGCGCTGTGATTCCCCTTGGTTTGCATAACGGCTAAATAACTGCATCTATGTCTGCTAGGTAATTTCACCGTAATATGCACTCTGCCACTTGTGTCTAGAATTCTTTTGATAACTCATTAACCCTTTTCATCCTGATACACCCATGCTTGAGATAAATTTTGACTGATAGTTCAAGAGTGGTTCCAGAATAGCTTGACGCGTCAGGCGCCAAGCTATTCTGGCACCACCTTTGAACTAAAACGATTGATCTAGCTCCTAAATGTAGCCTTCATATGACAATAAGCACATTTTAAAAAATCAGCCTCAGGAAGTAATGGGTTAAAAAATTCGACTGGAAAGAACTCACTTCATTTTTTATTTGTTGTAAAATTGGGGAAGAGTGTATGCCTAATAATGTGAACATAAAATTGACAACAAATGTCAACGCACTGCACATTTGCAGACTTTGTATGTTAGTCGGTTCGTCTGTTTGTTCAGCCGGCTGTGCGCATTCTCTCGGCTGTCACAAAGAAAACACTAAGGCCGATGTTATATGAGGCTGTAAGGCAACCAAAAGAAAATCTTATCAATTTGATGTTAAACCTGTGTCCAAAAAATGATAAATGCCCACAACGGCGAACATACACAACAGTAGAAGATTTATTTTTTCAAGACGCTGCAAAAACGGTCATATCATCCTCTGATTCTTCGACAGTCTGCGTTCTCATTTCACCACGCCATTTGATTCCCGATTCAGCAACGGCTTCCGCTCGGCAGTATTTCGTAACCCACTACATCAGTCCTGGGGCTGATTTTTTTTTAAAACACTGAGTTGCCAGTGCTTATTGTCCTATAATGGCTACATTACAGATTAGGTGATCGATCAACCAAGGGCGGTCGGTGCCAGAATAGCTTGGCGCCCGAGGCGCCAAGCTATTCTGGCACCTCCCTTGAACTATCATAGTCAATTTAATTTCAAGCAGTAGTGTATCAGGATGAAAAGCGTTAAAGTAAACCAGCAAATTCTTGATCATCAGAGCCCACCACCGCGGAAGAAACTTCCTCAGTCTAAAAATCGCGTCGGGCCGCCATTATGCTGGGAAATTACCCGCCTACTGCGACTGAAAATGCCGCGGACTGAAAAGTCGCCGACAGAAGTGACCCAGCCGCTTACAAACAACAACTCGAACACGATACGTACAGGAAGCCCACTTTCATTTTCACATGCAGCATGCATGCAGTCCTGTAACCTCGCATGTCCTGTTATTGTACAAGCACTAACCCAATGCGCAAAAGGCAATCGGACCAACGCATTTTACGCATTGGGAACATAAGCTATTACTAAAAGTAATAGACTTGCGGCACTAAAAATAGCCAAGCACTTGTGCTGGGGTCGACTATTTTGTGGGCGGCCGGCTCTGCCTGGCATCCGTGTGACGTCCGGCGACCTTTAGCAGGCTGACTTAAATGTTAACTTTATTTGCCATGTATCTGAATTAAACTGAGTTGAATTGAATAAATTTTATTGTCCACTCAACGAAATGCAAATGTTAAATTGGAAAATTTCCTTTGGCTCACAGAAATATAACACACACAAGTCAGTAAGATATGGTAACTTAACTAAGCTAACATTATTACATATTGTGTATTTGGCGGTTGCGATCACACACACACACACACACACACACACACACACACACACACACACACACACACACACACACACACACACACACACACACGTATCAGGCTGGTATCACAATGGCTAGTATCACATTGTGCGAGGATAGCTCGTATAGCTCGTACAGGCACCGTATTCTTTTTTTTTTTTTTTAAACAACAGCATACAGACTCATGATTAAATGGATATCACTGTTGTAATATCAGTTATACATGATTAATCTAGAAAGCTGCCGTAATTTAATCGAATAAGTAAAATTGTAATATGTAATTGTAATATAGGAAATATATATATTAGGAAACGTCCACGGACCATGACACTGACCATTCCAAGTCCTGTAGCGACGGGCGAGGGGCGAAACGGCAGGTGAAAGATGTCACTGGAAGCCGCAGTCTCAAACCTGCATACAGGCGGTTCAGGATATTGGTCGCCTGATGTTGACCTGGGGATGACAACATCACTCGGCACACCCTGAACGACCAAGCAGCCTTCTCTAGGGACAGCACTGCTTGCTCCACACGGAGAGGGGCTTAGAAAAGGTGGCCTAACCAAAGCTCGTCCCCTCGCAACCCCAGTTGGCTAGCCGCGGTCAACGGGCATCTTCTCCTGCGGTCAGAAAACAAGAAAGAATAACGGATCCACTCTCATGACGACCACGACCGGACTCAACGTAGCATGCTGGAACGTCCGAACCATGCTCGACAAAGCAGACAGCGGACGCCCTGAACGTCGCTCCGCCCTCATTGCCCATGAATTGCGGAGGTTAAACATCGACATCGCCGCGCTCAGCGAAGTACGCCTTCCGGACGAAGGCAGCCTCCAAGAACTTGGTGCTGGGTACACCCTCTACTGGTCAGGCAGGCCTGCATCAGAAAGACGGCTCTCAGGCGTGGGTTTCATGGTCAAGACATCCATTGCGACTAAGCTGGAAAACCTACCAACGGGCCACTCAGACCGCATCATGTCCATGCGCCTCCCACTGAGACACCAGCAACACGTCACCCTTCTCAGTGTGTACTCCCCAACCCTCCTGGCAGAGCCTGCTGAAAAGGACAAGTTTTACACTGACCTGCGCAGCCTCCTACAGAGTACCCCTGCAGACGACAAAGTCACCATCCTTGGCGACTTCAACGCCAGAGTGGGCCAGGACTCTGAAGCCTGGAAAGGAGTCCTCGGCAAGCATGGCGTGGGGAACTGCAATGACAATGGCCGCCTACTGTTGGAGTTCTGTGCGGAGCAGCAACTGGTCATCACCAACACTACTTTTCAGCAAAAGGACAGTCGAAAGACCACCTGGATGCATCCTCGCTCCAAACACTGGCACCTTATCGACTATGTCCTAGTGCGTCAGAGGGACCGCAGTGACGTCCTCCTCACCAGAGTGATGCCCAGTGCAGAGTGCCACACTGACCACCGCCTTGTCCGCTGCAAACTCAGGCTCCACTTCAAGCCAAAACCCAAGAAATGGGGGCCCCCCAAGAAAAAGCTTGATGTTGCCAGCCTTCAGCGTGACGATGTGAAAGCTGCCTTTCAGACAGATTTACAGCGCAGGCTCAAAGACACAGCGGACCCAGTAGACTCCTCCCCTGAAACTCTTTGGGAACAACTGAAAACTGCTATTGCAAAATCCTCTGCAGGAGTCTTGGGTTTCGCCAGGAAGAAGAACAAAGACTGGTTTGACGAAAACGATGTAGAGATCCAGGAACACCTAGCAAAAAAAAAGAGCCGCCCATCAGGCCCACCTAGCCCAGCCTACCTGCCCTGTGAAGAAGTCTGCCTTCCGCCTCGTCTGCAGCAGTCTCCAGCGCAAGCTCAGAGATCTCCAGAATGAGTGGTGGACCAGACTTGCACAGAGGACCCAGCTTTGCGCTGACAATGGTGACTACAGGGGCTTCTACGAAGCACTGAAAGCAGTGTATGGCCCCAGGCACCTGGTACAAAGTCCCCTGCGAAGCGCGAATGGCCAGGCACTCCTCACAGATAATACCTCCATCTTGAACCGCTGGTCGGAATACTTTCAGAGCCTCTTCAGCGCTGAGCGCACTGTTCAAGAAGCAGTCGTCCTACAAATCCCACACCTCCCAGTAAAGGTTGAATTGGACGAACCGCCCACCGCTGAAGAGACCCTCACAGCCATCCACCAGCTCAAGAGTGGCAAAGCAGCAGGCATTGATGGAATACCGCCAGAGATCTGGAAACATGGAGGCACAGCACTGCACAACAAGCTCCATGACCTCTTTCTCTGCTGCTGGGAGGAAGGAACACTACCAAAAGATCTCCGTGATGCAGTCGTTATCACCCTGTACAAGAACAAAGGCGAAAAGTCTGACTGTTCCAACTATCGGGGAATTACCCTGCTGTCCATTGCTGGGAAAATCCTTGCAAGGCTGCTCCTGAATCGGCTGGTACCTGCCATCGCTGAAGACCACCTCCCAGAGGGCCAGTGTGGCTTCAGAGCAAACAGGAGCACCACCGATATGGTCTTTGTGCTGAGACAGCTACAGGAGAAGTGCCGTGAGCAGAACAAAGGGCTGTACGTAACCTTTGTCGACCTAACAAAAGCGTTCGACACTGTGAGTAGGCAAGGCATGTGGCAGATCCTGGAGCGACTTGGCTGTCCCCCAAAGTTCCTCAACATGATTGTCCAGCTACACGAGGACCAGCAAGGCCAGGTCAGACTCAACAATGACCTCTCAGAACCATTCCCTATTCTCAATGGCGTAAAGCAGGGCTGCGTGCTGGCACCGACCCTCTTCACCATCTTTTTTAGCATGATGTTGAAGCAGGCCACAGTGGACCTCGATGATGACGATGCAGTGTACATCAGGTATCGTCTCGATGGCAGCCTGTTCAACCTCAGACGACTGCAGGCCCACACGAAAACCCTAGACCAACTGATTCGTGAGCTGCTTTTTGCTGATGATGCTGCCCTCGTTGCACACACAGAGAGAGCCCTGCAGCGCATCACGTCTTGCTTCGCAGATGCTGCCCAGCTCTTTGGACTCGAGGTCAGTCTGAAAAAGACAGAGGTCCTCCATCAGCCGGCACCCAAGACAGTGTATCGCCCTCCTCACATCACCATTGGCGAGTCTGAACTAAAGTCAGTGCACCAGTTTATCTACCTTGGCTGCATTATCACGTCGGACGCCAAGCTGGACAAGGAGCTTGACAGCAGGCTGGCAAAAGCGAACAGCGCTTTCGGGCGACTTTTCAAGCGGGTGTGGCACAATCAACAGCTGAAAACAGGCACCAAGATCAGCGTGTACAGAGCTGTGGTCCTCACCACCCTGCTGTATGGTTCCGAGTCCTGGGCCCTCTACCGCAGCCAACTACGACTCCTCGAACGCTTCCACCAGCGCTGCCTGCGTACCATCCTGGGCATTCACTGGAGTGACTATGTCACCAACGTCGAGGTCCTTGAACAGGCTGAAACTGTGAGCATCGAGGCTTTGCTGCTGCGGACACAGCTCCGCTGGGCGGGGCATGTCTCCAGGATGGAGGATCATCGCCTACCAAAGATCACACTGTTCGGCGAGCTTGCTACTGAACACCGTGTCAGAGGGGCACCAAAGAAGAGATACAAAGACTGTCTCAAGAAGTCACTTAGTGCCTGCCAAATCGACCACCGCCAGTGGTCTTCGCTTGCTGCGGACCGTGACACCTGGCGCTCCACCATTTACAAGGCAGCTGTCTCCTTTGAGGACTCTCACAGAGCTAGCCTTAAGGACAAGCGGCTCAGGAGAAAAAACAGAGATGCCGCAGCTCAGAACCCTGGCCATACCTTCCCCTGCAGCCACTGCGGTCGAACCTGCCTATCTCGGATTGGCCTCCGCAGCCACGAACAAGCCTGCAGACGTCGTGGTCAACTCCTATAAAATCTTCGTTCGCGAAGTCAAGCCAAGAGAGAGAGATATGTAATCACTTTTAAAAACACTCCAGCTCAAAAACAAAAAGTAAAAAGATGGCGGGATGGACCATAACCCACAAAGTCCCTTCTATATATGAGAGCTGTCTTCGCTTTAAAGGGTCTCTACCTTTTGTCTTTGACTTGATTCTGATGTTGAAATATCTCCTTTTGAAAAAGCCTCGCAGATGTGCCAATGCGCCATAGTGAACTCTATAAGGGGCGCGCGCAGTGCATACGCGTCATTGGTTTGTCAGACGGCATTTGTCATAACGTATTTTTTGGTTTTTACGTAATTTTATATTTAACGTGAAATGAGTTTCGCTTTTGCTTCAAGACTTGGGGAAAATGGTGACAAAACTAAAATTTCACGATATAATTTTAGTCTTGCTATAATTTGTGTGAAAGCAGGTTGACTTTACCTTGCTACATGCTAAGTACACCTGCATGCTCTCTGAAAGCGCGTCGATGTGTGTGTATGTGTGTGCGTGCGTGCTTGCTCGCGTTCCAAACAGCCTCAAGAAGCATAGATGTTCATTTGCCCTCCAGGCACATGCAGATCTATGCCTCTTGGAGATGCACGCATATGTGAGAGAAAGAACGAGCAAACTAGAGAGAGAATTACGTTATATTTAGAGTATGTCTGCGTGGTGAAGGAGTCACCTCTTTTACGTCACCGCCACTGTCTGACTTTCTCCAGATGTCAAGATTTTTTCCGTTTTATTTTTTTTCTGAAAAGAATTAATTTTTACTGAAGTTGAAAGGGTACAACTAAGCTGGCTAACGAACTCATCCAATGTCTTTCTCCAAACTATCTATATCGGGTCACCTGAATGCTCTTCTGAAAGCGTGAAGATGTGTGTGTGTGTGTGTGTGTGTGTGTGTGTGTGTGTGTGTGTGTGTGTGTGTGTGTGTGTGTGTGTGTGTGTGTGTGTGTGTGTGTGTGTGTGTGTGTGTGTGTGTGCGTACACGAAACCACTAAAATGGGTTACTTTCTTTACCATCCTTATGCAAAATGGGTGTGTGTAAAATTCTGGGTGACCAAGTCAGGCACCCATTTTTTCTGAGGGTTGTTTCTGCATTATCTTTCATTCAAAAGTCAGAAACCCTTGAACTATCATGGTGGATCTTTATTTTGCTGTGGTGTGTCTGGGGTAGAATAAGTTAAGTGTTAGTTTCTTCGTCTGGGTCTTTTTCTATCTTTCATATTTTTCCACACTTTTTGACCCGCATCATACTGAGGCTAAAAGCTTAAAATTTGTTCACTGCCATAATTCTATGCAAGCTACATTACAGTACTTACAGATGAGGACATAGACCAATGGCTTTAGTTCAAGGGTGGTGCCACAATAGCTTGGCGCCTAGAGGCACCAAGCTATTCTGGCACTAACCCTTGGACTATTTCAGTCACACTTGTTGCACACACTGGTGTTTTCCGAATGATAAGGGTTAATATTCAAAATGCTCTGTTGCTGTTTGTCTGAAACTCCAGAGTACCCAAAACCAAAAAAAAAGTCCTTTAATTTCCACAACAAACCAAGGGGAATTACTCAGCGCTGGACAGACGAACAGTTAGATCCCCTGCCCCCTCCTATCAGGCACCCAATCGCCAGCCCACAGAGAAATACGCATGTATAGAATAAGACGATCATTTGCATCTTCAAAAAGATGCATCAGGTCTCTTATATAACCCATGTCTTTCTCTGGAACTTAGGAAGTAGGCAGGGGAAACATACATATACAAACATGAAGGTGCATTACTATATGTGGTCGGGTAAATACCCTGAATTCCCACAGTAGATGCACAGAACATTACACAACAATGTAACGTTATAAATTTGCCTCGAGTTATTCTGAGATTACTCACTGTCCAGCGCTGAGTAATTCCCCTTGGTTTGTTGTACAATTCTGCCAGCACTAGCCTCACCTATCTGGTTTGTGAGTATCTTTAATTTCCAGAATACATTATGTTGATTCTCACATAAATGCCATGATAAACTGTTTTGCTTCAAAAGGACAAAACGCAGCAATGTTTAAAAGATTTCCTCTGTAAAAATCATAATCAAAAGGTTACGGGCCAGTGTTTATTGAATTTTGCACCATACAATGTTAAAAATGTTAAAGCACACATACACATTAAGTTGAAAAAACAACAACCCCCAAAAATAATGTGAAACAGAAGTATTCCATGAACTTGACCTTATTACAGACGCCTAATGTTGTGAAGACACCCATTTGGACTATAATGCCAGTTTTTGTGTGAGAGGCACCCACTTTATTGGGTAGAAACCCTTTTTTGTTTTCCATCTAGTGGCTCTGTTTCTAGAAAATGTCTATTTTATTTTAAGTTATAGAGCTTAGTTATAAGGTGAGTTCTAAACATTCGCATCAATTCCAGAGCCCTAGAATAAATAGAAATATGGGAACCCATTTTGACATAAAATGGTAGGTAACCCACTCTGACGCTTTTGTCTGCATGTGTGTGTGTTTGTGTGTGTGTGTGTGTGTGTGTGTGTGTGTGTTTGTGTGTGTGTGTGTGTGTGTGTGTGTGTGTGTGTGTGTGTGTGTGTGTGTGTGTGTGTGTGTGTGTGTGTGTGCGCGCGCGCGCGTGTGTTAGTGTGTGCATGCGCCTGCGCTCCAAACATCTCCAAGAGACATAGATCCTCATGCGCTCTCCGGGCGCATGAGGATCTATGCCTCTTGGAGATGCGCGCATGTTTGTGAGAAAGAGAAAAAGGGTCGCGCGCTAGAGAGAATTACGTCGTATTTAGAGTATTATGTCAATGTCTGCGTGGTGACGGAATTGCCTCTTTTACGTCACCGCCACTGTCTGACTAAAGAAGTTAAAAGGTTACAAAGCTGGCTAACGAACTCATCGAATGTCCTTCTCCAAACTAGTTATATGTAAAAGTTCAAGTAAATATGACAAAAATTATTGACTCTAATCTGGGTCAACCGACTTTCTATAAACGGTTGTTTATGTCTTCAATGAGACATTCAGTTACAATATGCTTGGAGGCTCTCTTACCCACCCACTTAAGAAAGTATTTTGCTAAGTTTCAAGCTTGTGTGTAAAGAACTATCAGAGATTCTCTTGTTTACATACATACGCACACATACACACGCACGCACATACGGCGCTTCGCGCCAAATGTACGTTCAGCAGCGAGGTTAGCGTAACTAGACATGACGTAATTTTTATCTTGTTACTTCATTTGTTAGAGCTTTTAGTCTAGCAGCTGCCCTTCATAGACGATCAGCCGTTTACGAGATAGTGATTTTCTAGAGAGTAACAAAGGTTTGGGTATATCAAAATGAAGTCTAGTATGAATAAAAGCAGTGCACACTCGTTTTAAACCGCCGGAGGATGGAGACATTTTTCTGTAGCACATTTTGTTTCCAGTATGGCTGCAGACGAAACCAGGACCTTCGCGGCCATGTTTACAGGGGATCAGTTTACACGGGTCTCATTGTTCCTGTATTCAGTGGTAGTATGCACTATATGTCACTTAAAAGGATTTCATTTTTTAAAGTAATATTTTCACACTTAGATATATTAAGAGAAGAAACAATTACGAAAACGCTTGCCTTCAACTCAAAATTAATATCGTTTCGCAACAATAAGGTATCCCAAAATCACGTGATCAAAACATCACGTGATGCCACGACCTTCGCGGACGTGAATTTCTGTGTGCCGACGGGTTCTTTTTTATTTGTTCTACATAAGCTTGTTTGTTTAAAAAAAAAAGCAAACGTGTAAAGTTGCTGTGTGCATTTTTAAGGCTTGATAAAGGTTTGTCACGTTTATTTCCATTCACTTTACCATCGCTTTGCCCGTTTCATTTCGACAACACAGCACCAAAACAAAACGCAACCCACAACACAAACGCTATCTTCAAAACCTATGCTGCATTCTGTAAAAGAAAAAGAGTGCCACACCACTTGGTTTTAACTGTCATGGCTGAGCAAAGTTTCGGAACTTGATTAATTATTTTATGCAGCAGTAACATTTATTTTAATCAGTTGCACTGACAAGCTATGTTGTGATGTGCGATCACTGCCAGTGCCAATTTTGCAGTCTCAGTGATCACTGATGGTACAGTACACTTCACACTGAAAAAAAAAAATACACAGCACAATGTGAACACGCTTGGAAGTTCATGCAATGCTTTGTTTAAATTTGAACCCTATCTTGCTAGCAGTAGCCTACTGCACAAAAGAGGAACTTATTTTGCTGCTGTGTTATTTGCAGTTTGTCTGCATATAGACATTTGCAGTTCGCTGCAAGGATTCTTAGCAGCTGACATTAGCACTGACATATTGGGATTAAAACGAGAAAGAAAACGGAGAAAGGTGACACAGAGATGATTTAATAAATCAGTCAAGTGATCAAATGAATGAGATATCTATGTTTTATGATAAACAGCTAGTTATGGGAAGGGGGGGGGAGGAGGCACATACTTTATAATGTACACGTACTATTTCTTTCAGTGTTTCCATCACCCACTCATAACACCATTAGACTCGATGAGTTGTCATGTTTTGAGTGGTTTACAAAATACATGTACTTGTTGCTGTTACATTATCTTCTTGCTGGTTTTGACGTTTCGCTGTAAGATTTACAGTCCCATACTTTAAGCGTGTTCCCCCTAACGCACACAGAGGTTGACTGTATCATTGATATGTGTGTGCAGGTAGCGTTTGGTTTTGTTTGAGGTGGCAGTTTTGGCCTCACCTTTAAGTTTGGTGCCGCTGTGCATGTGGCCACCAGTACTATTTACAGAACTGATGACTGCAAGTGCAGGCTAGTTCACGGTATCAAAGTGTGAACTGGGCAGCCTATTGTTTGAAGTGATCAGTGGTAGCAACATCCATGATGTATGTGTGCATTTGGCCACTGGTACTGTTTACAAAGGTGCTGTTTACAGAACTAGTGGCTGAGTATGCATATTATTATTTGTACTGTTATTGTTATCAGGTGTGGCCTTATCTCTTAAGTTTTGGTGCCCCTGTGCATGAGGCCAACAGTACTTTTCACAGAACTGATGGCTGCATGTGCAGTGTGGTTAACTGGACACATGAAATTTGTAGGTGGGCAGCTAAAATACAGGCAGTCAATACAAGCCACTTGCTTAACCTGAAGTCTCTATATATAGATTTTACAGTCCACTAATGCCCATCAGTATACAATTGTGCATGTCTTTTGTGGGTATTCTGTGGTTTTGTATGTGGGCTGGGGTTGAAAGTGGGGCGGTATGGCACCTATTACCGTGTATGTACAAAACCTTCATTACAAACAAACATAAATTAATAATTTTAATAAATAGTTATTTGGGTTTCGGCCGCGCGGTAGACTACGGCCATCTCATGGCAGTTAAATAAATAAGATAAAGTAAGTCAAAGATACCTGGGACATAAGAATGCTAAGTAAAGTATAGATTATGATCATGCACAGATGTACATTGGTGGATGTTCTGCGGTTTTGTGTGTGTAACTGGATTGGGGTTGGGAGCGAGCGATACTGCACCTATTACCATGTACGTGTATAAGACATAAGACATTTATTCACCAAGTAAAACGTTACAAGGATTTTTGTGTGGCATAGCCATAGTAAAATATGTGCTCACTTGTAGGGCATTCATCATGTCATACACTTAGTTGGCGATCATCCTATATACAGCACTAAAAGATAGATAAACACAATATTAAACACAAATCAGTCATATGTCACAAATCATGGAATCACGTTGTTCCGTGCATGGTGATGTATTGCGGACAGCTTCTGGAAAAAAAAATTGCATCTGAATCGAGAGGTTCTGGCTTTAAAAGCACGAAACCGCTGGCCAGAGGGCAGAAGCTCAAAGAGATGATTGGCTGGGTGTGACAGATCTGACAGAATAGTACTGGTGGCCACATGCACAGGGGCACCATGGTGTATGTTCTTGAGCTGTATGCTGATGTGTATGTACAAAACCTACATTACAAACAAACAAAACAAACAAACAAAATAAATAAATAATTTAAATAAATAAGATAAAGTAAGTCTAAGGTACCTGGGACATACATGCTAGGTAAAGGATAGATTAAAAATTATGAACATACACAGATGTGTATGTCCTTCTTTTGGTAGGTGTTCTGCGGTTTTATGTGTGTATTTAGGTAAGGGTTGGGAGCAGGCAGTATGGCACCTATTACCATCTATATATGTGTATATTTTCTTGTTTGCTGATGCCCCCACCCGGGTCTGCCCTGGGGGACTTGGGTGGGGTTAGGTACTTTTTAGTTCCCAGGGTCACCCTGGTCAGCCCCACAGGGTGGGTTTCCTTTCTATTCTGGGGCATGTGTTTCTGTCTACCCTTGGTCCATTCACCTGTATTTGTCTTTTTAAAACTCTTCCCAACTGTCTGCACTGCTTGTAGCTCTTGATGTTGGATGTGTGTTGCTAGACGGTCTTAGCTTTATTTAGGCCCCATGTTGTAGGTTTATTTAACGTATTTGACCGGCTGGCGACATACATTCAATTTTCTGTTTAGTTTTTTTTTTTTCACAAGCAGTGCAGGCACGTCCTGAGAAAGCCTTGTTGTTGTCGGGACGCTAAGCAATGTACAATCAATCAGTCATTGTTTGCTGATGTGTATGTACAAAACCTTCATTACAACTACAAGCAAACAAAATAAATAAATAATTTAAATATATACTTATTTGGGTTTAATGTCGAGCAGGCGACCAATGCCATCTCATGGCGGTTAAATAAAAAAGATAAAGTAAGTCAAGATACCTGGGACATATGAATGCTCAGTAAAGGATAGATTATAAACATGCACAGATGTAAGTGTCGTTTGGTGGGTGTTCTCTGATTGTGGAGTGGGGTTGGGAGTGGGCAGTATTACCATATATGTGTATGTGAACATCAGCATATGAACAAAACCTACTTTTCAAACAAATAAAAATAAATAATAAATTTAAATAACTAGGACATATGAATACCAAGTAAAGGATATATTATGAACATGCACAGATGTTTGTTCTGTGGTTTTGTATGTGGGGTGGGGAGCGGGTGGTATGCACCTATTACCATATATGTGTACATGTTATGTTCACATCATATATGTGTATATGTATGTTCTCATCTTGTATGCTGATGTCCCCCACCCAGGTCTACCCTGGGGGCCTTGGGTGGGGTTAACTACTTTTTAGTTCCCAGGGTGACCCTGGTCAGCCCCACAGGGTGGGTTTTCCCCTCTATTCTGGGGCGTGTGTTTCTGTCTACCCTTGGTACATTCACCTTGGTACATTTTTAAACTCTTCCTACTGTCTGCACTGCTTGTAGCTCTTGATATTGGATGTGTGTTGCTAAAGGGTCTAGTTAGGTTTATTTAGTGTATTAGACCAGCTGGCGACATACATTCAATATTCTGTTTAGTTTGGGTTTTTACACAAGCAGTGCAGGCACGTCCTGAGAAAGTCTTGTTGCTGTCGGGACGTTAATGTACAATCAATCATTTTATGCTGATGTGTATGTGCAAACATACATCACAAACAAACAAACAAACAAAAAATAATAAATTAATAAAATAAGTTGGGGATGCCTGAGACCTATGAATATGCATGTTAAGTAAAGGATAGATTATGAACATGCACAGATGTAAGCATTATTGAAAACAAATTTCCTCTCCTTGGTGACCACTACCATCCACTATAGTGATCATGTGCATCAAGGAATTCCTTCCATCCATAATTAAAAGGATAAATAATAAATAAATATGTAAGTGAATACATACATGAATCAATAATAAATAAATAAAACATGTAATATAATAGAGGGCTACTATCTGTATTGTGTCTCATGCAGTCCTGATAAAGCTTAATCATAAGAGTCCTTGTGAGTACTTGAGTGCGGATTGGTTGAATTGGTTGCAAAAACTAAAATTTTATATTTAGGTGTTTAGCTGAATATGGTGATTTTGATTGAAACGGTTCGGAGATGGATTTCACTCTGCCTGGCTTGTGCTTAAGACCAGTCGGATACGAGTGTGCTTGAGCAGTTAAAAATCCCATATCCACTAATAAAATAAACAAAAAGAGCAGACCTGCACTTAGAGCCGTTAGGCTGAAAAACAGACGAACAACATGCATGTTGTATCCGGCCAAAAAGTCTTCAGAATGTTGAAGATGGTCGGCAGACACATTGCACAACATGCACAAAGGGAGTTTACTTTCGATATGCTTTCCTCCCACAAAAGACCAAGTTCTATGGAAAAGGCTGTTTTCAAGACCAGGAAAAATAACGTATTTCACGTTGATAAGATGTTCAAATCGAAAATAATCTCTGTTTCAATTCAGGAGCAAAGTAAACCTTCATCAACCGTGCGCGTCTGATTGACTTCTTTAGAAGGCTTCTCGCTGACCGCCATTTTGAAACTAGCGACGCGACCATGCTTACCGCATTAAAAATAATACTTTTAAACTTATTTTATCGTATATATGTATGCATGTTTACTTGCTGATGATTTTATTTGACTCACTGGAATAAACTTGTAACTTGTATGCTTGAAATTTTCAATGTTATGCACAAAAAAATGTCTTGCACCTTATCCGGGCGGTGTACGAGGACTGGTTCCCTCACATCGAAAAATAGCTTTCGAAAAACACTTCTACAAAAATGTCTCCATCCTAAGGACAAATATTGTTGCCATGCATAAACTATATGGCATTAGTACTTTTGTTTCGTACATGTAAACCATTGTTACTCTTTTGACGAACTACTTAGTCTGCAGAAATTCAGTGCGAAAAGCTGCTAGACTATTTAGCCTGCCCGCTTTTGACATCATGGACATGCTATTAAATTCGCCCCACCGCGACCCGTCCTGAAAAGTCCCTTCTATAAATACAAGGAACTTAAAAAGATGATGACACTGAAATCAACCCTTTGGCTGTCGTTAACGACTGATTTTGGTCGAGGTGATTCCGCCAGAATCACCTCGGCCATAATCGTTACCGACAGCAAACGGTTGATTTCAGTGTCATATTTTTTTTCTGCCAGGAATCACCTCGACCAAAATCACGATCGACAGCCAAAGGGTTAAAATATCCATCAGCAGTTCACCGGAGACGCGCCGCATATAATAAGGATAAGCGACAAACAAATAAATAAAGTTAGCGTTCCACACATGAAGCAGGACACGTAATCTTCACCACATACACCCCCCCCCCCTTCCCCCCCCCTCCCCCCCCCCCCCACCCCTCTCCCCGGACGGAACCGGCGTCATTTGAGCATGCTGCGTTAACTGTTGGGTCAGACTGCTGGACTGGGTTTCCCCACCCAAATGCGCAACAGGCCATCGGGACGACGTCGGCCCGATGGCCATTGCTAACTGGGACGGTGCTATTTTCGATTTCTCCTGAGCAGTGGAGAATTTCATCAAGTTAAAATGTACCTCATTACAAACTATAGGGGTACTGCACACAATAATTCAAGGACCACCTCGCAGTTTCATGTGTTCTATTAACCCATTACATCCTGAAGCTGATCTTGATCCTGCGAAGGCTTCATTACAGATTAGGAGATAGATCAACCATTGTAGATCAAGGGTGGTGCCAGAATAGCTTGGCGCCTCAGGTGCCACGCTATTCTGGCACCACCCTTGAACTATCATAGTGAAATTTATTTCAAGCAATAGGTGTATCAATAGAATGAAAAGGGTTAAAGAGAATTAGTTTTCTTTAAGTCAGAGGTCGTTTGCATTGTTTAGTCATATTTAAATTGTTTGTCGTGTTGAAAAATTATCAAACCATACTTTGATGGCAAGAAATACTGTGCTAACCTTTACTTCAAAGTGTAGTGGCCGCCATGAAAGAGCTATCTTCGAGTGTGACCACAGTAGGACATTTACATCAGAAAGGAAGAACCATGCATGTGCAAGAGTACGTCCGAACCAGATAGGTGAGGCTAGCGCTGGTGTGTGCACTATTCTACCAGCGCTAGCCTCACCTATCTGGTTTTTGAGTATTCTGGTTAGTTCGGGTTCAACGTCCACAGCACCGAGGTGATCATGGACGGCCCTGACGGGCGGGTTATGGGAGACAGGAAAATCTATTGAGTATTCTATAACTCGAGGCAAAATTTGTACCGTTACATTGTTGAGTAACGGTCTTGTGCATCTACTGTGAGATTTCAGGGTATTTACCCAACCACATGAGTTTAGTAGTGCACCTTCATGTGTGGGTATGTATGTTTCTCCTGCCTACTTCCTAAGTTCCAGAAAAAGACATAAGTTAAAGACTTGACCAGATGCATCCTTTTGGGGTAAGAGTCCGAAATAGCTCAGGCGGTTAAACGTCGGAGCAGGAGAGCGAAGGGAATCACCGGGTCGTGGGTTCGAATCCCGTCCCGGCCCCGGTAGCTGGACTCACAATCCAGGGGGAAAAAACGGATTTGTTCAATAGCATGTCCGTTGAAAGGTCCTGGTAAATCAAAGTGGCACAGTTGGAGTGCGCCTGAGTTGACCAGTGTTCAGGTCGTACTCCATAGGCAATAGATTTCCCTGTCCCCCATAACCCGCCCGTCAGGGCCGTCCATGATCACATCGGTGCTGTGGACGTTAAACCCGAACTAACCAACCACCAATCCTTTTGGGGATGCATATGATCTTCTTGTTCTTTACCTGCGTATTTTTCTGTGGGCTGGCGACTGGATTCATCAGTGATAGGCGGGGGGCAGAGGATATAACTGTTTGTATGTCCAGCGCTGAGTAATTCCCCTTGGTGTGTGCACAAGAGTACGTCCGGCTTTGGCTGCCAACAACATTAGTTCAGTTGTTTTACTGTAACTGCAGGTGCACTGAAACGTGGACCATGAAATCACCATACCCCCCCCCTCCCTCCCTCTCTCTCTCTCTCTCTCTCTCTCTCTCTCTCTCTCTCTCTCTCTCTCTCTCTCTCTCTCTCTCTCTCTCTCTCTCTCTCTCTCTCTCTCTGTGTGTGTGTTTGTAGAGTAGCAACGGCAAGTATGAAAAATGGCACACGTGCTAATTACTTCATCCGTTGAGAAATAAAGTTTCATTTCATTTCATTTCATCTCTCTCTCTCTCTCTCTCTCTCTCTCTCTCTCTCTCTCTCCTCTCTCTCTCTCTCTCTCTCTCTCTCTCTCTCTCTCTCTCTACCCCCCCCCCCCCCCCTATCCCAAGATGACAAGGTCTCGTGGTCTCTACCTTCCTTTAGGATGGCTATCCATAGGCCAAAATGAGAACTGAAAAGAGCGCTGCCCGACCATAGGTCCTCAAACTGGTGGTCAGCTTCCTGGCGAACCAAAACAACAATCTGCAGTTCAACACTTCAGAATGTATTCTAGATCTTCTGCCAGCGTGTCATCTTCGTCCCGTCTTTCAGTCGTCTCTGTTTGATAGACCTCCTGCGTAAATCCCGGAGGCAGCTGCAGCCGTGCTGAACGCAGCGCAGTCCAGTCACTGTAGGTGGTGGATCGAAGACAGAACCCAGCCTCTCTGGAAATAATCATTCAGCTGACTAGGCACAATGCGAAAAACTTCATTTTTCAGTGTTACAGTCCACCGTGAAAGGGACAGCCCAATGCGCAAAGGTCATAGGACCGACGTCGGCTGCATGGCCTTTGCGCATTGGGCTAGGTTACAAAAGGCAAAATTCAGTGTGTCTATTTCTGGCGAGATTGTCATTGTTATGTAATCAACATCTTTCTTTTTCCAAAACTGGAGATACAAATGACCTTTGCCATATAGCGGTTAGTTAGTTAGTTAGTTAGTTAGTTAGTTAGTTGGGTTTTACGCCGAGCAGGCGACTAAGACCATCTCATGGCAAGAAGGGTAAAAGGCAACCAAACAAAAAGAAAGGTTTTGAGAAGCAGTAAACTATATAATAAATTATTTCAGGCTAATGTGTCGTACAGGTTTTACTTCAGTTTGCGTTTTTTCATAATGGCTAATAGGTCTTCATAGGGCCCGATGGCTTGCCTGGTTCTGCTTCCCACTTCCTCGTTCGTGATGTGATCTCTGTATGAAATGCCAAGCAGCCTTCGAAAACATCTCATTTAAGTGGCTTGTATCCTCCTTTCAAGGTCTGCTGTGAAGGTCCATGACTCACAGGCATACAAGAACACTGAGATGACTAAGGAGCGCATCAGTCTGATCTTGGAGCAGAGCGTGATGTTTCTGTCCTTCCATATGGTCTTTAATCTTGTCAGTGCTGTTGTTGTCTGCGCAATCCTGGACAGTATTTCTGGTTTTGATCCCTCATCTGTCACAATGGCTCTCTACCGGGACGGCCTTCCAAAACTTCTGCCATTCATTACCGACATCATCAACACATCTCCAGAGAACGGCTCAGTCCCTGATATCTTCAAGTCCGCCATCGTCCGTCCTCTCCTCAAAAAACACAACCTCGACCCAAACGAACTCAAAAACTATCGCCCAGTCTCCAATCTCTCTTTCCTGTCCAAGCTTCTTGAGAAGGTCGTTCTCAACCAGCTCAACCTCCACCTCGCCGACAACATTCTCCTCAGTCCCTTCCAGTCTGCCTATCGCAAACATCACAGCATGAAACAGCCCTTCTACATATTTTAATCGACCTGCTTCTCTCCACCGACTCGGGCAACATCTCCCTTCTTACGCTACTCGACCTCTCTGCCGCCTTCGACACCATAGACCACTCTATCCTCCTCCACCGCCTTCACCACTCCTTTGGCATCACTGACTCTGCTCACTCCTGGTTTCTCTCCTACCTCTCCGACAGACAGCAGTCCGTCACCATCGACGGCGTCTCCTCCAACCCAGTCACACTCTCCTGCGGAGTTCCACAGGGGTCCGTCCTGGGCCCGGTCCTTTTCACACTCTATACCTCTCCCCTGTCCAACATCATCCAGTCTCACCATACACCACCACCTCTACGCTGACGACTCACAACTACTAGACAAAGACAAACTCGACAACACTCAGTCACTACTGACTCGCACGGCTGACTCCTACGAAGACGTGAAAAACTGGATGACAGCAAACAAGCTTAAACTGAATGACGACAAAACGGAAGCCATGCTGATAGGCACTCACCAGAAACTTTCCCAGCTCCCTCCCTCCCTCCACCTTCAACTCGACAGCACCCCCATCTCCCTCTCTGACTCGGCCAAAAACCTCGGCGTTATCCTCGATTCCTCTCTTTCCATGTCCAGCTTCGTCTCCGCCACGGCCCAGGCATGATACTTCCACCTCCGCCGCATCAGTCAGATCAGAAAATACCTCACTACCGAAGCTGCCACCAAACTTGCTGTCTCTCTCATCCTATCTCGCATCGACTACTGCAACTCTCTCCTTTCCGGCCTCCCTCACTCCACCACTTTCACTCTCCAGCGCGTCCAGAACAATGCTGCCCGCCTCGTCCTCAGAAAGAAAAAATCCGACCACACCACTCCCTGCTCAAACTCCTTCACTAGCTCCCCATCCCCCAACGCATCCAATACAAGATTCTGTCTCTCTGCTACAAATCCCTGAACAACTGCGCTCCCGCCTATCTCTCAAACTTACTTCACCCCTATACTCCTCCCCGCTCCCTCCGCTCCTCCTCCGACCCTCTCCACCTCCACATCCCCCGCACCAAACTCAGCACTTTCGGCCCCCGCTTCTTCTCAGTATACGGTCCATCCACCTGGAACACTCTCCCACTCTCTCTCCGTCAGAAACACTCTCTCTCCTCCTTCCAGTCCGCCCTCAAAACTCACCTCTTTCAACAGTTCTAGCACTATACCACCACACTCCCCACCCTAAGCAGACTGTCGTAATGTATTTCACTATTTGTGGTACGGGAGTCGTTGTCTAAAGCGTGCGCATGCGTGCGCGAGTTGTGAGTGCGCGCTTAGAGTTATAATTATTATAAGATAAGCGCATTATAAATACCGTAATTATTATTATTATTATTATTAAGTATTTGAATTTATTAACTGTTTCCAGTTTTTGGCTTCCAATCATGACGTCAGTGCCAATGCCACTGGAGTTATTTATCAGTATGGCCTTCTCTGCACTGATTTCCATCCCATACGCAATGGCTGTACTGTCCAGCTTTTCCACCAGCTGAGCTAGCTCCTTCTCTGTTCCTGCAAGGCCATCAATGTCGTCCGCAAAGCGCAAGTTCGTGATTGTTCTGCCTCCAATACTGACAGTTCCTTCATGATCTTTCAGAGCGTCTGTCATGATTCTTTCCAGGAAGATGTTGAAAAGAGTAGGTGAGAGCAAGCAGCCTTGTCTGACTCCGACTGTAGTCCTAAACCAGTTTCCTATTAAATAAAATTTTTGCCGTTGAAGCAGACTGCGCTAGTGGCCTTGTTGTAAAGGTTTGCTATGACTTTTATCAGGTTGGCATTGATGTTGTATAGCTTCATGGTGGACCAAAGGGCTGCATGCCACACCCTGTCAAACGCTTTCTTAAAATCCACAAAGACATGAAAGAGGTACCTCTCACATAGAATTCTCAGGTTGAAGATCTGCTCAGTTGTGCTGCGCCCTGGTCTGAAGCCTGCCTGTTCCTCAGCTATGATTTCCTCTGCCTGCGGCTTCAGCCTGTTCAGTAGGATCTTTAACATGACTTTGCTTGGGTGGCATATAAGACTGATCGTGCGATAATTCTGGCATTGATGTAAGTTGCCTTTTCTGGGGAGAATTATTATAAGTGATTGGGTCCATGGTGTGGGCCAATCCCCTGACTGCCAGATCTTATTGCAGATTGTTAGTAAGGCGCTTATCGTGTCTTCTCCCCCTTCTTGGACTAGCTCTGCAATGATGTTGTCTGCTCCTGCTGCCTTCCCTTTTTTCAGCGACTTCACTGCAGCCTCTACTTCTTCTCGGAGGATGGGATAGTTGCCATTGTTGGTCACGGGTGGGTTGACAAGTATGCCTGGGTCCCCTGTAGCTCGGTGGTTGTACAAATCTGAGCAGTACTCTGTCCATCTCTTCAGTATGTCTTGGTCTCCCTTCACTATCTTGAATGATCGAGGAGCGTCCTTGTTTTACACTGGCCAGTGTAAAACAATCTGACTTGACTAGTGTAAAACAATCTGGCACTACCCTTGAATTATCATGGTCGACCTATCTCCTGCTGTAGAGCGTCAGGGCTGAATGGGTTAACCCATTCGAGACGGGCCGCATCCGGATACGCGGCTTTTGCCGCGTATCCGGATGCGGCCCGTCTCGAATGAGTTAACAGCTGCATAGAGCTTGTTAGCTTCCTCTTTGTCCCACTCGGACTGCCACTCACGGGTTATGTAAGTATGTGTAAGCACTAATCAGTGTCCTCTCGCCATCTTAGACGCACATTTAAGCACCGCAATTATAACGGCTGAGCGTTACAATGAAATGAATGAATGTATGCTGGAGTGTGATTTTGAACCTTACGGTTATAGAACGTAAGGTCCAAACCAAAGACCAGTATGCAAAAGCATTCTACATGAGCAAACTAACTCCTCAACCAAACTGACAAATTGTGTTCTGTAATGTCATTGAACACAGTTCTCTCAAGAAATACTGTCTTTTCTTTTTTTTTTTTACAGGGTGAGCCCAGAGTGGGTACCAGCAACGACAGGAAAATAAAAAGTCCTCGGGCCGACGTCGGTCATAGTTGGTCGTACACGACCCGAGAACCTTGGGCTAGCTGCATGAGCGAGCTTAAATCCTGCGCAAGCCACTAAGCAATGTACTCCGCTATAGGAGGAGCACCTTGCTTAGTGGCTTGTGCAGGATTTTAAGCTCATTCACTCAAATGTTGCCTGTTACGGCTCACTTGGAGGCCGCTGTCAATACTTTGAAACATTGGAGAGACGCCATACCTCGTGCCCTGCAAGCCCCACTAGAATCTCCTTGAATCATTTGAAAGCGGACACACCTCGCGCATTCAAATTCTGACTACAGGGGGCTTCAGGGCGCGAGGTGTGGCCACTTTCAAACGTTTTACCGTCAGGAAACATGTAGCCTACTTGAGTGTTTTCAGGCCGTTCAGGTTGTCTCCATGATCGTCCGCGTGGATCATGTCGACGTGTGTGTGGTGTTTCCAGCGGCAGGACGGACGCCGGATCCGGTGCAGTGAGGAAAACACAATGGTCACTTCTACACCTGGCTTACACAATAACTCCCTCAGGGCGCTTTCGTTGGCAATGCGCTCTGAGCACCTGTGTACGACATCAGACAAAGTAAGCATAAGCTCCGTGACAAACGATATCGATGACCGTGAGAACAATGACAACAACAATAGCATTAAGAAATTGTGTTTTATTTCAGCCAAAACGCAATAATATTGAGGAAACCTTCCATGTTATGTTCTGGTGTGGATTTTTCAAGACAGAAATCAAATGTGAAATGCTAACGACTGTAATGGACATAATGGTTGTCGCAGTGGTGATGATGCTGATGACGAAGACTGATGATGACAGTGGAGACATACCGAGCACACGGGCTTGAATTCAGCATGATGGTGAGTGAGGTCACTATGTCTTTGTCAGTGACAGACAGCAGGAGTTGCAGGTAAGCCAACAGGTGGTCTTCCGCGTGTTTCTCTGGGTCGTTCTCAAACATTGGGCTGCACAGACGCCTGTCGTCCTCCCCAAAGCTAAGCCAGCAGATTGCGAAATACTTGATCCCGGATTGCCAGTCAGTGCCGTGAAGAAGGGCGGAAAAGAACCGTTCATAGCGAGCTATGTTTGACGGGGACCATCCTGGTTTGAGCAGATCACCGCTGTCCTCTGGCATAGTGGTATAGTTGGCACCCTGCCACATATCTGCAGGAAGAAGTCGAACGCTCTGTACGGACTGAATTGACTTCGCTTTTTTCTTTCCTTTCAGATCAGTCCAGGCGAATGGGTACTACGCGTTGCCCGGTGTGGTTTAACTCATTCGCGGTCAGCCGCAACCGGATGCGGCTGGCCGCGAATGACTTAACACATACATGCTTAACACTTACTGCCTAAGTTACAACTATATGTCAAATTTCCGAATTTGGTGTTTTTTTCTGAAGTGTACGGGTGGTACCAGCCGGAACAGTTTGGCGCCTGCAGGCGGCGGCAAGCTATTAGTCTGATGCCACCTTTTAGTGAATCAGTCGATCCATCTCTTGTTGTAGTTTATCAGTTGAAGTGGGTGAAACTGAAAGCGAAAACCCAGTCACTGCATTCTCTACTGAACAAGGAGTGGCCCTGTACAGGGGAAACTTAGGCTGTAGGTGAATTTGGCTAAACCCAGTCACTGCATTCTCTACTGAACAAGGAGTGGCCCTGTACAGGGGAAACTTAGGCTGTAGGTGAATTTGGCTAAACCCAGTCACTGCATTCTCTACTGAACAAGGAGTGGCCCTGTACAGGGGAAACTTAGGCTGTAGGTGAATTTGGCTAAACCCAGTCACTGCATTCTCTACTGAACAAGGAGTGGCCCTGTACAGGGGAAACTTAGGCTGTAGGTGAATTTGGCTAAACCCAGTCACTGCATTCTCTACTGAACAAGGAGTGGCCCTGTACAGGGGAAACTTAGGCTGTAGGTGAATTTGGCTAAACCCAGTCACTGCATTCTCTACTGAACAAGGAGTGGCCCTGTACAGGGGAAACTTAGGCTGTAGGTGAATTTGGCTGTCATTCGCACTATTAACGCCATGGCAAGATAAATGCTAAGGAACTGCAACAGACATGAATCCTGGCTGCCTTCTTCACGCTGAAGTCGGTCAGTGTACAGTCGTGTCAGACGCGCCGCAATTCGTAATCAGAGGCCGTTAACCCATTTGACCCCGCGGCCGTATTTCCCAATTTTGGAGGCGTCATCTAACAACTATGTGCCAGTGGCAGGAGACGGATCGACCATGATAATTCAGGATAGTGCCAGATTCGCTTGGCGCCTGATGGCTCCACGCTAATCTGGCACTACCCTTGAATTGTCATGGCTGATTCATCTCCTGCTGTAGAGCGTTGGGGCTAAATGGGTTAATAGTCTAGTGTCAACTGATCTTTGGGGGAAATACTGCTGGACATTTATAGTCCGTTTGTCCAGAGCTTGCCGCTTTTAGTTAAAACAAGATGGGATGAACAATAACCCACAAAGTCCCTTCTATATGAGAACTGTCCTCGCTGTCAATGGTCTCTACCTTTTGTCTTTGACCTGATTCTGATGTTAAATTTTCTCCTATTGAAAAAGTCTCGCAGATCTGCCAATGCGTCAGTGAGTTCTATAAGGGGCGCAGGACATACGTGTCATTGATTTGTCAAACGTCATTTGTCATGACGTAAGTTTTAGTTTTTATATTTTACGTGATATGAGTTTCACTTTCGCGTCATAGGCTTGAGAAAATGGTGGCAAAACTAGAACTTCACGGTACAATTTCAGTCTTGCTATAATTTGTGTGAAAGGAGGTTGACTTTACCTAGCTACATAATATACTATGTACAGGGGTCACCTGCATGCTCTTCTGAAAGCGCGTCGATGTGTGTGTGCGTGTTAGTGCATGCGTGCGCGCGCGCTCCAAACATCTCCAAGAGGCATAGATCCTGATGCACCTGGAGGGCGCATGAGGATCTATTCCTCCTGGAGATGCGCGCATGTTTGTGTGTGTGTGTGTGTGTGTGTGTGTGTGTGTGTGTGTGTGTGTGTGTGTGTGTGTGTGTGTGTGTGAGAGAGAGAGAGAGAGAGAGAGAGAGAGAGAGAGAGAGAGAGAGAGCCGCGCGCGAGAGAGAGAATGACGTTATATTTAGAGTATTATGTCAGTGTCTGCGTGGTGACGGCCGAGTTGCCTCTTTTACGTCACCGCCACTGTCTAACTTTCTCTAGAAGTCAAGGTTTTTAGTGTTTTAATTCTTTTTTGAAAAAAAATAATTTTTACTAAAGAAGTTGAAAAGATACAAAGCTGGCTAACGAACTCATCGAATGTCGTTCTCCAAACTAGTTATATGCAAAAGTTCAAGTAAATATGACAAAAATTACGGACTCTAATCTGGGTCAACCAACTTCCTATAAACGGTTGTTTATGTCTTCAGTGAGACATTCAGTTACAATATGCTCGGAGGCTCTCTTAGCCACCCACTAAAGAAAGTATTTCGACAAGTTTCAAGCTTGTGTGTACAGAAATATCGGAGATTCTCTTGTTTACATACAAACGCACACACATACGCACATACATACATACGGCGCTTCGCGCCAAATGTACGTTAGTTCAGCAGCGAGGTTAGCGTAACTAGACATGACGTAGTTTGTATCTTGTTACTTCAATTGTTAGAGGTTTAGCCTGCCCACCTTTGACATCATCGACATGCTATTAAATTCGCCCCACCGCGACCTGTCGTAAAAAGTCTCTTCTATAAATATAAGAGACTTTTTTTTTAAATTAAAAAAAAACTTCGAACTATAGACATTTTTTGTGGGGGACAACATCAAGAACAAAAGAAGAACTCCAAACCTGTACCAAATTTATTTAAAGTTTTGTTTAGTTGTGAAAACGACGGGAGGTGATACTGATGACCTACATGAAAGTTCAAAGCGATCAGCGCAATGGCGGGCTTTGATCGCTAAACGTTGCCGATACAACAGATTTTCAGTTTTCCTGCCTAAACTAAGACTGGTCTACCGGCCTTCGGCTTTTCGCAATCCATGTGACATGAGTAGGTAACTTGACGTAACAGTTGTTTGTTTGTTAGTGTTTGTTTTTTATTTAAGGCATAGATCCTCGTGTTTCTCAGCAAGAGGTATAGCGCGGATCAGCATGAGCCCCCGCAACTGCGGCGGGGGCTCAACTGACTGAGTATCGATACCTCTTGCAGTGCAAAGTGACTGCGTTCAGTGTTGCTCCGTGGCAGGCTTGGCCGGGAATAAAAGTTACTGTGTGTATTGGCAAAACAAGAGGCAAACTGACCTGAAACGGGCTGTACACAGGTTACTGCATCAGTCCGAAAGATCCGCACTTTTTTTTCCCCCGGCCAAGTTTCAACGGGCTCACTTCACGGGTCGCTTTCACTAAGTCTCAACTTCACGTATACATACCGGCTGCCGTCAGTAGACAGACGGTACAAACCGCACACTGACACTCACGAGGGAAGTGCGCCGCGCCCCCGTGCTTTCACTGGCCGATAAATAAATCATTAACACATTCTGCCCCTGCACCGAAATCCACAAATTTTGAAGTTGCCTTCTGAAGAACTGTATGATTACAATGCTAGAGACAGATCGAGCATATATAGTAGTTCAAGGGTGGTGCCAGAATAGCTTGGCGCCTATGGGGTGCAAAGCTATTCTGGCACCACCCTGGAACTATCATGCTCTATCCATGTCTTGTTGTGGTGTGTCGGGGCTGAATGAGTTAAGTGCACTAAGTCACCAGTGAGCCTGTCAGCACGAGTGGTTTGCTGGCTGTTTCTTGTCAAAAACATGTCATGGTGACTCGAGTGGTTATTTGCAGAAACTGACATAGCGCATACAGGGCCCGGTTGTACTTTCGTTTTCGTTCGAGCACCTCTGATCGTCAAGGAACTGGCACGTGTTGGGTCCCAACCTCGGCGTCGACCCAACCTGGGCCAGAGTGACATATAATGCTCAAAAATAATAAGGTACTACTTTTCAGCTTGAATCATGTAGAGTTCTCAGACTAGGTATAATACTGACGGGTTTCAGTCATGACTGAGGTTGAAGGTCCCAAACAAAAAGTTGGATCCCCCCCCCCCCCTACACACACACACACTCCCCTCCAGGTAACTGATCCGCCCCGGCGTCCGTTTTTCTTTTCCAAGTTTCAACGGGCTGACTTGACGGGTGGTTTACTACTGAACTGCACGTATTCACCCTGGCATCACTGTAGACAGACGGACACCGCCCACACTGACCGCAGTCATGAGGGAAGTGCGTCGCCCCGGTGCTTTCACTGGTCGCTATCATGATCATTAGCACATTCTACCCCAGGACCGAAATCCCCAAATTTGGAAGTTGACCTCTGAAAGACTGTATTACAATGCTAGAGAGAGATCGAGCATGATAGTTCAAGGGTGGTGCCAGAATAGCTTGGCGCCTATGGGCGCCTCTGGCACCAGCCTTGTACTATCATGCTCGATCCATATCTTGCTGTGGCGTGTCGGGGCTAAATGAGTTAAGGGCCTAGCCGGCATCAGATGCGAAATGCACCCACCTTTCAGGATGTGGGTCTACACCACCGGCTCTACTGACACCAAGTTTCCCAGATCAGTTTCTTTTTCTTTGCTTTTTTTGTTTTGTTTTGTTTACTTGCGGGAGGGACTGCAGCGCGATCTAACTGCAAGAGGCATAGATCCTCATGAGTCCCCCCCCCCCCGCCGCAACTGCGGGGGGCTCATGAGGATCTATGCCTCTTGCAGTTAGATCGCGCACCATGGTCTTTGGACATACAAGGGGGGGGTTGGCGAGAGGGGCGGGGGGAGGGGGGAGGGGCGAGCGTCCACTTTCGTCAGCCGACCAGTTCCGTTACATCTTCATAAACTGAAATATTTTCAGATGGCCGTACTGAGATGAAACTTCAATTTACAACCTGCACCCCCCCCCCCTCCCTGGTCCCTCCCCCCTCCCCCTCGCAAATTAAAAAATAAAAAATAAAAGAAATCAACCCCACTCCATACATCAGTTTCCCTCTAACGCGCGCGCGTACACTCTCGCCACTTCGGCGGCACGGGTGTGTGCACCTCAACAGTTTATCACACCAAATCGGCTGAACCGGATGTCAGTAGCTTTGGGTGCATATGCACACTCGGGTAGCTTTCACTGAGGAGCCGCCGCAAACAGATAACACCGAGACTTCATTTGACAGGGTGAGCCGAGTGTAAAATTCAGATCCCATCCCAGAGTGCAGCGGCCCAGCTTATGTCCTATTCGAATGCGTCGCATGCTGATACGCGGGACTAAGCCTCGCACCCGTATTCAAAGCAAGTCAGTCTCGAAAATCACTAAACCCATTTAGCCCCAGGACTGACCCTACAGCAGGAAGTGGATTGATCATGATAATTTAAGGGTAGTGCCAGATGAGCTTGGCGCCTTCAGGCGCCAAGCTCATCTGGCACTACCCTTGAATTATCATGATCAATCCACCTCCTGCAACTGGTACATCAGTAGTCGTTCAGTCAGTCCCACTGACTTCCAAAATTTGGGAAAAGCACCCGTGGGACTAAAAGGGTTCACCTAAAAAATAATATGACACCGCTATCAACGCTTAACACTTTGGCTGTCGGTAGCGGTTTTTGTCGTGTGATGATTCCGCTACCGACAACCAAAGGGTTAAACCATCATGGTAAGGTCAGCAAGAGTGGCCGGGGCATGAAATCCGTCCACTGCAGGGTATGTAGACTGACATGACTACGGTGTGGAGGGGCGGGACTACGTCCCCAAAGACCCACTAGGCTGCAATTTGTGCTTGTATCGGACAAAATATAAGTCGATGTTGTTCATTTCAAACATCTGCTAGCTGCAAATAGATTGGCACACCTGCAGCTCTTTGCAGAACTTTGAAAGCTGGCGGGATATTTCCTAATTTGAACTCATTGAGAAATCGGTGACCTTTTGGGTGTGAAAAATTTGATCGATAACGTGGTCCGATTTGTTCGGTTGGGACAGATTCTGCTGCAAAACAGCGTCCACACTAAACTACTTGCACTTGTCAACATTCTTGCGGGTTGTACAAGTGGTATTCTGTGTTTACTAATAGGGAATTTTAGTCAGTATCTTTCGAGCTGAAAAGGGTGCCTGATGTTGGGACTACGATGTGCAGGAATGGTCGCAGTTGCACGGAGATGGCGTACGGTGTGAAGAATGTGGGACTACTGTGCAAAAATCGCTGCCCCCAAGCATACGTTAAATTGTTACACTTGTTCATTATGTAGCTGTCTGATTTTAATATACATTAAAACACTGTCAATAAACTAGTTAAAATTCCATTAAAAGGTCAAATAAAGATACATGCCGGAAAAAGAAGTATGATAGAGGAAAGTGTCTGTTATGACAGAATGCGTTTTGCTTTGCTAAAATACCCCGGCTGGAATTTTGACCGTTTTATATGAGGCTGATCAACACGAACATTAGTGGGAACAATGAACACAACACACGTTACACCCAAGTCATGTCAGCTGCATGCCGCGCAATGGCTTATGTTACTTATGAATATTCATTAACTAACCCCTACAGTAACTAACTGCTATTTAGGCCCCCCTTAACTTGAACTATATGACTGTTTTTCAAATTTGCACGAAATTTGAGACGACAGAAAGTCAGTCTGAAAAGCACTTTATTCAAAATTTGTTGGTACCTATTGACATACCTATTTCTTAATCTCTTTTGCCTTGACCTTTCCGATGGCTCATCCAAATTAGTATGCACAGGAAGGTCTTACCATCAGGTGCCATTGTACTAAGTTTGGGCTTCGGGTTGTGAGTAGTATTTGAGAGAAAAAAAAGGTCTTTTGTCAAAATATTTGCTAGTTTTGACGTATTTCCTGATCCCCTGTGACCCATTACCTTTGAGAGAGATCATTAAAATGGGTACGTTTAGAAAGGTCTGGCCTGGGCCAAGTTTGAAGTCTGTGTCTTGAATAGAAAATACCATCATTAAAGTTTACGACGGACAGACGACCACTTGCCCATTTCATAGACTTACTTTTGCTATCGCACATGAACCAAGAAGTGCATGGTGGACCACTTTAATCCAGGCAGAATATTCCCACAAAAAGAAGACGAAGAAGAAGAAGAAATACGGTTGGATTTACAAACCATGTTTGTTTTTGTAGCCGTAAGTAACTATGGTAATACGACTAACAGCTGATGTTAGTCGTGTTATCAAAGACTGACACGAAGAGCTGTGGGTAAGCTCATTCTGTGTTTTCTAATGGTCACGTTGCAAGCTTACCTAAAGAATATGTATATTAAGCTGAACAGCTTGCAAACTGTGAAACAACAAGATATTCTGTATCTTTATTGTGGTGTACTGAACCAGATGTAAATCACAACACGACTGATAAGATGACTGTCAGTCGTGTTATGAGACTGTCAGTTGTGTTACGAAACTGTCAGTCGTGTTACAGACAAATCTTACCTTTTTATTCAGAAGTAAATACAATATATTCCTACCATAGTTTGAGACTTCGAATCGTCTTACATCAGTTCACCATTAAACAAGATGGGATGAAATCCCTTCTATATGAGAGCTTTCACGGGTCTCTATCTTTTGTCTTTGACCTGATCCTGATGTTGAAATAACTCATATTGAACAAGATGAGGATTTCATCCAAAAGTCTACCGTATTGTTTGGAGCTCACATGCGTTTTTCTTTTAGGAACATTCACAGTTGTTAATATTTTTAAGCTTATCCTTCTGATCCATTTTCATCCTCTCTAAACCACCCTCTGATCAACGCACACGCCGGCACACAAACAAAAACGGACAAACGGCGCTTCCCGCCATTAGTACGCTCTGTGGGCTCAAGTAGCAACAGGAATTCTGAAGAAAAATAGCAGGAGCAGTAAAATGACGTCAATATAAGCTTAACGTCATAGCATCGATAGTCTCACGACGCCGTGTACACAGTGACGAAATTGATGTTTCACGTCACTCATCCGAAAGGCACGCAGCCTCTTCCAGGCTGACTGTTTCTTCCACACACAGCCTCTTCCAGGGCTGACTGTTTGATGGGAGTATATAGTGAATCCAAAACTTGCAAAAATGAATTAATTATTATTGAAAATGTTGAAGAGATACAAAGCTGGCTAACGAACTCATCCAATGCCTTTCTCCAAACTAGCTATATCCAAACATTTCAAGTAAATATGACAAAAATTACGGACTCTAATCACAGTCTTGGTCAACCGACTTTCTATAAACGGTCTTTTATGTCTTTAATGAAACATTCAAATTCAAATACTTTATTGTGTCAGTCTAGCCGACAAATTTTCTTTCGTTGGGATCACATGCGCGCGTACGGTTTTAGCCACGTTATAACAATGGTGAAAAAAAAAAAAAAAAAAAAGAATGACCACAGTGTACATTGTTAGTGGTATAGGAGTGAGTCTGTCACTTGCAAGATGCCACTGCGACATCTGTGGTGCAAGTTCCTCGACGGCGTCAACAAGGAGAGAGAGGTACACTAGTTAACACACTCTTCATTTAGGAGACGGATGACCGAGGGTACAAAGCTGCCCTTGTAGCGTTTGGTTTTAACAAGAGGAGCCTTGAACCTACGGCCAGACGGGAGCTTTTGAAGGTGCTTAGAAAGGCAGTGGGAAGTGTCAGCTGCCAGCCTCAGGCCCTTGCGTATCATTCTCGTCCTGTAGAGGCCGTCAAGGCTCTCCAACCTGCCCCCAACGATTTTCTCACTTAGCCTGATTATCTTATTCAGCTTCCTAAAGTTCTTCTCGCCCAGGGAGCCGAACCATGAGACAAAGGAGAATGTAAGAATGCTTTCTATAAAGCAGAGGTAGAACTGCCTGAGGATTTTGGGGCTCACATCAAAGGAGCGGAGTTTGCGCAGCATATACAGTCTCCCTTGGGCTTTCTTAAAGATGAGGTCTGTGTTGTCGGTGAAGGATAGCCGTGAATCAATCAAGGTCCCTAAGTATTTGTAAACCTCTGTGCGTGTGACAAAAGTGCCGTCAATCACCAGGGACTGAGGAGGTGGGAGTGGGCTCCCGGAAGTTGGCCCACTGCCAGGCTTCCGAAAGTCGACAACCATCTCCTCAGTCTTGCCTACGTTCAACTGTAGATGGTTGTTATGACACCATGAAACAAACTGACCCACTTCTGCGAAGTAGTCAGCATCTGAGTTTGACAGATCTACAACTGCGGTGTCATCTGCAAATTTGACATAGTGAGTCCTGTCATTGGAGCTGGTACAGTCATTTGTGAATAGGATATAGAGGACAGGCGAGATCACACACCCTTGGGGGCTGCCCACGGACGTGGTGATGACAGAGGACATCAAGTTGTTTACACGAACACGCTGCGTCCTCTCCACTAGGAAGTTCAAGATCCATAGGATCAGAGAAGGGCTGACATTCATGTGACGCAGCTTGTCGGCCAGAAGGTGGGGCCTCATCGTATTGAAGGCGCTGGAAAAGTCAACGAAGAGGACTCTGGCAAAGGACTTTGGTGTCTCCAGGTGAGTGAGGATTAGGTGCAGGAGAGTGATGACTGCATCATCCACACCCCTGTTGTGGCGATATGCGAACTGTAGGGGGTCAAGCTGGTCGCTCGTCTGACTGAGTAGTCGACTCAGGACAAGTCTCTCGAGGCACTTCATGATGATAGAGGTCAGGGCAATAGGTCTGTAGTCATTAGGGCAAGAGGGTTTTGGTTTCTTGGGAACTGGACAGTTACAACATGCTCGGTGGCTCTCTTAGCCACCCCTTAAATAAAGTCAGTCTGGACAGCAGGCTGGCAGAAGCAAACAGCGCTTTCGGGCGTCTATACAAGCGGGTGTGGCATAATCAACAGCTGAAAACAGGCACCAAGATCAGCGTGCACAGAGCTGTCATCCTCACCACCCTGTTGTATGGTTCCGAGTCCTGGGCCCTCTACCGCAGCCAACTACGACTCCTCGAACGCTTCCACCAGCGCTGCCTGCGTACAATCCTTGGCATTCACTGGAGTGACTATGTCACAAACGTCGAGGTCCTTGAACAGGCAGAAACTGTGAGCATCGAAGCTTTGCTGCTGCAGACACAGCTCCGCTGGGCTGGGCACGTCTCCAGGATGAAGGATCATCGCCTACCCAAGATCACCCTGTTCGGCGGGCTCGCCACTGGACACAGAGACAGAGGGACACCAAAGAAGAGATACAAAGACTGTCTCAAGAAGTCACTTAGTGCCTGCCAGTGGTCTTCACTTGCTGCGGACCGCGACACCTGGCGCTCCACCATTTACAAGGCAGCTGTCTCCTTTGAGGACTCTCGCAGAGCTGGCCTTAAAGACAAGCGGCTCAGGAGAAAAAAACAGAGATGCCGCAACTCAGAACCCTGGCCAGACCTCCCTCTGCAGCCACTGCGGTCGAACCTGCCTGTCCCGGATTGGCCTCCGCAGTCACGAGAATGCCTGCAGACGTCGTGGACAACCCCTATAGAATCTTCGTTCGCGAAGTCAAGCCAAGAGAGAAATAAAGTATTTCGCCAAGTTTCAAGCTTGTGCGTACAGCAATGATCAGAGATTCTCGTGTCTACATACATACGCGCGCACACACACGCACACACACACGCACACACACACACACACACACACACACACACACACACACACACACACACACACACACACACACACACACACGCACACACATACGGCCTTTCGCGCGAAATGTACGTTCAGCAAAGAGTAACTAGACATGACGTAAGTATTTACTTCAGTTGTCAGAGGTTTAGGCCTACCTGCCTTTGACATCATGGACATGCTATTAAATTCGCCCCACCTCGACCCATCCTAAAACGTCCCTTCAATAAATAGAATGGACTTTTAAAAGAACAGCTGGTCACATCTTTATGTTTTACCGACTGTTCGCAAATAATTATAACTTATTTTACACAATACACATTATTTGCCTAAATATCATATTTGCTTTACTTCAAATTTTAATTTTTGTTTTGGCATTTGGAAATGTCACACCTACTAGAGTTGCACTGCAAGTACTTCAAACAAGATATGTTTCAAGTTTCTGTCGTGTGCACAGTGTAGTCCCAAATCTTTCACACAGTAGGCCATTTATGAACCGAGATCGTACTTTTGCACAGCCTAGTCTCAACATAAAATAAGCTTTTTCAGTTCGAATGACAATAAAATTTCCTAACCTAACCACTTGTTGTCATTTGTACAACCCACAGAAATGTTGACACGTGTATTTAGTGTAGTGTTGACGCAGCTAAGCAGCAAAATCTGGCCTGACGAAGCGGACACGTGATGACTGATCGATCAAATTTTGCACGTCGAAACTGATCTCGCCGATTTCATCAAATTATGACAGTTTGTGGCCACATTTTTTACCTCTGCAACTAGCTACAGGTGCGCAACTCTATTTACAGCTAGGGGATGCTAAACATGAACAATATTGACTTATATTTTTCTGGTCCAAGCAAAATTTCAGCCTAGTGGGTCGTACGGGATGTAGTCCTTATCTCCGCTACTTGCACAGGCGTAGTCCTGTCTACATACCCTGCACGACGAAGAGCCTGTCTCAATATAATTTAAACACGCGTGCTGAAGGATATCCCCCCCCCCCCCCCCCCTCTATTTACAGCTAGGGGATGCTAAACATGAACAATATTGACTTATATTTTTCTAATCCAAGTAAAATTTCAGCCTAGTGGGTCGTACGGGATTAGTCCTTATCTCCGCTACGTGCACAGGCGTAGTCCTGTCTACATACCCTGCACGACGAAGAGTCTGTCTCAATATAATTTACCCCCTCCTCCACCCCCCCCCCCCACCCCCCCTTTTTTTTTTTAGGTGTCGGTAGCGATTTTGGTCGAGGTGATGTCTGCATCGCTACCGACACCCAAAGGGCTACAGAGAAACATAGGCCTATACAGGTGATAAAAAAATGAAATAAACTGTGATATATGGCATACACTGCAATAGGCGATTTCCAGAAATCAGAATTATGTGGAAATTGCACACATTTCGATGACAAAACTGCATTAACTCAATCGAGACGTTCCGCCTACAGATACGCGGCGGTTCCCCGCGTAAGCGTAGGCGGCACGTCTCGAATGAGTTAAAATCTAGGACAAACAAGTGTATCGTATGTTTGTCCTTGCTGTTGATAAGCTGTCTTCATCAAAACACTGCAATTTTTACCTATTTTATTTCCGAACAGTGTCTATTCTGCAGAATGATTACAATTTACACATAACGCACATTTGATTGAGTAATATAGGACTGTGCTTCCACTCTCATTAACCCTTTGCGTGTTGGCAGCGTTTTTTGTCCCCAAGATTTTCACAGGAATCACTGCGACAAAAACCATTACCGACACGCAAACTGTTAAGAACACAAACCACACAAGAGACTCAAGTATAAAAAATAAACCACACAAGAGACTCAAGTATAGAACACAAACCACACAAGAGACAAGTATAGAACACAAACCACACAAGAGACTCAAGTATAGAAAACAAACCACACAAGAGACTCAAGTATAGAAAACAAACCACACAAGAGACTCAAGTATAGAAAACAAACCACACAAAAGACTCGAGTATAGAACACAAACCACACAAGAGACTCAAGTATAGAAAATAAACCACACAAGAGACTCGAGTATAGAACACAAACCACACAAGAGACTCAAGTATAGAACACAAACCACACAGGTATAGAACACAAACCACACAAGAGACTCAAGTATAGAACACAAACCACACAAGTGACTAGTATAGAACACAAACCACACAAGAGACTCAAGTATACAATCATATCCCTTTATTTCAATCATACCAGCTTAGGTCAAAATGAGAAGGGAAATAATGTCTTGCATGAACCATCTGTACAACTTTGTTTAGTCAGTATGGGTGCAATGGTAGAAAGCCGGTAAAGGTCATAGAACCAACGCTGGCCCACACACAGCTGTGCACAGGGTAACATCAGCTAACGTCAGCCCCAGGACCTTTCGCTTACTGGCAGAGAACCATACAGGACAGCACGAAGCATGGCACATGGAGTCGGACAAGAGTGTTAGTGCCTGAAGAAGTGACCAGAGGTACCACAAAATACACACAAAAACCTACTCCAATCACTCGCTTCTGTAGGCAAAATATGACAGTACAAACATTCCCAGTTCCTGCAAAAATGTAAAATGACTACCAGTACACAGATGTCCACTAAATTTTTAAATTAAGACTTGGTGAGGTATTCCGCTTTCCCTAAATCCCAAACTCAAATAATCGCCACTTTAATGACATGAGATAGCTGCAAGAAATCCTAAATTACCACCCTTGTTGTTTTTTAACATTATGCAACTGCAACCACTTGGGATGAATATCGGACAAATTTAAATCCACAAAATGATGTGTAAATGCTCAGCATTTTAAACAAACGGTCCTGCATAAGAGGGAAATTTTTATTTCAGTTTCTTAATCACAGGTTGAATACATGTGCAGCCAAATCTATTGACAATGACCAAAGGACTAACAAAGTATATACACCACATGCTTTTTTGCTAACAGAAAGATATGGCTGCCAATTACATGTATATACAAAAAGACAGTGGTGTATAAACCCATTTCGCTCTGGCACACCACAGCAAAAGACAACGAAAGTTCAAGTGACATGCCAAAATAGTTTGGCACCACCCTTGAACTATCACTGTCGGTCTATCTTCTGAGCTGTCAAACGGTCATATGATGACAACTTCCAAATTAGGAAACTCCAACTTGATGGCTCAATGTATTAAGAAAGATGATGGGTACAGGTTTGGCTGCAAATGTAAGAAAAACTTGAGATCAAAGTTCAAAATGCTGATCACAGATGCATCTTATGTGGAAACCAGTCATGACACTAAACCTTGCTGCACTTCAAAAAAAAAAAAAAATTCTTCCTTTGTGCAGTGTAAAATGTTCATAGAATTTAATTTTTTTTTAATTAAAAAAAACATGCAGCTCCTCACTCATACATGAGCATCTGCAGAAGGCACAAATCCTCATGAGCTCCAGCAGCTGCAGGGGCTCATGAAAATCTGTGCCTCTTGCATGCAGGGTGGGTCAAGCTATTTCCTCAGAGAACACTGGGTTGAACAAGGAGGGAGAGAAAATCGTTGTGCACATCCCAAACACCTACACACAAAGTTTAACCCTTAACGTTGTTCTGGTACCAGAGTCCTGGTCCTATGGATGACGGTAAACATCGAAAACACAGTAATGAGTGCATTATAAGTACAATTTAGGCAAGCACTAAGCAGGCTGGAACACAAGCATAACATGACTGTGAAAACAAAATGGACACAAAAAAAAAACACCACAGTGGCGACAAATTCAGCATGGAAAAGATAAAGTAGCAAGCACAACTTATTTGGCTGGTTACAGTGTTTCACTCATAAATTGCCCCATGTGCTGAACGGTAAATGCCTTATGTTACTTGCGCGTATAGGACCACTGCATTTTCAATTACCTGCATTTCACTTTTCAAGGAAATTTGTCCTTGCTCACTGTCTAGAGGAACTACTATTAGTATGACTAAATTAGTCTCATCTAGCATATGCATGCACTCGGTGTGTTCACAGAAAGCTTTTTGTTTGGATCTGTGATTTTGACCTTGCGGTTTTTACCCAATAGATCCAAAATCACAGAAAAGCATGACGACTTGGACACAGGGTGCTGGTCTGTGATTTTGGTACAACATACAGTTATATGGTCAAAATCACAAACTAACACATAAATGCAGATGCATGCTGCTGCCAAAGACTCCAGCACCACTTTGTCTTGCTTGGAAACTAAAATCAAACTACTATACCGGTGATGGTTTACAAATGGCATAAGGTTAAGTCTTGCTTGGAAAATAAAATCAAACTACTATTCATACTGGTAATGGTTTACAAATGGCCATAAGGTTAAAAAAACAACAAAAATTCACTCACATCCTGTGCTTAAAACAGTTTATCATTTTATGTATTCAGCATGAGTGACAAAAAATGTAATGACAATGAAAAAGAAAATAAAAGAATGAGATGGCGTTACAGCAAACATGAAAATTCTAAGAAAAAAGTGGATACCCTAGAAACACAGCAATCCTACAATCCATTCATGTGATGTCAACACACAAGCATAAGAAATCCATGGTGGGGCACCGTCAAACTCAACAATAAAATGTACACTGCTGTGCCATATGGGTGACCGACGTGCACAACAACACTGCAACTAAGAGTACAATAAAGAAAAATGACAACGAAAGACGGTGAGAAAACAAAGAAGGACGATACCATGAACAGACCTACATTTGTGGATTACTCATGTTTGCATTTTATCACAAAGCTAGTTTGATTAGGGAAAAGAAATCACCACTGTACATCACATGGAAAATGTCAAGTCAGTCTAATGATTTGAGTGTGTTGCATGGTTCTGTTTCTGCCCCTGCTTTTCCCTGGCCAAACTTCACTCAGACAATCTGCAGGTCCATTGTAACAGCCAGGGTTTCTTAAATCTACTGTTGGCGTGGCAAAGTCTTAAAACAAAGTTTGCTTTTTTTCCTTTTTCTGCTTTTCTTTCTTCACCAGGTAGGACTGCTTGATCACATGGCATACTTTTCCGTCCATTCCTTTGCTTGTCTGTTAAATTCTTTCTGGTCATTTTTGTAGACTCGTGCAATGTCTGGCACCAGTGGGTCATCAGGGTTTGGATCCGTCAACAGTGAGCAAATGGACAGTAATACTGCAAACAAAATAAACATTTGATGATGATTCACCGTAAAAGCCTTTTACCTTTGGGTAGAACAACGGTTTTACTTAGAAATGCTGGATTACAAGCACGCCCCCCCCCCCCCCTCCCTCTCATCTCAAACTCCCCACCAGAATCACTACCTTAGCTGTTCCTCCCAACTTTGATTCAAACTGCTTTGTGCTAACTATGGCGAACATAGACTCAGGCTGTTGAATCCAAGATGTCTGACAACTCACCTCTCAGTCACATACAGCATTTCAAAAATCCCTTTTCTACTTCTACTACAGCTGTCTGTTATAGAGGTGCTTAATTTTGCTTACTGTGACTAATACTGAGTAATAGTCTTCTTTCTCCGTTGGGTACTTCTTTGAGTAATAGTCTAAAACAAGCATTTTTTTTCTGAAAATGTGGGCAAACAGGTATACAGATCTCAAACTGGACCACATTCCAAAACAAGAAAATATATTGGACAATGCCTAAACAAGAAAAGCAAAGCCCTTATGTCCAATATATATGTGACCTTTGTGACAATAAGGGATGGCTTCTGCACCAGCATAATCCATGTTTTCTCAAAATTTAATCAGTTTTCACACATGTCAAACATCCATGACCCTTGACCTTTGCGATGAGTTGCATAAATTAGTATACATAGGAAGGTCTTATCATCATCAGCTACCTTTGTGCCAAATTTTTATTGAAAAGTTTGCAAAACTGTTGATAATGATAAAAACTGAAATTCTATCAAAAGTTGGCATTTTACACATATTTGCCGACCTCTTGTGACCCTTGACTTTTCTGAGGGCTCATCCAAATTAGTATGCAAATATAGGTCTTACCATCAGGTATCTCTGTAGCAAGTTTGGGTTTGAAGTTGTGAATAGTATTTGAGAAAAAAAGTCTTTTGTCAAAATATGGCTATTTTTTATCTATTTCCTGAGCACTTGTGACCCTTGACCTTTCCAAAGGATCAATCAAATTAGTAATAGTATGCATAGAAAGTTCTTCTTATCAGATATCTTTGTACCAAGTTTGGGTTTGAAGTTGTGAATAGTATTTCAGAAAAAAATACATTCTGTCAAAATAATATAGCTATTTTTTACCTTTTCCTGATCCCGTGATCTTGACCCTTGTGAGAGGCCACTCAAATTGGTATGTTTAGAAAGGTCTTACCACAAAGTATCCCTAGGCCAAGTTTGAAGACAATGGCTTAAATAGTCTCCGAGAAAATGCCAATGTTAACGTTTACCATGGAAGACCACTTGCCCAGAACATACTCACTTTTGCTTCGCATGAGCGCCAAAAAATCGTGGCACCTTTCTAAGCACAAAGCTACCGGTAGTCAGGAACTTCCCTTCACACCCTTGTGCATCATCATACAGCTAAGGCTCAAAAAGTGCGTTTACAGTAACATAGGCGAAAAAAACATGGCAAAGCCTTTATGCCTCATGTGCATGACAGATCCACAATTAGTCTCACTTTTGTGACCTTGACCTTTTTCCCATAGGTCACAGAAATAAGCAAGTGATCATGTGTCTTAACATAAACTGATAAAGCATGGGTGACATTGCAAAAAAATGAAATGACTGAAAACAGTCCACTGACTATGTCCCATTTATAATCCAAGGCCAGCAAGAGATATACATTCACATTAACTCCTGAGGATGCAGGGACTCATGAGAATTTACAGCGGAATCCACTTCACACAAATTTCTGGGGACACGGAAAATTATTCAGTTTAACATGATTTACTTGAAATTGTTCACAGTCTGAAAGAGGAGAGTGTGTGGGAGATGTGTGGCTGAGTCTGTACTGCCCGAAGGTTAAATGTACAAAGTATCATACTTTACGTGCTTACCCTCAGCTCAATAGGAAAACACCAGACATGTGTACAGCACATAAATTTAATGTAAACTCCATCTGGACAACATCAATCCATCTGATAAAACAGCTCAGTAACCATGGACAATGTCAGAGCTCGTGTGCTATTTTTTAACCATGTACCAATGTGTACGGGCAATACTGTGAACGCTACATGCAGATCAGTGTCACGATCCCTAAACTGCCTCTCTGCTGCACTTTGCATCTATTGTTTACAAATCAGATCTGTATGTGTTTTATTACCGCTGTATCCAGGAATGAAAAACCAGACACTAAAAATGACTGTTTGTGAATAAATTTCAAGATTGACAGAGTACAAAAACACTGTCAGTTGAGATGGCTGCTCCCCCATCTCGCTCATTACCGCCGTATAACACACGGCCAGTCTTTGTCGGGTTCACACATTTTCACAATCTTTTACTGAATAAAGAATGAGAAAGAACCACATCTAGACTAACCCGTTGTGCCTCCTACTGACTAATCATTTTTCAGAAACAGGGCTCCATACAAAAAAAAGTGCAGCCCTCCCCCCTCTCCCTCACCCACCACTACTACCCAGTCAGAGAGTGTACAGAAGATGCAGCAGGCTTGTGACTAACGCCTTCCACCCTCACTTGTGAAGAGGTGTGTACCAATACATGTGTGCACGCCTGTTGAGATCTAGTGGTTTAAAACAATGTTTAGCCTCGGCCATCGGCGATGCAGATAGGACGGAAGCGTGAAAGCTAACATTCAGTCGTTGAGCATATTAGCTGTTATGTTAACGGAGTTCATAGGTACTTTTGTAAACAGATCTTCCACGTGCAGTGTAACATGGAGGATGGCGTCGTCTCTGTGTCAGTACTTGGGATGGTTATTCCTGTTAAACAGGTGACAGTATTGAAATTGTTCTGTTGGTGAAACAAAATCATCCTCATTTAAAGCAGGAATTTTGTGTTAAGCATTTCATGTTAGCCATGACATTTTAATAGAAAACAAGAGGGCTTTCTGCAGGGAATTAAAAAATGTGTCATGTAGACATTCGTGTAAAGCATGCTCGTGTTAACTTGATTCAACTGCATGCCACCTGCAGATTGTATAGGCTGGCTGATGGCACTGTTCTGACTCAACCAAAAGGCTGAATTTCAGCTTTCTGGGATTTTGAAAAAGCTAAATCAGCTTCCAGGACTGAAAACCGTTACCCATGCATATAGTCTTTGTTTATGTACCAGCAAAATCCAAGTTTTCTCAAAAATCTACACATTTTTCACAAGTTGTCAACACTGTGACCCCTCAACCCTCTGTGAACTTTGGCCTTTGCAAGGGGTCAACTAATTTACTATGCATAGTAAGGTCTTATCAACAACTTAAGGCCCCGCCACACGTGCCGGTTGTGCCCCGATTTTGAAGCAGATTCCGATCCGATTGCGATCGGATGACGTCAATTATCCGATCCGGTCCCAATCGGCTGGGAATCCAAATTGGCCCTGGTTGTAAGCTTCAACCAATCAGAGCGCGTCTCGCAAAGCACGTCGTTTCAGTTTGCAAATGGCGGAACACGCCTGCTGTGATCAGTACCACCGCCGTTGCTGATGTTTCGCACGCCTCTTCCCGAATATGATGCAAAACTGCTGATAATACAAGCACATCATCATCACTGTCAAAACTAGCAGCCATTTTGCAGAACAGGTACGACTTTGATCTTCGGTTCAAACCGGTCGGCTAAACAAGTCGGGAAATGTGTGGCAGTGCACACGTTTTTTTAGTCCGGCCCGATCACCTACCGATTCGAAACTGATCGGGAATCAGCCTCAAAACCGGGCATGTGTAGCGGGGCCTTTACTTTGTGCAAAGTTTGATTTAAAAGTTTGCAAAAATGCTGAAGAAAACTAAAATTCTACTTTAACAAGAATGGCAAAGTCCTTAACTTAAGGCTCAAATGCATGCCCCTGATCCATATAATTAATAACATCTGTGACCTTGACCTTCCAACAGGTCACTAAGTAAGCCAGTGTTCAAGTGTTCTAACGCAAGGAAAGGGTTGGCATTTGTACCTACAAAATCTATGTTTTCTCAAAAATGTACAAATTTTTCACTTTTGTCAAACCTCCCACGACCCTTGACCTTTTAAGGCCCCGCTACACGAGCCCGGTTTTGAGGTTGATTCCCAATCAGTTTTCGAATCGGTAGGTGATCGGACCGGACTAAAAACCGTGTGCACTGCCACACTGACATTTCCCGACTTGTTTAGCCGACCCGTTTGAACCGAAGATCAAAGTCGTACCTGTTCTGCAAAATGACTGCTAGTTTTGACAGTGATGATGATGTGCTTGCATTATCAGTAGTTTTGCATCATATTCGGGACGAGGCGTTTGAAACATCAGCGGCAACGGCGGTGGTGCTGATCACAACAGGCGTGTTCCGCCATTTGCAAACTACGACATGCTTTGCGAGACGCGCTCTGATTGGTTGAAGCTTACAACCGGGGCCGAATCGGATCAGGAAAATACAGCAGGTTCTAGACACCCGATTCCCAGCCGATTGGGACCGGATCGGATAATTGACGTCATCCGATCGCAATCGGATCGGAATCGGCTTCAAAATCGGGGCACAACCGGCTCGTGTGGCGGGGCCTTTAAAGTGTAGGTAGTGAACCGAACCATTATGCAAAGAAAGGTCTTATCATTAGCTACCTTTCTGCCAAATCTGGCTGAAAAGCTTTGCAAAAATCCTGCTAAAAACTAAAATTCTACCAAAAAATAGACAGTTTTCACATCATTTGCTGATCTCTTGTGACCCTTTACCAAGAGGTCATCCAAGTCAGCATGCATAGGAAGGTCTTACCATCAGGTATATACGTACCAGGTTTGGGATGGAAGCTGTAAATAGTATTTGAGAAAAAAGCATTTTTGATCAAAAAATGGCTATTTGTGACCTATTTCTGAGCTCTTGTGACCCTTGACCTTTCTAAGAGGTCATCCAAATCAGCATGCCTAGGAAGGTCTTACCATTAGGTATCTGTGCCCCAGGTTTGGGATGGAAGTTGTAAATAGTATTTGAGAAAAAAACATTTTTTTTGTCAGAAAATGGCTATTTGTGACCTATTTCCTGATCTCTTGTGACCCTTGGCCTATCTGAGTGGTCATCAAAATTAATATGCATAGGAAGTTCTTACTGTCAGGTATCTCTGGAGCAAGTTTGGGTTTGAAGTTGTGACTAGTATATGAGAAAAAAAAAAAACATCTTTTGTCAAAATATGGCTATTTTTAACCTATTTCCTGTGCTCTTGTGACCCTTGACCTTTCTGATGGATCAACTAAATTAGTACGCATAGAAAGGTCTTACCATCAGGTACCTTTGTACCAAGTTTGGTTTTGGAGTTGTGAATGGTGTTTGAGAAAAACTGAATTTTGTCAAAATGTTAATTTGTGACCTGTTTTCCGATCATGTGATCTTGATCATTAAGGGAGTCAATCAATTAGGTATGTTTCAAAAGGTCTTGCCACAAAGTGTCCTTGGGCCAAGTTTGAAGACTGTGGCTTGAATAGTCTCCGAGAAAATGCCAATGTTAAAGTTTATGCCGGACTCCAGACGGATGCCCACTGGCCCAGAACATACTCACTTTTGCCTTGCACGTGATCCAAAAATTGGCCTTTTTCAGACATTTGTGACCCTTGACCTTTTTGATATGTCATCCAAATTAGTATGAATACAAAGGTATCTCTAAACCATGTATGGGATTGAAGCTGAAAATAGTATTTCGAGAAAAATCAACTTTTGTCAAAATATGCATTTTTCTTTAAAAGGTATTTTTTCGAAAAATACTTACCGATGACATGACCTATGGGAAGTGTCTACTACTTACTCAATTCTAGCCTAAGAGCTCGTTGTGTTAACACACAACCCGGGAGGCACTTGGGGAACCCCGAGGGGGCCAAGAGTTGTCTCCCGATACTCCCCATCCGGAACCGAGTACCCATAATTCCTCAGTCAGGATACTTAGCTTACCAGCAGCAAGCGGGGCCGGTGGGAGGGTCGTCCGAGTCATGTCATCGGTAAGTATTTTTCGAAAAAATACCTTTTAAAGAAAAATGAATTTTTCAATTAAAATATATTTTTTTGAAAAATACTTACCGATGGTATTACACTTAGGAAAATGGCTCTTAGCTAGCCTAATTTTAGCCAAATTTGGTTGTGTCCGTATACGGTATCGTTGGCAGGAGTGGGGCGCCATAGAATAGGCCACCGCCAGAATAGCCTCCCCTTCTTCCCATCCGGTGCGAAATACCCGTCATACCTCAGTTTAGTTTCTTAGCCAACCGCGGCAAGCGGGGCCGGTGGGAGGGACCTTCGAGTAATACCATCGGTAAGTATTTTTCAAAAAAATATATTTTAATTGAAAAATTCATTTGTTTTCTCAAAACACATTACCGATGGTATTACACTTAGGAAGAATCCCAAAGAGGAGGTGGGTGCCGCCCTATTGCCCCTACTGCCAACGACACAGTTCACAGACCCGCCCTCGCACAGCAAACTCCCGATAATTTTAGCTAAGATACTTATGGCGCCTATGGCGCCGGGAGGGAGTGTTGCGCTGCTGCGATGTCTCCCACCAGCGTGAGGTTCTGCCGCTGGGTGGAGAGTTCCCTCAGGTAGAATCGGGCAAACGTGGACTCCGCTCGCCATCCCACGGCCGCCACAATGTCTTTCACTGCACAGTTGCGGTCGAAGGCGAGACTTGTAGCCATGGCTCTGACCTCGTGCGCCCTAATGTGCATACGTTGGGCCACTTCTGGTGCGAGGTCTTGATAGGCCGAGCGGATCACCCATCGAATCCATGAGGAGATGGTCTGGGCTGATATGTCCTGTCTACCTGGGGACAAAGGGAGAAAAAGGCGGGTACGTCTTCTGCGCAGCGGTCTGGTCCGTCGCAGGTACACATGTAAAGCTCTCACCGGGTCCTGTTGTCTGGTCTCCCGGTTGGAATCTGTCACACGTAAAGGTCGAATGGTCATCATCTGTGGGGTCGTCAGAGGCGACCGCGTCTTAGCCAGGAAGGATGGTTCAGGGAGCAGTTGCACGGAGCCGTCAGCCCGGAACTGCAGGCAATCTGATCGTGTGGACAGCGCGTGAAGCTCACTGACCCTGGAAGCGGTAGCTAGGGCCAACAGGAAGCACGTCTTTTGAGTTACGTCCGGTAAGCATGCCAACTGCAGGGGTTCAAAACGGGCAGTGTTGAGCCAAGTCAGCACCCAAGGCAGGTCCCATCTAGGCAACAGCGACCGTAGCGCCGGGCGTTGTAGACCGAAGTGCGCCATGAGATCAGCGAGGTCTTTGCAGGCACCAGGATCGGTTCGGCCCAGATGACGGTAGGTGTCAGCAATCATTGCCAGGTATCCCCGGATGGTAATAGGAGCCAAACTCTGGAAGTTGAACAGCCAGAGGAAGAACTCCGCCAACTGGGGCATCGTCAAATCAGTGGGGGAAAGGTTGTTGTCACCAGACCAGTTGCACAGCACTTTCCACTTCCCCTCGTAAACTCGTCTGGTAGAGGGTCTGCGCGCAGCAGCGATAGCTTCCACTGCGTCACCTGAGAAGCCTCTTCTGGTGCGGGCTTGCCGCACAACCTCCAAGCGTGTAGGAGGAGACGCTCTGGGCAAGGATGAAACAGCGGCTGTCGTGGTTGCTTGAGCATCGTGCGAGGCGTAGGGAGCTGAAGTGGTGGGCTGGTGGCTAGGTTCAGCAGGTCCGTCGTCCACGACTTGTTCCAGCAGAAGGGCGCCACCAGGAACAGGATCGCGTTGCAGCCGCGAAGCTTGAGGAGGACTTTGGGGACCAGCACCGTCGGTGGATAAGCGTAGGCGACGAGCCCGTCCCAGGGAATGGACAGCGCGTCGACTGCCCAAGCTAGTGGATCTGGAACCGGCGAGACGAACAGCGGCAACTGGTGGTTCCAACGAGTGGCGAAAAGGTCGATCATGGGAGTTTCCCATCTGGCTGCGATCATCTGGAAGATGTCCGGCCGCAGTGTCCATTCTGTGTGTAGGAGCTGTCCGCGGCGTGATAAGGAGTCGGCGAGCACGTTGAGATGACCCGGAATGTGTCTGGCTCGCAGAGTGATGCCCCGATCTTCGCACCAACGAAGCAGCTGGTAAAGGAGGATGCACAGAGATGGGGAGCGCGTACCGCCCTGCTTCTGTAGGTAGGCGACGACTGTTGAGTTGTCGGACAGCACGAGCAGTTCCTGACCCTGGAGCTGAGAGTCCCACGTCATTAACGCCTGCCACACCGCCTGCAACTCCAACCAGTTGATGTGTCGGGTCAGAAGATCCGTGGGCCACACCCCCGAGGCTGTCGTGAACGACGGTAGAAGATGGGCTCCCCAACCGGTGAGACTTGCGTCAACACAAAGTGACAAGCTGGGAGGCGGTGTGTAAAGAGAGACTCCCGAAGCCAGCCAGTTGTGGTCCGCCCAGCGCATCAGGTGTGGATGTAACATCGGGGGAACCGGAACCAGAGCGTCGATGTCATCCTTCGAGGGTCGCCAATGAAGTAGCAGGTGCAACTGGAGCGGTCGGGAATAGAGGCGTCCCAGGGGAATCAGGTCGGAGGCAGCGCTCATCAAGCCCAACAACTGTAGCCACACCCGTGCAGAGACCTTGTCCTGTGTGCCACCTGTCGCGCCAGATCGCTGATCTTCCGTATACGCGCCTCCGGGAGTCGAACTAAGTTGAGATCGGTGTGGAACTCCATTCCCAGGTGAACAAAACAGCGCGACGGCGAGAGGTCGGACTTGCCCTTGTTGACGATAAACCCGAGGAAGTCGAGGAGGTCTAGGAGTGCGTCTCGGTCCCTCTCCAGGGCGGAGTCCACCTGGTTTCGTAGAAGGAGATCGTCGAGGTAGTTGGACGTAGGGCTTGAGCTCGTCCTTCTGGCCCTGGCGACGACAGCGTCCATGATCCTGGTGAACACCCACGGGCTGAGGTTGAGACCGAAGGGTAGAGCGCGGAATTGGTAGACGATTCCGGCAAAGGCGAACCGAAGGAAGCGTCTGGACGCCGGGTGCATGAGAACATGTAGATAGGCGTCTGAGAGGTCGAGGCTGATGGCGAAATCGAACGGCTGCACCGCGGAACGCAGGGCTCCGGCGGTTTCCATCCGGAACGGCGGGGCGATGAGGAACTTGTTCAGGGCGGAGAGGTCGATGACCGGACGCCACTTGCCCCCCGGCTTGGGAACCACAAACAGACGACTGTAGAAGGCCGGAGAGTCGTGGCGTCTGACTACCTCTGTGGCGTTCTTCTGGAGTAGTGCGGCCACCTCGTTGCGTAGTGCCTCGGCCCTGAGCGAATCGACAGGCATCGACGTCCAAAGTGGAGACCGGCGCAGTGGTGGGGGTGAGCGGAACGACAGCTGTAGTCCTTGGCAAACTGTCGACAGAATCCACGGGTCGTCGGGAAACAGCGAGGTCCAAGCGTCGCTGTGAAGAGCTAGCCTCCCGCCGACGAGAGACCCGGAAGCGGTCGGGGGAGACGTGGCCGGAGTGTAGTCAGCGGGCCCTACCCCGCCCGAAAGGACGTCAGGCAGGTCTAGGCCAAGCAGGGGCGGGGACGGGGGCGTCTGTGGGGCCGGGGTTAGGTCGGCGGGGACGACCAAAGGCAGGTTGGCGGGGGGGGAAGACGTCCACGACTGGTAAAGGGGCGAACGATGGGTCTGGCGGACCGCAAGCCTCGACCCGCGGGCCTGCGGGCTGGAGGAAAGCGGGGCGGGGCGAACCTGGTGGGCCACAAATCCTTGCTCGATTCCTTAACTGACTGCCAATGAGGGCCGAAGAGGAGCTCGTTGCCAAGCGGGGCCCGACGCAGCTGGTTCTTGATCTCCGACGGTAGTGAGCAGGCTTGTAAAACAGCATCTCGACGCATGAGGTCGCAATTTGCCGCCGCCGCCGTCATCGCGTTGACCGAGGTGTGGTAGGCTGCCCGGTTGCAAGACACGGTCAAAGCTAAGATGTCGGTCAAGAGAGGGGTGATGGTCGGGCTCCAAGCCTCCTCCACCCGTCGAACTATTGCCTGAGTCGCCAAGTCCAAAAACCCTGCCGAAGCTAGCGCATTGCGGATGAGTGTCGCCGTCTTAGTCAGCCCAGGGGGGAATACCGATCTTTCTTTTTGTCGAGAAAGGCCTGCACAGGAAGTCGCTGAAGGATCCACCGCCGGCAGGGGACAAGCGAAGGCCTGAGAATGTCCTGCGTACCACCTCTGCTGGAAAGCTATCATCAGGTCCGCCGGCCACTTGTGGTCGGAGAAGAATCCCGTATCTCCAAGTGATCCCTGAAGTAGATGAGCCGACAGGGCATCCCGGATGTCCCGAAAACCAGGAGGTTGCGGTAGAGACTTGAAACGCTTGGCGTGGAGCTCCGCGTCCACAAAAGCCTAGGCTCTCTTCTTAACCGGTGGAGAAGGAGGGTAGTCTTCCGCCGGTAAGGTAGCCGCAATAAGCCGCGCAGCTTCGTCTAAGGCACGCACGGTCTCCGTTCTGTGTCCGAGAGGCGCTGGGGGAAAATCCGCTTCCTCCGGAGAAGCCGAGCGAAGGCTCGGCGCGGCGTCCAGCCAGGCGGACACCAAGTCTCCAGGAGTCAGGCTGACGGAATCCACAACACGAGTGGTGATTCCAAGCTTGTCTGAAGCCTTCACGGTATCCACGGGCGCATGAGGTGTCGTGGAGTGCCGCGGCGAAGAAGCCATGTTGGGAAGAGGTTGTCTTCCAACGAGTGTAGAAGGCGACCTCCTGGGAACACGGTGAACCCGCGGCGAGCGGCTGGGACGCGAAGAGCGGGAACTGTGCGAGGTCCGCCGGGACCGACGTAAGTCCGGTTTCGTCCGCGTCGCTGAGCGTCGCCTGGAAGGGGGGTCCCGCGAGGCGTGATGACGAAAGGAACGAGGGCTAACATGACGGTAAGAGCCCACTGTACTGGTTCGTCGTCCCGGACTCGTTATCCTTTGAGTGTCTCCGCGTGGTAAGGGGTAGCAACTCGAGTCCGAAGAGCTAACCTCTCTCGAACGAAAGCGGCGATCAGGATCCCTATGTGAGGTCGATCGTCGTCTTTCCAAACTGTATCTGACGCGTGGGCTGTGGCCCCGCGCTCGGCAAGGAGAAACAGAAGTATCCCCTCTAACCTGTGATCTGGAGGAAGGGCGCGTGTTCGAAGCCGGCTTGCCCGCCCCCCGGGGGCCCGAGACTCGCCAAGGCGGAAATCTCTCTGTCCGACGCTTGTCTGCTCTATCCTGCGGCCAGTTGACATCCAAGGCCGCCCTCGAGGTCGTGTCCCGCTGCTCCTCATGGACCTGTGTCCCCGACAGCCGTCCCTCCCGCAGGCGCTTATACTTGTCGAGCCTGCGATCTTCCGACTGAGCGAGGGCTGGTAGCGTCGTGGGGTCGCCAAGTGCCGCCACCCCTGCGGCATTATCACTGGTTGCTGCTTCTTGCACTAACGAATTGTCAGCCAACTCACCCGCTGACGAACTTCCAGGCTCCGGCAAAATGTTCGTCACAGGCATAGGCCCTGACTTGGGTCCCCCATTGGTGCCCGTGGTCGCCTCTAAGGAGCGATCCCTCGGAGGTGTCCTATGGTCTCTGCGGGACAACGAAGTCCCTTTGTAACCTCTAGACTTCTCTGACAGGCGCTCTCTGGCAGGCTTCGTACGTTCTCCGTGGGACAACAAAGTCTCTGTTACGGACTTGGAACCCACCTTCTTACATTCGGTCGTCTCTGCCAGGTTACTACTGCCAGGCCTGGAATGGTCTCTGCGGGACAGCGAAGTCCCTGCTACTGACATGGGTCCCACCTTCGGACCTCCGGTCGTCTCAGTCAGGTTACTTCTGCTAGGCCTGGAATGGTCTCTGTGGGACAGCGAAGTCCCTGCTACTGACTTGGTTCTCTCCTTAGCGTTGGCCGTCACAGTCGGCCGGTCTTGTATAGGCCTCGGACGTTCCCTGCAGTAAAAGCGCCACAGGTCTGACCACGCTTCCTCCGGCCATGAGGCGCAGACATCACAGGTATGGGTTGAATCACAACCGGAGCAGGGTAGGCAAAACTCGTGTTCGTCCGAGGGCCATTGGAAATCACGACACCTCGTGCAGGTACGAACCTGGTATCTGGAACAAGATAGCATAATGAAGGACGAGCGAGTGTGGCCTCTAAGGACACGCAATAAAGGACTGCCCGCGAAATGTATCGATCCTACTCGAAAAACGAACCGAGTGCACCGCACGTGCCGACGCTCGGCGCTCTTTCCCACCCAGAGCGCCGGTCGAGGGCATGCACCGAGATATTACCTGGCCATGTCGGGAAAGGAGTCAACCCACGTCTCTCCAGCGAAGTGAAGACCCCGACGCAAAAATGGTAGCTCGCCGCCAAGTCCGACCGGCCGGCAGCAAAGTCGAAGCCGCGCTTAGGCAAGACTCAGACCCCACTGCAAAGTTCCCGTCACCAGAAACCGCCAGGCTCGGTGAAGAACAGACACAGGCGAAGACTAGTAGCCGCTGAGTGCAGAAGCAAGTCCATCCAAGGTCGTAACGACCGGTCAAATTCAGAACGGAGCTCGAAGCGAACACAACCGAACTCGGCGCCAGCTAAGAACTAAACTGAGGTATGACGGGTATTTCGCACCGGATGGGAAGAAGGGGAGGCTATTCTGGCGGTGGCCTATTCTATGGCGCCCCACTCCTGCCAACGATACTGTATACGGACACAACCAAATTTGGCTAAAATTAGGCTATTGATTGATTGATTGTACATTGCTTAACGTCCCGACAGCAACAAGGCTTTCTCAGGACGTGCCTGCACTGCTTGTGAAAAAAACAAATAAACAGAAAATTGAATGTATGTCGCCAGCCGGTCAAATACGTTAAATAAACCTAACACATGGGGCCTAAATAAAGCTAAGACCTTTTAGCAACACACATCCAATATCAAGAGCTACAGGCAGTGCAGACAGTAGGGAGAGTTTTAAAAAGGCAAATACAGGTAAATGGACCTCGGGTAGACAGAATCACATGCCCCAGAATAGAGAGAAAACTCACCCTGTGGGGCTGAAAAGGGTGACCCTGGGAACTAAAAAGTACCTAACCCCACCCACGTCCCCCAGGGCAGACCCGGGTGGGGATAAAATTAGGCTAGCTAAGAGCCATTTTCCTAAGTGTAATACCATCGGTAATGTGTTTTGAGAAAACAAATGCATTTGTTTCATCAAAAACATTACCGATGACATGACCTATGGGAGAATGACGAATAGGAGGAGGGTGCCGCGCACTAGCACACCTTAGGGCCCCAAGGGCCGTCCTCCCCCAACGCAAACTCCCGACGACTCTGGGGAGGTGTACCTACGGCGCTGAAGCGCCAGGAGGGAGAGGTGACCCCTGAGAAGCACCCCACCAGAGCGAGTAGCCACGCTGGGCTGGCAGAACTCTGCGAACGAGAGAACATGCCCGCCAGCCCCAGAGCAGCCACGATGTGGAAGACAGCACAGTTCCTGACGACTGCAACGTTCGTGGCCCTGCACGTAGCTGATAGGACGTAATTAGCCTCTAAGCTCCCTGAGGGAGGGATCCTGGAATTCGGATCGCATGATTGAGCATAATCAGGAAGATCGTCTGACTTGTAGCTTCAGTGCTGCCGGGCACGGCCAAGAGGCGAGCGTGTCCACTCCGGACAGCTATGTCGTCGTGTATATACATGCGGCAAGCTAAGGCTATCCTGCCTAGTCTCCTGGGGATAAGTCTGCCAGCTGGGGTCAGCAGTGTCGGTGGGGGAGAGGCGACGGACGCCGCCCAGGAGCACAGCGCCTTGCCAACTTCATCGTAGAGGCGTCAAGTTGAGCATGAGGGAAGCGGGCCATAGCGAAGCTTCGACTGCTGCCCATGCGAAGACTCCAACGCTGAGGGTCTTCCGCAAACCGCCAAGGCGAAGGAGTAGGGGCTCCAGCGGCGGAACGGCGACCGTCGCGGCTGCATGAGCACCTTGCAGAATGCGGGGAGCAGTAGCAGGGGGTCCGTGGAGAGCTGAGGGGTAAGTGGTTCAGGACCGGTACCGAGGAACGGGGTGACGAACAGGACGAGCGGAGAATCCTTCCCAGGCTAGGCCAGAGCGTCGATGTCTCGTCCCGGAGGGCGAAAAACCCACGAAGACAAGGGGCACGCCAGTGCACCCACCTAGTGGCGAACAGGTCCACGAAGCCGTCTCGCCAGTGTGCCGATCCTCCGAAGGCATCCTGGTGCAATCCGCGTGTAGCAACTGGAACCATCGGGGAAACAGGTTGGCTCAGACCTCCCACGAGAAGATGACCTACTAGTCTGCGTCGGATCCAAGCCGTTCACGCTCTTGACCGCGAGGTCCGGAGGCCAGGCTGGAGTTCGAGAGGAACCACGGTAGTAGGAGGCGTAGCCGAAGCAGCCGGGCTTAGAGACGACCGAAGGAGAGTAGATCCGACTTCCGAGTAGTGGCTAGGCCATCCAACCGCGAGCACAGCCGCAGCAGTAGCACGTGTTCGAAGCCCGGTGCACTCCAGGGTGCCCAAGGGGGTTGTCGAGTTGGTTAGACACCAGGGAGACGGAGCTGCGCCATGGTCCCACAGCGTAAGCGAAGCGAAGGTTCTAGAAGCCTCCTCCGGTCTGCTCCCCGTAGCGAAGTCCAGGAACTCCCCAAGAAACTGGCTCAGTCGAGTCGTCAGCACAGGGGGTCCGTCCGCATCATGCCGACCCGCTCGGCGCCAGGAGTCATCGACATGGAGAACGAAGGGTAGGGTAAGGAGCTCTTCAATCTCACGACACGAAGGGAGGTACGGACGAGAGAGGTCATCTAGTCCCAAAGGAGAGTCAAGAGCGGATCCACAGCCGAAAGGGCAGGCAACTCCTGTGACCTCCCGAGCACCGGTCCTGCCGAGGGAAGCCAACAGCCGGCAACTCCATGGGGGTAAAGAAGATCCGAGAACCGAGAGAAGAAGCGCAGGGTAGTCGAAGCGCCTGTCACGAAGTCCGGAAGCCGCTGCCAACTCCGAGCTGTATCCGAGAGGGCACCAGGGGAGACAGAAGCCGAAGCGCTCGCAGACCCGTTTACCACCCGTGTGAAGTCAGAGTACTTCCACTAACTAAGTAATTTGGAACTCACGCGTAAGGCCACAAGCTAGTGAGTCGTCAGATCTCCAAGGTGTATTTTAGTGCACAACTGGGTCGAAACGTGTACTGTAACCTCAAGAGGAGGTAAACAGGTCCGAGCAAGGCGAAGTAATGACAGCATCCTCCCCGAGGAACCACCGGAGGGGGTCGGGTGTCCAGAAGAGGAGCAACTGCAGCCAGGAGACCGGGGCCGGAGCACGAAGAAGGGGAAGGGCTGAGTGGGGGGAGAGGAAAGGGACGAACGGCAGCCGGACGCGAAAGGGACCGACGAGCGAGGCAGGACAGAATCCCTGGAGCGACGTGAAGAACGGTAACTCCTAAGCACGCCCGCAGCAGAGAGATAGCGGAGTGTAGACCTGGAGTGTCGGAAGGGTGACTCCAACGAGGGAGATCCGTAGATGGACAAGCATCCAAGGTGCAGAGTGGTCCCTCCTCGCGAGCAGGAGAGCAAGAGCGGAGATCCGATCTTGAGTGAAGTGGATTCCTAGTCGTGCCGCGGGAAGTACGCATGCGTGCGTGACTCTGCGAACCGGGCTCTTTAACGAGGTGGGTCTCCGCCTGACAGCAGGCTATGTCCAGGTGCGTACCCTCCTGTAACGCCCCCGTCGATAACCCCTCTCCGCGCACTAAATGGTGCGGTCCGCGTAGCAATCCCTCCACAAGATCGTCAAGGACTCGGGCGGTAAGGAACGGAGACAGGCACCTCCGCCTTGCTGGCTGGTCACCAACAGTACCCTGCAACCACTAGCAGCCGGCCTGAGTTCGAGCGAAGAGCGGATCCCGAACGTGTCGAGACGTGGTGTGCGTGTGAGATTGTCTCCGCGAGCCGGACTCTGTGGCGAGGCGGGTTCGCAGCGGCCGAGGAGGATCCAAGGCCTTCCTAGGAGACGAGTGGGGATCGGTTGACCATGGACGGCACGAAGCACGTCTCTCCGAACCGAACTCTGTAGCGAGATGGGTTCTCTGCCTGGTGTAAGGCTTGGTCCAAGCGTGTTCCCTCCTGGGAATCAACGCCTCGAGCTCCCGACTCCGCACACTACCATGCTGTGTCCGACGTGTCGATCCCCCGACGCTAGGGACGTCGGAACTTGAGAGGCTGGAGAACCGGAACAGCTGGTAAGTCCTCAGGCCTGGAAACAGTCACCGGTGTCTGGCGTTCGCGTCGGAAAAACCCAAGTTGGGACCAGCGTGCTCTGTAGCGAAGCAGATTGTCTGTCAGAAGGCTTTGTCCAAGCGCATTTCCTCCTGCACACTATACTGACGCGTCCGGCATGGTGATCTCACAGTCATCTCGTCGGAACTCGAGCGGTCGGAGTACCGGGCATAGCCGCCGGTATCTCAGCAGGTCTGGAACCAGTCACAGGTGCCGGGCGCTCTCATCGATAAAGCTCCAAAGTGAGACCAGTGCCGTTCAGGTCAAGTGGCGCAGACGTCACACCAACGTTCGGAGGCACATGGTAGACAGACCTTCTATGAGTCCGACGGTCACTGTAAACCTCCGTGCTGTGTGCAGGTCATCCAGAGGCCACTGCAACATACAAAAAACCGAAGGCACGCGGGCGTGGGCCTGAGGGACCCTGCCCTGGTAAGGTTAACTTTCGCAAGACAAAGGCACAACCAGCGAGGAACAACCTGTCAGCAAGCGCGCGGGCCTGCAATACGTCCCCGCAAGGTAGAGAGTGCAGGCAGGCTAAGCCCAGGTAAGTACCCTACCTGTGCGACCTACCCTCTGCGAAGAAGTGGAGTCGCGGCTAACCTCACCGTCTGTCCATCCCGCCAAGGCAACTCCCCAACCACCAAGTGTGTACCTGTCTTCCCAGCGTATACGTCCTACGCCGGGTACATCCCGGCCCCCACAGGTGTGGCAGACACCCTTGGTCTAGGAGGACCGCCAGGCTAAGTTGAGCCTACAACACATCCTGCACAACAAAACTCAAGCATGTCATGACAAGTATAGGCCTGAAGCAAGCGGCAGGCCCAGAACCTTTGTCGGAGCGGTGCCCCCGCGAAACACCGGAGCTGTACCATAGCGACGGGCCTCCAGGTGCAGCTTTGATCGTTGCCTGAAGGCAATTAATTTCCTTTCAACAGTAAATCGTTACTGTTGTTCATGTTAACTTGTATTCTCATGCACAAGTAGGAATTTAACCAAAGAGCATATACCAGTGTGTTCAGGAGACATAGGGCTGTCTGAGCACTCTGGGTTTTTTTTTTTTTTTTTTTTTTTCAGGGAGGTTCGGGCCGGGAGAAGGTCACTGGCGCCGGCCATTAGATGCGTTGGCGACGGGCTCACCCGTCCCAAATCACCGTCCATTTGCCGCCCTGTCATTGTAACTTGTGGAATGAGCGAGTGAGTGAATGTGAGTAGCACCTGTGGTGGCAAGAGAATTTATTGCTGCTTATGATTTTCTTCCATGATAGCAACAATAAGTCATCTTGGTGCCGTCAGTGTCCCCTCAACTGACTAATACTTTGCATCTCCCATGTATCTAATACGCCCCCGTATATGGTAAACAGGTCTGCAGTATGCATAACAAAACAGGCATTACGTGACCGACTCAGTACCGAAGTAAGCGTCGGCTCTCGCCACATCCACCAACGTAATGCGTCAAGGAATGGCTGGAGCATAACACATTCCCCGAACCCCACCAGGTACAAGAGCATAGGTGAGGAATAAGTGAGTAGGTAAGCGCCAGATATAAGGTTAGACTTAGCTTTCACCGATCTTGCACACCAACCCCATTCCAGTAAAGGTCTTAACCGCGAGGAACAAGGAGCTCTGCATCGTTAGACGCCATCTTGGAAAACGAAGCTGACCACCTGCGGATCTGCGCCGTTTAAGAATGACCGTTCCTGACTACGTCGTCTCATTTCTTTCCTCACGCGTAAATGCCTTCTGTTTAAAACCGCGGACCTTTCAAAACAACGCTGCTAACCACAGCGAAAAGGGAGATTTGACCCTGTCAATAATAATGCGACACCAACACGGAAGGAGAGGGGAAACGGGTGCGAGGCCCGCCAAGTAAAAGTCAAGAATCTTGGCGCAAGCAACAGCGCAAATGAAGACCGCCTTCGTGCCTGCTCAACCAGTACCCAGCCCGGGAACCAGCCGAGGGCCAACCCAGCTACCTTACCTTTTCCCGGAGCGGGACCGGGGAAGGGGGGGGGGGGGGGGGGGGGGGAAAATCCAAAACCAAGGCACGCGCGGCGAAGTCCCAGCGAAGTTCACAGCGTAGCCCAGGCACTTCAGTCAGGTAGCCAAGCGGGCAGCAGCCAACGAAGAAGGGACACCAGAGCCACCACGCACAGGGGGGCCCGACGAAGAAGAAGACAAGAGAAGAACCAAGTCCGTCGAGGACCGGCGAACCGGTCAAAATCCCAAAATCCGTAGGCTAGAGCAACACGTCTGAACAGCGTAAGCCTAAGAAGTAGACTGACTGAGGAATTATGGGTACTCGGTTCCGGATGGGGAGTATCAGGAGACAACTCTTGGCCCCCTCGGGGTTCCCCGAGTGCCTCCCGGGTTGTGTGTTAACACAAAGAGCTCTTAGGCTAGAATTGAGTAAGTAGTAGACACTTCCCATAGGTCATGTCATCGGTAATGTTTTTGATGAAACAAATGGCTAATTTCAAACTATTTCTGGCCCGCCTGTGACCTTGACTTTTGAGAAAGGTAATTGAATTTGATATGATTAAAAAAAAGTCTTGCCACAAAGTATCCTTGGGCCAAGTATGAGAGCTGTGGCTTGAATTATGCCAACATTAAAGTTTACCACGGATGACGGCAGACGACCACTGGCCCATTACACAGACTCACTTTTGCGATCACATGCTTTTTGCCTACTGTACTGAAAATACGGTAGACTTTGAGATGGGGCAGGTCGCAGCTCATTCAGTAGCATGCAAATGACATAATAGGTGGGTGGGGCTAAAATTCTGGCACAGAAGTAACAACATAATGACGTCACTTACAGCTACTCTAACCATGCTATTGAACATACTTTTGGAGTGAAACGCTGTATGTGTGTGTGTGTGTGTGTGTGTGTGTGTATGCGCCTATGTGCGTTTGTATGTAAACAACAAAATCTCCAAACGTACAAGCTTGCAATGGATGATGACATTGTTACGTCCCGACAGCAACAGCTTCAGCGTGCCTGCGCGAAATGAATGAGTGCCAGGTCAAATCGTTAATAACTCAATGGGCTAATAAGCTAGCATTAGCACACATCCATCAGGCTACGCATGCAGACAGTAGGGAGTTTAAAAGGCAATCAGGTGAATGGCAAGGTCAGAACATCCCAGATAGAGAAAAACCCCCTGGGGTGACAGGTGACCTGGGATAAAAATACTACCCCCCAGTCCCCGGCGACCGGTGGGGAGCTTGCAAATGGAGGAATGTTCATTAGGAATGGGAGTCCCCCATTGAAATGTACTCATTGAAGTTAATGCCATTTAGAACGTTGGTCCACCCACATTAAAATCCTTAATTTTGATTATAGTTATGCACTTAAAATTTTAGATATAGCTAGTTTGGAGAAAGACATTGGATGACTTTGATAGCCAGCTTTGTATCTCAACTTTGCATGTGCTGCTTTAAGTGATGTCATTTTGTTGCTCGTGCTATTGTTCTTTTTCAGAATAGCTATTGCTACACCAGGCCACAGAGCCTACAAATGGTGGAAAGCGTCGTGTGTCCGTCTTTATTTTTGTGTGCCAGTGTGTATGGATCAGAGGGTGCGTTAGGGTAGAGTGAGATGGATCAGAAAGATAAGCTTGAAAATAGGAACAACTTTGGGCTGGGGTCCCATCTTGTTTTAATGAAGATTACTTGAACATGGGTGTACATCAGAGAAAATGTCATGGAGTCTTAAATGAAAAAGATATTTGTGAAGTATCCTCATTTTCTCCATTTGATCACATCTGTTGAATACATAACAGTGAAAAATGACAAATTGGGCACTGCACAGGATGGCACTGCTGAAAAGCCAGAGAACGCTACCTGCAGCATACTACTACACAGATTACCTCACTTTGAATGAAACTGAAGTTATTTTTTAGATCATTCGCACGTCTAATTTGCTTCCATTTTTGTTTTTTTTGTTGGGGGGGGGGGGGGGGGTGTTAATATGACAAATACTGTAAAACTTCTCATTTTTGGCTTTAAAGTACTGCGGCATGCTTGATGGCACTTACAGACAACTCAGTTAATCTATATGGGGGAGGGGATGGTGGGGTCATACACTATTCACTAGCGGTGTGCTGAGTCGGCCAGACTTGATAGGACAGTATGGCTACATCGACACGCAGTGCATTCAGCCGAATATATAAATGCAGTTCTAACTCAGACACAGAAAAGCCTAATCATTTTGATTCGATGGAATGTGAGCGCGCGCTATTCTCGGTTTTGTCCCCTTTTTCCAGCAGAGCGGTTTGTTTATAATTGCTGTCATCGCTTCTAATACACTATGGAAGGCAGTCACTGAATCATCTCGCGCAGCTTCTTCTATGTAAGGACCAGCATAATGATAGAGGCAGGCACGAGCCAGGATTCTCATTAGCTTTCGCATCTGTGGGCGCCATGAGGATCTATGTTTATTCCAGACAGGAGGTGGGCAGTGGGCAGATGTTCACATCTGCACGGGACATAGACGACCCCGCCCTCCACGAGTCCCCTGCTGCCTTGCAGGACTGGCCGCTTGGCTGCGGAAAGGCTAAGGGAGGAAAACCCTGACATCAAAGCCCCCGTGTCTCCGGGGAAGGTTTTTGAGCCAGGGACTAGGACAAGGACAGTCTGATATAAAACCTACGACCCGAGGACCTCGATGCCACCGTCCTAGCGTGCTAGGCCATGGCAGACGAACCAAGGGTTTAAAGGGTGGGGCCAGTACTGCGCACACTGCACTCCACCAAAAAGCTCCACCGCGCAGGCTTTAGGAAACGCCCACGGACCATGACAACGACCTTTCCAAGTCCTGTAGCGATGGGCAAGGGGCGAAACGGCAGGTGAAAGATGTCACTGGAAGCCGCAGTCTCAAACCTGCATGCAGGCGGTTCAGGATATTGGTCGCCTGATGTTGACCTGGGGATGACAACGTCACTCGGCACACCCTGAACGACCAAGCAGCCTTCTCTAGGGACAGCACTGCTTGCTCCACACAGAGAGGGGCCTAGAAAAGGTGGCCTAACCAAAGCTCATCCCCTCGTAACCCCAACGGGCATCTTCTCCTGCGGTCAGAAAACAAGAAAAAACAATGGATCCACTTTCATGACGACCACGACCGGACTCAACGTAGCATGCTGGAACATCCGAACCATGCTCGACACAGCAGACAGCGGACGCCCTGAACGTCGCTCCGCCCTTATTGCCCATGAATTGCGGAGGTTAAACATCGACATCGCCGCGCTCAGCGAAGTACGCCTCCCGGAGGAAGGCAGCCTCCAAGAACTTGGCGCTGGCTACACCCTCTACTGGTCAGGCAGGCCTGCATCAGAAAGACGGCTCTCAGGCGTGGGCTTCATGGTCAAGACCCCCATTGCGAATAAGTTGGAAAACCTACCAATGGGTCACTCCGACCGCATCATGTCCATGCGCCTCCCACTGAGACACCAGCAATACGTCACCCTTCTCAGTGTGTACTCCCCAACCCTCCTGGCAGAGCCTGCAGAAAAAGACAAGTTCTACTCTGACCTGCGCAGCCTCCTGCAGAGCACCCCCGCAGACGACAAAGTCATCATCCTTGGCGACTTCAACGCCAGAGTGGGCCAAGACTCTGAAGCCTGGAAAGGAGTCCTCGGCAAGCATGGCGTTGGGAACTGCAATGACAATGGCCGCCTGCTGTTGGAGTTCTGTGCAGAACAGCAACTTGTCATCACCAACACTACTTTCCAGCAAAAGGACAGTCGAAAGACCACCTGGATGCATCCTCGCTCCAAGCACTGGCACCTTATCGACTATGTCCTTGTGCGTCAGAGGGACCGCAGTGACGTCCTCCTCACCAGAGTGATGCCCAGTGCAGAGTGCCACACTGACCACCTCCTTGTCCGCTGCAAACTCAGGCTCCACCTCAAGCTGAAACCCAAGAAAAGAGGCCCCCTCAAGAAAAAGCTTGATGTCGCCAGCCTTCAGCGTGATGACAAGAAAGCTGCCCTTCAGACAGATTTACAGCGCATGCTCAAAGACACAGTTGATCCAGCAGACTCCTCCCCTGAAACACTCTGGGAGCAACTGAAAACTGCTATTGTAAAATCTTCTGTGGAAGTCTTGGGCTTTGTTAGAAAGAGGAACAAAGACTGGTTTGACGAAAACGACGTGGAGATCCAGGAACTTCTAGCAAACAAAAGAGCCGCCCACCAGGCCCACCTAGCCCAGCCTTCCTGCCCTGTGAAGAAATCTGCCTTTCGCCTCATCTGCAGCAGTCTCCAGCTCAAGCTTAGAGAGCTCCAGAACGAGTGGTGGTCGAGACTGGCACAGAGGACCCAGCTTTGCGCTGACAACGGTGACTACAGGGGCTTCTATGAAGCACTGAAAGCAGTGTATGGCCCTAGGCACCTGGTACAAAGTCCCCTGCGAAGCGCCGATGGACAGGCACACCTCACAGATAATACCTCCATCTTGAACCGCTGGTCAGAATACTTTCAGGACCTCTTCGGCGCTGAGCGCACTGTTCAAGAAACAGTCATCCTCCAAATCCCACAGCTCCCACTAAAGGTTGAATTGGACGAACCGCCCACCGCCGAAGAGACCCACACAGCCATCCACCAGCTCAAGAGTGGCAAAGCAGCAGGCATTGACGGAATCCCGCCAGAGATCTGGAAACATGGAGGCCCAGCACTGCACAACAAGCTCCATGACCTCTTTCTCTGCTGCTGGGAGAAAGGAACACTACCAAAGGATCTCCGTGATGCAGTCATCATCACCCTATACAAGAACAAAGGAGAGAAATCTGAATGCTCTAATTATCGTGGAATTACCCTGCTGTCCATTGCCGGGAAAATTCTCGCAAGGCTGCTCCTGAATCGGCTGGTACCTGCCATCGCTGAAGACCACCTCCCAGAGGGCCAGTGTGGCTTCAGAGCCAACAGGAGTACCACCGACATGGTCTTTGTGCTGAGACAGCTTCAGGAGAAGTGCCGCGAGCAAAACAAAGGGCTGTACGTAACGTTTGTCGACCTAACAAAAGCATTCGACACTGTGAGCAGGCAAGGCATGTGGCAGATCCTGGAGCGACTTGGCTGTCCCCCAAAGTTCCTAAGCATGATCGTCCAGCTCCACGAGGACCAGCAAGGCCAGGTTAGACTCAACAGTAACCTCTCAGAACCATTCCCCATTATCAACGGCGTGAAACAGGGCTGCGTGCTGGCACCAACCCTCTTCACCATCTTCTTTAGCATGATGTTGAAGCAGGCCACAGTAGACCTCGACGATGACGATGCAGTGTACATCAGGTATCGTCTCGATGGCAGCCTGTTCAACCTCAGACGACTGCAGGCCCACACGAAAACCCTAGACCAACTGATTCGTGAGCTGCTCTTTGCTGATGACGCTGCCCTTGTTGCACACACAGAGAGAGCCTTGCAGCGCATCACATCCTGCTTTGCAGATGCTGCCCAGCTCTTTGGACTCGAGGTCAGTCTGAAAAAGACAGAGGTACTACATCAGCCGGCACCCAAGGTAGAGCATCGCCCTCCCCACATCACCATCGGCGAGTCTGAACTGAAGTCAGTACACCAGTTTACCTACCTTGGCTGCATCATCACGTCAGATGCCAAGCTGGACAAGGAGCTTGACAGCAGGCTGGCAAAAGCGAACAGCGCTTTTGGGCGACTTTTCAAGCGGGTGTGGCACAATCAACAGCTGAAAACGGGCACCAAGATCAGTGTGTACAGAGCTGTCGTCCTCACCACCCTGCTGTACGGTTCCGAGTCCTGGGCCCTCTACCGCAACCAACTACGACTCCTCGAATGCTTTCACCAGCGCTGCCTGCGTACCATCCTGGGCATTCACTGGAGTGACTATGTCACCAACGTCGAGGTCCTTGAACAGGCAGAAACTATGAGCATCGAGGCTTTGTTGCTGCGGACACAGCTTCGCTGGGCGGGGCACGTCTCCAGGATGGAGGATCATCGCCTACCCAAGATCACTCTGTTCGGCGAGCTTGCTACTGGACACCGTGACAGAGGGGCACCAAAGAAGAGATACAAAGACGGTCTCAAGAAGTCACTTAGTGCTTGCCAAATCGACCACCGCCAGTGGTCTTCGCTTGCTGCGGACCGTGACACCTGGCGCTCCACCATCTACAAGGCAGCCGTCTCCTTTGAGGACTCTCGCAGAGCTAACCTTAAGGACAAACGGCTCAGGAGAAAAAACCGAGTTGCCGTAACTCAGAACCCTGACCAGACCTTCCCCTGCAGCCACTGCGGTCGAACCTGCCTGTCCCGGATTGGCCTCCGCAGCCACGAAAATGCCTGCAGACGACGTGGGCAAGCCCTATAGAATCTTCGTTCGCGAAGTCAAGCCAAGATCTCAGACAGTGTGATAGTGGTCCTTTCTACAGATGGGAAAAGGCATAGATCCTCAGGGGTCCGCCATGCAAGTTACAGGACCGTGACCCATGAGAATCTGTGCCTAAGTTTTGCTTTTTCAATTCACACAATTTTAATTTCCAGGCTGAGTGGGGGAAGGGAGGGAGATGCGCTATTGTAGTTTGCAGTGAGTTTCAGCCGTTTCTTTTGTTTTTCAGTAACTGTACATCATTGACCATATAAATGAACACACTTTTCCCCACTCTTTTGTTCTGGTAAAGACAGAGTCGGGTTCACTATGGAATATACTTGAATCTGCTGAGGCACATATACTTCTGAAAACTCAGAAACTTAAAAGCCAGGTTACAAATTAAAAATATATACTGACATGGGCTTGGACAGGGCTGTTATTTGATTGAGGGCTGGGGGCCGCAGTACAAGGCTAGAGAGCCAGCCTTGAAGGCTGCTTTCAGCGGAATTGATAGTATGGCAGAAGGTTCTCTGTTCTGTCCGATGTGCACAGAGACAAATGAACCTATCAAGAAACATTCATTCCACCGTAACAGCATACTTTCACGAGGATAAATAATTTTATTCTTGTTTTTACATCAGACGGATGGCCTTCACTGTTTAGCAATGTTTGCCTATAACAATAGACAAAACTCCCTAAGAGGCATAGATCTTCATGAGTTCCGCACAGAGTGCGGGGGCTTGTGAGAAGCTAAATGCATTTCTGAGTTGAATTACCTTTATGCTGCTATGTTTACGTAGTTTAATCGGTTTGTGGTGATGAAAAGACCACAGGCAAAACGTCGACAGCTGCAAGAGTCACATATTCTCATACACGTCTAGGAGTAGGCGCGGTCATAAGAATCTGTATGTATCTTGCTGGCTAGTGTTGCCTCTATGCTGCTATGTTTATGCAGCCGGGATAAAATCGCGACCACCGAGCCCAAAACCAGAAACGCTGTCAACACGCGCGATTCGACGACCGTCCCGGCTCTGCGGCATAGAATAGCGCGATGCTCATGCTCCCTATAGGTTCACGGCAGTGCAAACTCGAGTCTGGAGACTAAGTGAAATGAAGTCACTCGCGGCCAGTACGAGCCAAGTTCTCATGAGCCCCTGCCGCGTCTACGGCTGGAGTGAAACTGTCTCTTGAGAAGAGTTTGTAATAGAAAGTTGGCGAAAGCAGAGGGGCTTCTTAGCCAATGAGATTTAGTGTACGAAACACTGCAACGATAGGCTACTCAGAATTTTTGTAGTCCCGATAAAAGGATTCCATCGAGTGACTTTCACACGCTTGCTCTCTAAAGTTCTACTGCTACATTTGAGCCAAAATAGGGGTTGGCTGGTCGTTGGTCTCAATGCCTGTCTTTACTATATAATTTTTTGTGCAAAACACCAAGATAACAGCCAATGGCCACGCCGTGTATGGAATACAGTGTTACGATCTTCGATTAAATTTAGCGGTTACACCTCCTCTAATTTTCAGCAAGGAAGTCTTTCCTCTAATATTTTGGCACTGACATTCAATATTTTGTTTTGCCGCAATTTATTGGCATTTTCAGGAATTTTGGCGGGGTAAAAATGCAGAAAAATTAGAAGTAATCCAGCTGGTGCAAAATTAAAATGTATCAGTAAAGAGGCAGAACTAGATGTAACACAGCTTGATGTAGAGATGCACTTCAAATACTGTTACCTTTTGAGATCGTCAGTGCTGGAGACCACTGTGACCGCAAGATGTCCAAACAGATGCTGCCATTACTGTTGATGTTGGGGTGGTAGATTCTGGTTGTGAATGCAACCTTGAAAGAAGAAAGCAGTAACATTACCGGTAACACTGACATATATCAACAACACAACTTTATCCGTAAGTGTAATTAATGTATTTATATAATACTTTCAGTTTCAGCCCTGACACACTATTAACATGGTAGTTTAGTGGTATGCCATAATATTAGTAGCCTGGGTTGAATTGCACGTAATTTTTTCAATAGCCAGTATCTACCCGTCATAGCTTTGTTTTGAGCTATTTTTAGCCCCATGCAAAATTCTTGCTGCAGTGCAGAGGGAGACTTGGTTTGCAGTTACTGGTTTGGAAAAGTTCCTGCAACTGGGGGCTGGTATCTCTAGCTATTCTGTAACCACCCTTAACCCCTTTCAACCCAAGGTCCCATTTCTCAAATTTTGGAGGTGCTGCCTAACGACTATGTTGCAGGAGATGGCTTGACCATGATAATTCAAGGGTAATGCCAGATTAGCTTGGTGCCAGAAGGCACTACCCCTGAATTATCATGATTGATTGATTATACATTGCTTAACGTCCCGACAGCAACAAGACTTTCTCAGGACGTGCCTGCACTGCTTGTGAAAAAAAAACCCTAAACATAACATTGAATGTATGTCGCCAGCCGGTCAAATACATTAAATAAACCTAACACATGGGGCCTAAATAAAGCTAAGACCATTTAGCAACACACATCCAATATCAAGAGCTACAGGCAGTGCAGACAGTAGGGAGAGTTTTAAAAAGGCAAATACAGGTGAATGGACAAAGGGTAGACAGAAACACATGCCCCAGAATAGAGAGGAAAACCCACCCTGTGGGGCTGACCAGGGTGACCCTGGGAACTAAAAAGTAGTTAACCCCACCCAAGTCCCCCAGGGCAGACCCGGGTGGGGTTGAATTATCATGGTCAAGCCATCTCCTGTTGTTGGGATCTGGGGCTAAACGGGTTAAACCATAATGGCTGATCTGTTTATTGAACTGAATGCAGTAGTCTTCAGGAGACTCTGTCAAATTGTGACATTATGACCAACGTTTTATCCCCTTGCCTGTAAGTGCATTTTGTCCTGATGATTCCGGCAGGAATCATTGTGACAAAGCACTATAAGCGTTACCCAGAGCATGGAATTACCCGTACTGAAAAAAGAGGAAAACCCGTTTTCACTAGGCGGTTCCGGGGGCTGGCCACCCCCACCCCCCCCCCCCCCCCCCACGGAAAATTTACATTAAAATTTGTGCAATCTGGTGCATTTTAGAGAGAAACTGTGCAGTTTAACCGCCTAAAAATCGTGCCTTTTTTCTTATTTTTGGGGTGCACTTTTCATTTTTTTTTGTGTCAAAGGTTTAAAAGTATCACACTTTACTCAGGGCTTCTGTTTTCACAACATGTTAAAGGGTCTATAGACCCCCAGGTATAAATTTTAGAGGATACACAGACCCCCATCGGAGCATAATAGAGGGTACGCAAATTTATTTAAGAAAAACTGCATCATCTGTATGTTTTTTTAAATAAAATAATTCATTTCGCTCTCTCCTCTTTAAATTTGTTGTGACAGTGTGTGTCTGTCTTTGCCATGATACTGATTTTTTAACTGTTGAACTATCGTGCAAAAGCCTGTCTCCCTCTCTCTCTCACAGAAAAACACATATGTATTTATCTGTATGATCATTTGATAAAGCAGACCTGCCTACCCTGGTTTTTTTACATCAGTAGCAGAAGGCCTAGTTTTCAGTAGCATAGCAAAGTTTTCAGTAGCAACGTGAAAGAAAAAGAAATCACACATAAATGAGAAAAACACTAGATATTTTTCACTTAATTCTTCTTTAATTAAATGTAAATAACATGATGGGATCAACCATAACCCACAAATTCCCTTCCATGTGAGATCTGTCCTTGCTGTCAATGGTCTCTACCTTTTGTCTTTGACCTAATTCAGATGTTGAATTATCTCCAATTGAAAAAGTCTCGCAGATCTGCCAATGCCTCAGTGAGTTCTATACGGGGCGCAGGACATGCACGTCATTGATTTGTCAGACGTCATTTGTCATGACGTAAGTTTTAGTCGTTACGTAATTTTATATTTTACGTGATACGAGTTTCACTTTCGCTTCATAGGATTGAGAAAATCGTGACAAAACTAGAACTTCACAGTACAATTTCAGTCTTGCTACATGATATACTAAGTACACGGGACACCTGCATGCTCTTCTTGAGATGCGCGCATGTTTGTATGAGAGAGAGCCACGCGCGCAAGAGAGAATGATGTCATATTTAGAGTATTATGTCAGTGTCTGTGTGGTGAAGGAGTTGCCTCTTTTATGTCACTGCCACTGTATAACTTTCTCTAGAGGTCAAGCTTTTAAGTGTTTTAATTCTTTTCTGAAAAGAATTAATTTTTACTAAAGAAGTTGAAAGGATACAAAGCTGGCTAACGCACTTATAAAATGTCTTTCACCAAACTAGATGCAAAATGCATTTTTCTTTAAAAGGTATTTTTTCGAAAAATACTTACCGATGACATGACAAATGGGAGTGTCTACTACGTGCTCAAATTCTAGCCTACGAACCCGTTGTGTGCACACACAACCCGGGAGGCACTCGGGGAACCCTCCAGAGGGGCCAAGAGTTGTCTCCCGGACCTGCCTATCCGGTTCCGAGTCACCTGACTCGCCAGTCAGATACTAGGCTCACCAGCGGCAAGCGGGGCAGGTGGGAGGGTCCTCCGTGTCATGTCATCGGTAAGTATTTTTCGAAAAAATACCTTTTAAAGAAAAATGCATTTATTTCATCAAAAACATTACCGATGACATGACAAATGGGAGAATCACGAATAGGAGGAGGGTGCCGCCCCGGTACTACCGGAGACCAAGACCGTCCTCCCATTGCTAATTCCCAGGTAACGAGCTAGGTGCGTACCTACGGCGCCTGCTGCGCCGGGAGGGAGTGCTGTGCCACCGTGAGGTCCCCCAACAAGGCGAGGTTGTCTCGCTGTCCCGCCAGATCCCGAAGGTAGAAACGAGCGAAGGTAGATTCTGCTCGCCAGCCCACCGCGGCCACGATGTCCTTGACAGCGCAGTTCCGATCGAATGCGACGCTCGTGGCCATGGCGCGTACTTCGTGTGCGCGGATCTTCAGTCTCTGCGCTACGCGTGGGGAGAGATCCATGTATGCCGATCGTATTACCCAGCGCAGCCAGGAGGAGATCGTCTGGGCTGTGATATCAGTCTTGCCCTGGCGTATGGGCAGGAAGAGGCGGGAGCGCCCTCTACGGGTAACTTTGGTACGGCGCAGGTAGATGCGTAGGGCACGCACGGGATCCTGTCGCCGAGTCTCCGGAGAGCAGGCAGGCCCTCCCAGGGGCCGCAAGGTGATGATCTGTGGAGCAGTTAGGGGCGACCTTGTTTTGGCAATAAAGCTGGGGTCCGTTAAGAGCTGCACGGAGCGATCTGCCCTGAACTGGAGGCAGTCTGGGCGGGTAGAAAGAGCGTGTAGCTCACTAACTCTGGACGCGGTGGCCAAGGCTAGAAGGAAGCAGGTCTTGCGTGTCACATTTGCCAGAGGGGCTAGAGCGAGTGGCTCGAACTGGGAAGAATTCAGCCACGTCAGGACCCAAGGTAGGTCCCAGCGAGGAATGAGAGAACGCTGAGTCGGACGTTGGAGGCTGAAGCTGGACATGAGGTCGGAAAGGTCCTTACAGGCGCCGGGGTCTGGAAGGCCGAGATGACGGTACGTGTCGGCGACCATGGATAAGTATCCCCTGATGGTGATGGGCGCCAAACCTTGGACCTCGAAGAGCCATAGGAGAAAGTCCGCTAGCTGTGGGTTAGTCAGGCCGGTGGGTAGGAGGCGACGGGCGTCGCACCAGGCACACAAGACGCGCCACTTCCCTTCGTAAACACGCCGGGTGGAAGGCTTGCGGGCTGCAGCGATTGCCTCCACTGCTGCACCAGAGAAGCCTCGAGCGGTGAGGGCGCGCTGCACAACCTCCAGGCGTGAAGAGACAGGCGTTCGGGACAAGGGTGGAAGAGAGCCTGCCTGGGCTGCTTGAGCATGGAACGGGGCGTGGGAAGGCGCAGGGGAGAAGAGGTGGCGAGGTTGAGTAAGTCGGTGGTCCAGGACCGGGTCCAAGCCAGCGGGGCGACCAGAAGCAGGACTGCGTTGCTCCCTCGAAGTTTGTGGAGGACCTTGGGAATGAGGACTGTTGGGGGGTACGCGTAAGCGATGAGGCCGTCCCAAGGAATCGAGAGGGCATCGACTGCCCAGGCCAGCGGGTCTGGAATCGGGGAGACGAAGAGGGGAAGCTGGCGATTCCACCTCGTAGCAAAGAGGTCGATTAAGGGAGTCTCCCAACGGGCGCAGATCATCTGGAAGATGTCCGGGCGCAACGTCCATTCTGTGTGGAGCAACTGGCCGCGGCGAGAGAGCGAGTCCGCCAACACATTCAAGTGGCCCGGAATGTGTCGTGCGAGGAGTGTAATGTCGCGTTCCTCGGCCCAGCGCATCAAACGGAAGAGGAGCATACAGAGGTCGGGAGATCGGGTGCCCCCCTGTCTCTGGATGTAGGCCACCACCGTCGAGTTGTCGGAGAGGACGAGAAGCCGTTGGTTCCTGAGCTGGTTCTCCCAAACGAAGAGGGCTTGCCAGACTGCCTGCAGCTCTAACCAATTGCTGTGCTTGTCCGCAAACTCCGGGGGCCAGAGGCCGGAAGCCGAGGAGAATTGAGGAAGCAGGTGGGCTCCCCACCCCGAGAGGCTCGCGTCGACACACAGGGAGAGGTGCGGGGGAGGGGAGGACAAAGGGACTCCCGAAGCCAACCAAGCCGTGTCGGTCCAGCGTAGAAGGTGAGGGCGAACCAGGGGGGAAACCGGGACCAGGTGGGCAAGGTCGCCAGAAGAGGGTCTCCAGAGAAGCAGGAGGTGCAGCTGAAGGGGGCGGGCGTAGAGGCGACCCAGGGGGAGAAGGTCCGCCGCTGCGTTGATCAGTCCGAGGAGTTGAAGCCAAACTCGGGCGGGAGCTGCTTCCTGCTGAGCTAGCTGGTTGGCGAAGGTGGCCAACTTCCAAATCCGGGGATCCGGGAGGCGAACAACGTTGAGATCGGTGGCAAAATCCATTCCGAGATGAATGAAGCGGCGCGAGGGCGTGAGATCTGACTTCCCGACGTTGAGGATGAACCCCAGTCGCGACAGCAGACGCATCAGAGTATCCCTGTCCTCTTCCAAGATGGACTCGACGTGGTTTCTCAGGAAGAGATCGTCGAGGTAGTTGGACATAGGGCTGAGAGACGACTGCCGTGCCTTGGCCATAACTGCATCCATCAAGCGGGTGAAAACCCAGGGGCTGAGGTTGAGGCCGAAGGGTAGGGCTCGAAACTGGTAAACGGTTCCATCGAACGCGAAGCGCAGATACCTCTGGGCGGCCGGATGTATGGGTACGTGTAGGTAAGCATCGGAGAGATCCAGGCTGACGGCGTAATCCATGGGTCGCACCGCGGTACGCAGGGCTCGGGCCGTCTCCATGTGGAAGGAAGGAGCCACGATGAAGCGATTTAGGGCTGAGAGGTCGATCACTGGGCGCCACTTGCCGCCGGGCTTGGGGACGACGAAAAGTCTGCTGTAAAATCCCAGCGAGTCTGCGCGGCGCACAACCTCTGTGCTGGGTCAACCGACTTCCCATAAACGGTTGTTTGTGTCTTCAACGAGACATTCAATTACAATATGCTCGCAGGTTCTCTTAGCCACCCACGTAAGAAAGTATTTCCCCAAGTTTCAAACTTGTGTGTACAGAAATATCGGCGATTCTCTTGTTTACATACATACGCACACACGTACATACGGCGCTTCGCGCCGAATGTACTTTTCAGCAGCGAGGTTAACGTAACTAGACATAACGTAATTTTTATCTTGTTACTTCAATTGTTAGAGGTTTAGCTTGCTCGCCTTTGACATCATGGATATGCTATTAAATTCGCCCCACCACAACCCTTCCTTAAAAACGTGCACCGTACGAAGTACTTGCCATGTTTGCTAGTTGTGAAACATGGCCATTCGTCCGTGTAGTGGGCTTGATATTCTTGGGCAGCTGATCTTTTGTACCTTTACTTCTCCGATAACAAAGACTGGCGCTTTTCGCTTGTTAATGTTTTCTTGTCTTCGTTTTTCTTCCCCAGACAGTGAGCTGTCTGAGGCAGCCATTCTTGCAAATAGTACGCATGCGCAGTTGATGATATTTGGTGGAGGAAGCGTGCTTACCAGCGGGAAAACGGCTCCATACGAACCCGAGAAGCAACAATCCATGAAAAAAAAAATTAACAATTTTGATTTGTTTTTTTCGTAGCAGTTTTCTTTTTCTTCCGTAGCAGCATAGTATCGCTATTTTTCCGTAGATGCTACGGAGGATTCGTAGCACTAGGCAGCTCTGGATAATGTATTGTAACAGAGAATATAGCCTTGTCTGCTGAATGCAGATTGACAACCAAAGTCCGACTAGTCTAAACTCTCTCTCGCTCTGTGTGTGTGTGTGTGTGTGTAATGTACTTAAAAGTTCGTTTCAACCCATTTAACCCGAAAAACGTATTTCTCCAATTTTAGAGCTTTTGCCTAATACCTGTGTACCAGAAGATGGATCGACCACAAAAAAACAAACCTGAGAAACTTATTTTTGTTCAAATTTCTGGACTTGCTTTTTGAGTTTGCCTCCATGCACATTGCGCATGTAATCTGTGTGCCGTCGTGCTTTAGCCATGGAAATACAGGCAGACATGAACTTTGAAAAAATCGAGTCGCAGCAGCGGTGCCACACACGACTCAAGGGTATAATTTCTGGTACTGTCGTTTGTCCATGGAGACGGTGATGTTGAAGTGCACTTTTGTCTACACGATTATCACAATCAGACGGTGCCGGATTGAAGGATCTGAAGCATTCCAGCTTTCTTTGCTTTTTCTCCGCCATTTACAACTTCATTGAAGATCGAAAGTGAAACGTACGATGCGGTATCCCAAAATAGTATGAATGGTGATGTCACAGCAAGTAACGCGTTCAACATGTAGCGCGCACTTTGTAAAAACATGCTGACACCACATGCAAACTAACAGTTTGCCCATCCAGTTACACTCGCATGGACCCCAGAGTCGTGGTGATTCTGAACGCAGCCACGACCAAGCGAGCTGCTAAATGAACCAACTCGCCACTAAAAATAGACTGTCACCTACCTCTATTAGGTTACGCACGGTGGAGCAAGGATGATGCGTCTTGGACGCAGATGCACTGAATTTTAGTGCGTCGGACTACCCCTTTGTTACATTTTCAGTACGTGATTTTGAGTTTTAATGCGTTATAGACGCACATGTGCACTAAAACGGAAGCCCTGCTTTACTGGAAATACATTGTAATTAATTTATGCGTAAATTAAATAAAATTGCTTAACAGGTAAACTTCAAGAGCATTAAAAAAAAAAAAAAATAAATAAAAAAAATTCACAAACTAAAATAGTGAATTTGCCAAACATTTGAAACATGACACAAAAGAGGACACATAAAACACATCAAAACAAACAATTGCAAACATAAATTTTTAGAAGCATGGGCCAAATGCACTTTTTGGCATTGAAACATCATTGCCTTTCTTAAGTTTCTGCAACCCAAAGTCCGCATCCGCGTGCAGCGTAGTTAATATCAACTCTGCACAGTTCGCAATACGCCAGCCCACAGGCTAACTTGCAAATATACTGAGCGAGGAGCTCAACGTTTACAGTTTTCTCGAGCCAAGTCTATCTCCAAATATTATTCGTCTATTCTGTCTCCGCATTAAGGCATTTTTCTCTCTGGCATATCGACCAGGCTATGACTACCACTAAAGACTGGAAGCGACCTGTGCGAGCTAAAGCTAATGCCTCGCTCAATTTAGAATAAGCGGTTAGGGGATATCTGCCACATAAAGATCGCCAAATACGGTATTGGAATAGTGACTTTACGATTTTTTTTTTTTCGGTGGAATTTTTTTTCTTTGGCAGATTGACAGCATCATTTAAGCGGAAATCCGCCAAAAAGAGGAAAATTCCATGCTCTGGTTACCGACAGCCCAAGGGTTAAAAAACACAACTACATGCTAAATCTTCTTGTGCAAAGACCTATTTGCCCTTCCTTTTGATGACACCACAAATGCTTTCTCAGAATGAGAACTGCGTTACTCTACACTGGCAGTCTGAACGTCTATCTACACGCTATGACAGTGATGAACGCCTAAAACATTAGGTAGCCAGTCAGGCTACCAAGATTCAAAAGTGTGTAGCCCAAGACAAAATTCAGTTGCGTATCAACTGAAATGTACTTCTGATTTCCAACTTTTTAAGTCGCCAGTCGGGCTACTGTTTATGGAGTATCAAGTCACCTGTAGCGTTTTGAGTCGCCAAAGGTAACCCTATTCAGCACCACCTGCAGGGCTACTGGCACGAGCTAAAAAAGATGGGATACCTAGCCCATAGTTGTTCCTATTTTTAAGCTTATCTTTCTAATCCGTCTCTCTCCACCCTAACCCACTCTAGCCGCTGATCCAAACACACTTGCACACACACAGTGCTTCGCACTAGTAGCTGTAAGTTCTGTGGGCTGGTGTAGTGACAGCCATTCTGAGGAAGAATAATAGCACCAGCAGCAAAATGACTTCTAGACCTTCCTGAAGTGTCATGACTTTATGTTCAGAAACAGCCGAGGTTTTTAGTGTCACATACATACACGGCACTTGGGCGCCAAAAGTATGTTCTGTAGCAAGGTTAGAGTAGCTAGATGTGATGTAATTTTTATTTTGTTACTTCACTGCCAAAACTTAAGGCCTGCCTGTCCTTGACGTCATGTGGATGCTACTGAACGCGCTCCGCCACACCCCATTTGTTTTATTAACAGGAACCCAAAGCATTTAGCCGTTAACTAATTTAAGAAGATGTAAAGTTATTTTCCCCGAGGATCAAGCATCTCAACACGGTTGGAAAACTGTCTGCAACAGATACTGTTGACAATATGTGCATGGGTCCTTTGTGTACTGTCTTAGAGCTTTATGATGTAAGTACAATGCCAAATGTCGAATTCATCGTTTGCAGGGTGTATTGTTTTTATACCCGAATCGCAGATTTATCGTCTGCATCAGCCTGGTTTTATGTTACGTTGGTGGTTATATTATTCTGTGAGAGCATGTGTGTATTAAACGTAGGAAAAATCCGATATTTATTTGAGCTATTTTGGATATGAATCACGTACCTTTTTAGTAGGATTCATTCTCGTTCACACAGAGAGCGAAATTGACTTTGTTATGATATGCTAAGATTAGACCGGAAGTTTCTAGCAAAGTCGCACGGATAGTCGCAGTCGATTTTTGTGATGTGTGGTTTCGCTGCGAACAGACCAGAACATTCCAGCGAAGTCGCGCTCGGTCTAGTGACCTCACATGTGACGTCAAAGTGTCAGCAACATTTTGCAACACTGTATGAACAAGACGATCATCTACATCCCTTAAAAGGATGCATCAGGTCTCTTATATAACCCATGTCTTTCTCCGGAACTTAGGAAGTAGGCAGGAGAAACATACATACACAAACACGAAGGTGCATTACTATATGTGGTCGGGTAAATACCCTGAATTCCCACAGTAGATGCACAGAACATTACACAACAATGTAACGATACAAATTTGCCTCGAGTTATACTGAGATACTCACAAACCAGATAGGTGAGGCTAGCGCTGGCAGAATTGTACAACAAACCAAGGGGAATCACTCAGCGCTGGACAGACGAACAGTTAGATCCCCTGCCCCCGTGTGTATTAATGAAAGAGAATTTACTAGAATGAGCTACCAGGTTCCACTATTATTTTAAACGCCTTTTATACAGTATACATATAGTAATGCACCTTCGTGTTTGTGTATGTATGTATGTTTCTCCTGCCTCCTTCCTAAGTTCCGGAGAAAGACATGGGTTATATAAGAGACCTGATGCATCCTTTTAAGGGATGTAGATGATCGTCTTGTTCTATACCTGCGTATTTCTCTGTGGGCTGGCGAATGGGTGCCTGATAGGCGGGGGCAGGGGATCTAACTGTTCGTCTGTCCAGCGCTGAGTAATTCCCCTTGGTTTGTTGTACAATTCTGCCAGCGCTAGCCTCACCTATCTGGTTTGTGAGTATCTCAGTATAACTCGAGGCAAATTTGTATCGTTACATTGTTGTGTAATGTTCTGTGCATCTACTGTGGGAATTCAGGGTATTTACCCGAGCACATATAGTAATGCACCTTCGTGTTTGTGTATGTATGTTTCTCCTGCCTACTTCCTAAGTTCCGGAGAAAGACATGGGTTATATAAGAGACCTGATGCATCCTTTTAAGGGATGTAGATGATCGTCTTGTTCTATACCTGCGTATTTCTCTGTGGGCTGGCGAATGGGTGCCTGATAGGCGGGGGCAGGGGATCTAACTGTTCGTCTGTCCAGCGCTGAGTGATTCCCCTTGGTTTGTTGTACAATTCTGCCAGCGCTAGCCTCACCTATCTGGTTTGTGAGTATCTCAGTATAACTCGAGGCAAATTTGTATCGTTACATTGTTGTGTAATGTTCTGTGCATCTACTGTGGGAATTCAGGGTATTTACCCGACCACATATAGTAATGCACCTTCGTGTTTGTGTATGTATGTTTCTCCTGCCTACTTCCTAAGTTCCGGAGAAAGACATGGGTTATATAAGAGACCTGATGCATCCTTTTAAGGGATGTAGATGATCGTCTTGTTCTATACCTGCGTATTTCTCTGTGGGCTGGCGAATGGGTGCCTGATAGGCGGGGGCAGGGGATCTAACTGTTCGTCTGTCCAGCGCTGAGTGATTCCCCTTGGTTTGTTGTACAATTCTGCCAGCGCTAGCCTCACCTATCTGGTTTGTGAGAGTCTTTCATTAATATTATTAAGTTTTGGTTACGTTTTCCTTTCTGACTGGTTGTGTTGTGCGAATTTGCTGGATTATTCTGGAAAGCTATTATACTATAAAAGATTATGCTAGGAAGCGTGTGGGTACATTGTCAGTGACAGAGATATGCAGTGTATCGTAGGTACATTGTCAGTGACGGAGTGATGCAGTGCATAGTGTGTACATTGTGAGACACGCAGTGTAACAGTGATGTACATTGTATGACAGATGCAGTGTGTCAAAACTGTTGATGCATTGTAAAGGAGACAGTGTATCAGTATTGGTGCATTTGTGAATGCATTGTGTGGAGATCGCATCGCTGCAATAAAATATTGTTGGAACTGTTACTCCAGTGTGGTCTACAACCTTATGCCACGTGTAACGGGTTGCAGCTGAGTGAAGTTTCTTTAAAAGAACCTTACGTGCGTGCGTCTGGTGTAATTATCATACTACGGCCACGACTAACCACGCAACATTTTGAATTAATATGCATATTTAAGAGACTACGTCACAAGGTCGCAGAACCCGGCCGACTATCAGTGTATCGCAATACTGCAGGTCATGAGATCATCGGTGCGGTGTACACGTGTGCTGATGTTCTCAGGCATCCCTTTGACGTAATTTTCCACAAGAATGTAGAATAAAACTTCCATACTCACTATGCTGTCAAAATCACAATGCGGGTTCTGCTTGGCATATTACAGTGCTAGTATTTACTAGCAACGATCGTGCTGCTTTGTCAGTGCACGGCCGAGACGTGGCTTGTTCGACTCTCCGCGCAAAGCGACTGATCCAGCGTCCACTGTGCTTAGTTTGACATTTGATCCTTTATCCCTCGGAAACACGAAACAGAACATTGGTATTTATACCCACTTTTAGTTTCTGCACTGCAGTCAATTTCACATCTCACACATCAAAGTCTACGTAACTGAAAGCATCATTGGAAAGGACACCACCCCCCACACTTTGGTACCGGTCTCAGGCCACTTTACAAAATTTCAAATACAAGCGATCAAAATTCTCTGTAACTTCAGTAGCTGACTGGCCCTTCGTTTGTCTTGTACTGTGTTTGTCTTAAATGGCGTAAATCCGTGTCTGTTTCGTGAGTGTGTGTGTTGGGTTTCAGGCGCGGCGCTTTGAGTCGATTTCCAAAAAAATTGAGAAAAAGCGCCTATATAATAACGGTATTATTATTATTATTATTACAAATGCACCATCGCAGCAGAAACACTACCTCTGTGAATCGGATGAATGAGAGCCCACACAGACGGACAAAAACATGTCACGACCAGATATGTGCAACTGACTTTGACACACACTGTAGTTTTCAGATCCTTGCAGCATAAAATCTGATAACTAGCTCGTAACTATATCATAAAATGGGTTTAAAATCTTGCGAAATCAGTAAGAGATAAATTCTACGGAAGATCATGAATTCTGAAAATGACTGGCGCTCGCGGAACTATAGGAAGATCGACAAAGAACGTAGATTACTTACTGATTCACAGAGCAGGAAAGCGACAAATTCCGGATGGGCGGTCAAGCCAAGCTCCATATTCCCTTGTCCGATGTCAGTTCTACTTAGGGGTATCTTGTCTCTCTTCCGCTTTCTTCTCTTCAATTCCGAGTCTGCCATTGTCGGCGCAATCGACTGATACTTTCCGTTCTTCACTGGTTCATCCGCCAACTTGTCTCTGACTGGTTATAATTATGCAGACGACCTAAGGTCGTATAGAATAGGTATGACGTCAGCTACCATCGCCGATCAGAAGCAATCTTTTTACAGCATTCAGTCACAAGATTCCGGTGGCCTCTTTTCACTTTGAACGGACGAAAGAAAGCATTTGGTGGGACAAGTGGGTATGTATACTCAATCCAAGTAAAAGCTTTTTGCGAACTGAAGCATTAAAAAAGGTCAGGCGTGCCCCTTTAACATTTTCAATATGTTTCTTCACATACCTTTGGAGGTTTGAAGGGGTAATCTGTGGGGAAATGGATGGTCAAGAAGAATACGCCATTGTGGTATGGGCTGTCAGGCTGCACACACAAAAGCAAAGATCCATGATTCATTCATTGTCATACTGTTTCCTTTAGACTCTTCATAGAATTATGGTCATGGTTTATCCCCTTGTGCGTGCAGCCCCAGTACTGTGACCAGTACCATGGACTGCATGCACAGGTGGTTTAACTCATTGTAAGGCGGCCCACATAAAGGGCTGTGAAAATGTTGTATAGCATTCCCGTGGCAACACTAAATGACATTTCCACAGCTATTGATTCAGGCTGCCTTAAACAAGTTAACGCAGTGCCAATTCTACAATCTACTGGCTAAGTCAAAGTATGGTCACATAACCAGTTATTAAAACAACTGCCTACACTCACGTCACTGTGACAAATGAGCTGTTGGGTTACCTTTCACTTGAGAAAACTGCAACCTTGTGTATATATCCCATGGATTTGATTAGATGTCCGAAGTTTTTAACTTGAAAGTAATCACATCATTAACATGTTCACCTTTAAAGACAAAGCAGATGGATTTGCCATGATACCTTATGGGTAGTACTAGATTTGGCTTAGCACAGAGCAAAGGCCCCAATCCAATCTGGCACTACCCTTGTCAAACCATGACGGCTGATTTATTATTATCTACAATTGTCAAACCATGACGGCTGATTTATTATTATCTACAACTATTATAGAGAATCCTCAAAATGCACTTCAGTCATTGTTTATGATATTCAGCATGGATAAACATATTAAACATTAACACTCAAAATTTCTCTTTCTTTTTTTTTTAGATTGGAAAAATAGATACTGAAAAATGTAACCACAAAAATCAGAAAGAACATCAGAAAACAATAACTTTGGTCATTGCAATGATTAATTAGCAAAGTTTTACTCACAGGTCCCATAATAGTAGCTTGCCAGTGGAATACTGAAAACACAAAAAACATATTGTATGAAGAAAATTTAGACAGTAAACTCTCCTCATTACAAGGATCAGAGGTCCTGTACATTTCCTTCGTCACTACTCACTAGGACAAACGTCTGATAAAAATACAGAAATTAGGTCCCTTGATCAACCTGATATAAACAGTCAAAAAATTGTATGGTCACCTGGCATTTATGGTCACTTTCGCGTTGCACGGATGATGTTTACTATATAAAGTACCTTGATCCTATGGCCACTTGCTGAACGTGGTCAACGGTCATCGTATCAGAGCCAAAAACACCTGAAATCTACAGCCACAGCCATACTCATTACTGGTGTTGTAAAGCCGTCACACACAACGGGAAACTGAAAGATCACTCGACACCTAGCCATAATAATAATAATAAATAATAATAATTATGGTATTTATAATGCTCTTATAATAATTATAACTCTAAGCGCGCATTCACAACTCGCGCACGCAGTCGAACGCTTTAGACAACGACTCACGTACCACAAATAGTGAAATACATTACGTCAGCTTGGGGTGGGAGGTGTGGTGATATAGTGCTAGAACTGTTGAAAGAGGTGAGTTTTGAGGGCAGACTGGAAGGAGGAGAGAGAGAGTTTCTGGCGGAGAGAGAATGGGAGAGTGTTCCTGGTGGATGGACTGTATACAGAGAAGGAGCGGGGGCCGAAAGTGCTGAGTTTGGTGCGGGGGATGTGGAAGCGGAGAGGGTCGGAGGCGGAGCGGAGGGAGCGGGGAGGAGTGTAGGGGTGAAGTAAGTTTGAGAGATAGGCAGGAGCGCAGTTGTTCTGGGATTTGTAGCAGAGAGACAGAATCTTGTATTGGATGCGTTGGGGGATGGGAAGCCAGTGAAGGAGTTTGAGCAGGGGAGTGAAGTGGTCGGATTTTTTCTTTCCGAGGACGAGGCGGGCAGCATTGTTCTGGACGCGCTGGAGAGTAAAAGTGGTGGAGTGAGGGAGGCTGGAAAGGAGAGTGTTGCAATAGTCGATGCGAGATAGAATGAGAGAGACAGCAAGTTTGGTGGCAGCTTCGGTAGTGAGGTATTTTCTGATCTGACTGATGCGGCGGAGGTGGAAGTAGCATGCCTGGGCCGTGGCGGAGACGAAGCTGGTCATGGAAAGAGAGGAATCGAGGATAACGCCGAGGTTTTTGGCCGAGTCAGAGAGGGAGAATGGGGTGCTGTCGAGTTGAAGGTGGAGAGAGGGAGGGTGTTGGGAAAGTTTCTGACGAGTGCCTACCAGCATGGCTTCCATTTTGTCGTCGTTCAGTTTAAGCTTGTTTGCCGTCATCCAGTTTTTCACGTCTTCGTAGCAGTCAGCCGTGCGAGTCAGTAGTGACTGAGTGTTGTCGAGTATGTCTTTGTCTAGTAGTTGTGAGTCGTCAGCGTAGAGGTGGTGGTGTATGTGGTGAGACAGGATGATGTTGGACAGGGGAGAGGTGTAGAGTGTGAAAAGGACCGGGCCCAGGACGGACCCCTTTGGAAGTTGGAACTCCGCAGGAGAGCGTGACTGGGTTGGAGGAGACGCCTTCGATGGTGACGGACTTTTGTCTGTCGGAGAGGTAGGAGAGAAACCAGGAGTGAGCAGAGTCAGTGATGCCAAAGGAGTGGTGAAGGCGGCGGAGGAGGATAGAGTGGTCTATAGTGTCGATTGATTGTACATTGCTTAACGTCCCGACAGCAACAAGGCTTTCTCAGGATGTGCCTGCACTGCTTGTGAAAAAAAACCCAAAAAACAGAACATTGAATGTATGTCGCCAGCCGGTCAAATACGTTAAATAAACCTAACACATGGGGCTAAATAAAGCTAAGACCATTTAGCAACAAACATCCAATATCAAGAGCTACAGGCAGTGCAGACAGTAGGGAGAGTTTTAAAAAGGCAAATACAGGTGAATGGACAAAGGGTAGACAGAAACACATGCCCCAGAATGGAGAGGAAAACCCACCCTGTGGGGCTGACCAGGGTGACCCTGGGAACTAAAAAAAACCTAACCCCACCCAAGTCCCCCAGGGCAGACCCAGGTGGGGTAGTCTATAGTGTCAAAGGCGGCAGAGAGGTCGAGTAGCGTAAGAAGGGAGATGTTGCCCGAGTCGGTCGAGACAAGCAGGTCGTTTATGTAGAAGGGCTGTTTCAGTGCTGTGATGTTTGCGATAGGCAGACTGGAAGGGACTGAGGAGGTTGTTGTCGGCCAGGTGGAGGTTGAGCTGGTTGAGAACAACCTTCTCAAGAAGCTTGGACAGGAAAGAGAGATTGGAGACTGGGCGATAGTTTTCGAGTTTGTTTGGGTGAGGTTGGGTTTTTTGAGGAGAGGACGGACGATGGCGGACTTGAAGATATCGGGGACGGAGCCGTTCTCTAGAGATGTGTTGATGATGTCGGTAATGAAGGGCAGAAGTTTTCGAAGGCCGTCCCGGTAGAGAGAAGCTGGGAGGGGGTCTAGTTCGCAGGTTTTGAGAGGTATGGACTTTATGGTCTTGAGGACTTCATCCTGAGAGACGGGGCGGAAGGACGAGAGAGGGGTGCCGGAAAAGGGGGGGTCGGGAGGGCAAGGCGGAGAAGGCAGAGTGTCGAGTGTGTTGCGCAGAGTTTGAATTTTGTCGGAAAAATAGGTGGAAAAAGCGGACGGGAGTTCTTCTTTGCTGTGTGTGTTGGGGAGAGGAAAGTCTTTAGAAGTGCCTATGAGTGTGTTCATGGTAGCGTAGAGGGTTTTGGAAGAAGTTGATTCCAGGATTTTGTTTTGAAGGTGTTTACGTTTGGAGTCAGAGATCATTCTGCAGACTTTGGATCTAGTTGTTTGGAAGATCTGTCTGTGAACGGTGAGGTCGGATGAGCGCCAGCGGCGTTCTGCTTGTCGGCGCTCACGCTTGGCCTCAGCTATGTCGTCAGTGAGCCAGGGGGAGGGGGGTCGGTTGGGTATGGAGCCATCCGCAACACACACTCAGACAAAGCGCATCGTCACGTCATCATGCAATAACGAACGTGCCATTGGCTTGCCAGCTGTATGAGCGATCCGTAACAAAGGATGCGCTGTCTATCTGACTGTGTCCATCTCTTTTACAAGTCAGTTTACGGTGCAATCATGTAATCATATAAAATTGACTGCTCTTTCACCCTGGGTGCTGACTTGGCAGAAACTCTCATGCACCCCTGCTGATGGAAGGGGCTCATGAAAATTGAGTGCGTACGTGCGCAAACACACTTATCTATTTCACAGGCCCACAATTCCATCTGTGCACTCTTTCACTACACAGTGTGCACTGTAACTGTGTGGAGACTGCCTTGTACTAAGTTTGTAGGCCTGTGGACTGACATTCAGACTCATGACTGCAGGAGTTCATGAGAATCTAGTGCGTACATGTGCTAACGTCTTTGTGTTTGTATCTTTAAGAGATTGATGCTATACAGAATATTCACTTCTTCAGGAGATATAAATTCCACGGTGCACAAGTCTAGATATCACGGTATCAAAACGAATTCATGGCAGCGAGTTAGTACTGAAATGAATGGCTTGCTAGGTTCTATGCGTTGGCCACAAACTGTGATGAGCCAGTACTAAAGATTACATGCTACACACGTGGGTGCTTTGCCATGGAAAAAGAAATGGTGAAAGACAAAAATGGTAACGCATCTAGGCATTTTGCCTCCAGTAATTATCGGGATAACAAGCTGACCAGATGCCGATACTGGCTTGTGTCAGTGTCACACTCTCCATACTCCACCACTTTCCTTCCTATTTGCATACCTGTCAAGATTTGAAAATAGTAAATCTGGAGATTTTTTGCGTCCTTTATTTTTCACAGCATCACTGCGTTTCCTTACAACTGGCAACAACTATCCGCATAAAATTACTCAGCCTGAAGGGAGGTAAGTCTCCAGGTGTAGACAACATACCTGCTGAACTGTTGAAACATGGAGGAGAAGTAACAACGAAGGTCCTCACTACACTCTGTCAAAAGATCTGGGAGCAAAAGAAATGGCCAGTAGAATGGACACAGTCTCTAGTGATCCCGCTCCCCAAGAAAGGAAACATGAAACAGTGCCAGAACTACAGAACTATCAGTCTGATAAGTCACCCTAGCAAAGTAATGCTTAGAATCATTCTCAACCGCCTCAAAACTTTCGCCGAGGAACTGCTGGCAGAAGAACAGGCTGGCTTCAGAGTTGGAAGAAGCACTGTAGAGCAGATTTTCAACTGCCGCGTCCTGATCGAGAAACATCTGCAGCATCAGCGCGAACTCTACCACAACTTCATTGATTTCAGGAAAGCATTTGATCGCGTCTGGCACGACGGACTCTGGCAAGTCATGAGATCGTTCAACATAGAGGAGGGACTGATCCAAATGATAGAAGCGCTTTACAAGAACGCCTGCAGCGCGGTTCTACTTAACAATCAGTCAGGCGAGTTCTTCAGGACGACGATCGGTGTCCGTCAAGGATGCCTGCTCTCTCCTGTCCTTTTCAACATATTCCTGGAGAAGATCATGCAGGAAACCCTCCACGACCACCATACTTCAATCTCTATTGGTGGCAGATCCCTGTGCAATCTTCGATTCGCAGACGATATTGACCTCATGGCAGGCAGCAATAGTGAGCTCCAAAACCTGACAGACAAACTTTCAAGTAGCGCAGGGTCTTATGGCATGGAGATCAGTACGGATAAAAGCAAAGTGATGATCAACACCACAAGCGACAGCAGCAGCAACATTCACATGAACGGCCAGAAGCTAGAAGAGGTCAATAGCTTCAAGTACTTGGGAGCCACCCTGTCCAAAGACGGTAGTTGCGTAGCAGAGATCCGTATCAGGATAGGTACAGCAACATCCGCAATTGCCAGGCTGGACAGGATATGGCGAAGTATCGTCCACAGTCCCTCGTGGCTTTCTACTCTACGGCTGTGGACGGACACGCTGCAAAGACGCTCAGACCAGAAAATCCCAGGCCTTTGAGAACAAGTGCCTGAGGAAGTTGCTCCGCATCTCGTACCGCGAGCACAAAACCAACGAATATGTACGGAGCATCGTCACCTCCCTGGTGGGCCCACATGAACCTCTTCTGGCAACCGTGAAACGGCGCAAGCTTGCTTGGTTTGGCCACGTGACCCGACACAACACCTTGTCCAAGACTATCCTCCAAGGCACTCTCGAAGGAAGTCGTCGGCGAGGTCGTCAGAGAAAGAGTTGGGTCGCAAACATAAAAGAATGGACCGAACTCGAGATGCCAGACTTGCTTGCCACCGCCCAAAATAGAACTCAGTGGAGAGCACTGTCTGTTGCTGCTGCCTTTCAGTCCCCCCAACGCCCAGTTCGGGCAAGGGACTGATGATGATGATGATGATGATGAAATCTGGAGATTTTTTGCGTCCTTTATTTTTCACAGCATCACTGCGTTTCCTTACAACTGGCAACAACTATCCGCATAAAATTAAAGTACATAGACATTATCTTTAGATTATTACTGTTATGTGTTTGTTGAATTTGTACAATGGAATTCACACATCACCATTAAATCTCTAAAAATAATGTGATTTTACTTGAACTGATTCAAATTTCTGAATATGATGCTGCTATCTGATTATATAGTAAAACTAGAATGTGCAGAAAAACAGCACAATGATCAATTCTCTTCAAGAAAGTTTCAATATCAAGACTAGAAACAATTTTCCTTACATTTATGATATTTAAATTCTTCTAAACTGATTGTGAAGGACATGAATGTAGTTTATATCTGCCTACTGCTACCTGCATTGCCAAGTTTGCCACAGTCCACACCCCCCCCCCCCCCCCCCCCCCAAATGAGTAAAAGTGCCATGAGCATATTATTCATGGATGTTGCTGCGCTATATTATAAATGAACATGAAATGGAATGAATAGTCCTCAGGACGGACAGCATGACAAGAAATATGCTCCATTGCTCTACAGTTTCTTGCATACCTTAAACACTGCTGCCGTGCTGGGATAAGTACATCAGTACTGATCGCAAAGCTGCATGATTGTGTACTAGTATACAAGAGTACAAGTGGGTGTGGTGAGGTGAGTGTGTGTACAACATTCACAGTGTAAAACATTCACAACTAGATGTTTTTTTCCCAGTGTGATTCGGCCTTGAATTTTTCTGTCCCTATCAAAATTTGTCCATCAAATACGCACAATTTTCCGTTAACGGAAAACCTATGTAGCTGTCTGTCAGACCTGAAGTTCAGTAACCTGAATGAGACACTGATTTATTGTTAATTTTATACAGCTTATAGTTATACACAAGAGTACTGAGTTTACATTTGGATCACTTACAGTCATCGTTGACAGGACCTGCAGAGCAGTGTGCAGGAGGGTCCCTCCCAAGATCCTGTAGCTCCTAAAACAGGCAAGAAAAAAATTACATTCATTTTAACTTACAGCCAGCTTCTGCTGCTGCATGTACATAATTCTAATCTTTGACCTGCTGTAGGCATAGACGACCTAAATTGGAATGACATTTTTGCAGCACCTTTTTGTGACAGAACCCAAAACTCTGAGGGGAAAATCTTTGTACAGCATTGCAACACTAACCTGCTAGAGTTTTTTTTTTTTTCTAAGAGAGTTGCTATTGTTTGGAATGATTTACCAGTTTCATTAAAAAAAGCACGTAACAAATTCTTTTAAAAACCAGCTGGACGAATTACCAAAATTTAAAGAGATTTTCTATTGCTATGATGAATGATTTGTAGAAAAATTTGCATGCATAACAGACCCATATATATAAAGTAATTAAACTTGTCGAAGAAAGGACATTTGCAAAGGCCTCATGGCCTATTTTGTCCTCACACATACTAACTACTAACTTGATCCATGACCACCATTCCACAAGGTTTCCTGATAATGCAGAGTTAAACATGCTTGCAGAAGCCTTACTCTACACCAAAAAAATCTTAATAGCTTGTATGCCTTAGCCGATCAGCGGTTGTTGGTCCATCTGTTGATATAAATTGGTATGATGTACAGACAGTTGAGGACTGTGCCAGAGAACGAAAAGGTACAACCAAACTAAAACGAACGTCAACCACTTTTCCGCTCATAACAGCTTTGCCAAATAACAACATATATATACAAACATTTTGCGTAAGATAATCTTAAAGCAAAATACCAAATAAAATTTTAAAAAAACAAAGTAAAACTTTTTAAAAGAGAGTGTACACGCACACTGGCCATCTGAGTTGAAATGTGTTAACAGAAAAAAACATCCAAAAATCACCAAACTATTAAACAGATTGTAATCTTGTTAAAGTCCATATGCAAACATTGTTCCGTTTGAACAAAATGCAAACATGTTGGGAGATAACAAAATAATGGAAGTATGAACCAAAAGTATGTTCACAACTGACGGTTTATTTGCACCAATGTCGATCAAAACAATGATGGCGGGCGGAGTTTCTGGAATGATGTCATAACATGGTAGATAATTTTACCCCTCTAAATGTAAGAACAACCTTGTTGGTATTATAGGTCGTATGACACGCCTATAATAAGTTGGCATGTTTCAAAATGTCCACAAACAAACCTTGTTGATTCGTTTCATTGCCATTTTTGCAATCCGTGTTGTCTTCGACCAAGTCCAGGAAGTGAGCGAAAGGTGATCACCACTGCGCATGCGTGCATCAGAAATCGTCATTTCCAGTTGATTTGCCTCCCTTAGATTGTAATTTCAAAAATGTTAATTTTTTTGCTTTCACTCTTGGACCGATACCACGTACATCCACCATTCTCTGTGTATTTGTATTTTGATATGATTTTGCGCGGATCTTCTTTTTAAATAAAAAATAAAGACAACAAAGACGGTCATTTGTAACCATGTCGTCTGCTGCTAGGGGGAGTGAAAAGACGAGAAACATAAGGTTACGCCCTATACACCCAAGTATTGTCCCTTATCACCCCGTGTGACGGACGTCGCCGAGCAGCTGGGAAGAATATGAATGGGCCTGTCCAGCAGAAAGTGTCCGTTGAAAGGAGTAGTAGAGATGTAAATACGTGGCACAATTCAAGTGCAGCACGCATGAATTGCGGATGGAGTCGTGCAACCTTGGTAATAACAGTCCGTGTTCCCTCATCTCATCATACTGACATGAATGTTGTACCCCTTTGAAATCAGCCAACCAATTAGTCACTTCGCGGCACCATCAGTGCAATGTAAAAGTCGGGGAGGGGGGGGGGGGGCGGGGGGCAAGTGATGGCCACATGAGAAAAACAAAACACCTGTCACAATCAACCCACTGCAGACGAACAAGGTAACTGCCAAGCGTGTAAAATGCAAAGAAGTGCCCAACGGAGAAAAAAAAAACACGCATAGAAAAGACAGCTACAACACAATTTATTAATATTTTGGGTAAATACCCTTTTTCAAAATAGAAAAACAAACAAATAGAGAGATCAGTCGCTACTTATCTTCATTTATCGCAGAAGAAATGTGGCAACTGAAGGATGTGACGTAAAACAAAATAAAAACAAAAGTGCGTAAAAAAAACAAGTAAAATAAAAATGACGTCAACGAAAAAACTCATAAGGGAGAGACTGAGAGAAAGTGAACACGAGCTACAACGGTGTGTGTACTAAGCGCGCGCGTGCGCGGCAAGCAAACCGCGTGAATGCGTGTGCATTGAGGCCGGGGGGAGAGAGAGAGAGAGCCGAGAGAGAGAGAGAGAGAGAGAGAGAGAGAGAGAGAGAGAGAGAGAGAGAGAGAGCCGAGAGAGAGAGAGAGAGAGAGAGAGAGAGAGAGAGAGAGAGAGAGAGAGAGATATGAAATAAAATGAAACTTTATTTCTCAAGGATAAAATGATTAGGTGCACAGACCTTTTTTCATCAATCCGGCATGTCCTTGCACACGCACTCACACGGCAACCGGCACTCACACGCGCATGACTAAAACCTAATAAAAATGGAAAGGCCGGCAAAACGTGATCATCAAAACTGACTAATTTAGCAGTCACACACACACACACACACACACACACACACACACACACACACACACACACACACACACACACACTGAGAACCTGATTTAAACATGAACGTTACTGAAAACTGACTTAGTTTGAACAGTAACAACAAACTCGGCAATACAACGCGAGAGAGAGAGAGAGAGAGAGAGAGAGAGAGAGAGAGAGAGAGAGAGAGAGAGAGAGAGAGAGAGAGAGAGAGAATCAATGAATCAATGAAACTTTATTAGGCATTGACATCGTCATCGACACAGCCATTTTACAAACCTGCCGTTGCTAGCAACTACAAGACTAACTACAAAGATACATACATATAAGTAAACATAATACTTGCAAACAGATGACAACACTGTTCACATAGACAGACATACTCATAGACTCACAGGCACCCCCCCCCACTCCACCCGCCCCCCTTCACACATAGACAGAGCTAAGTAGTCCAAATAATAAATGAAAAGGATAACAAACTTAATTGGGAATAAGTTGGACCCAGCATAAAAAGAAACATATAATACAAGAGGTTAAGGCATCCCTACGAGTGATCCACAACAGAGACCCTTTTTAAAACAGGCTAGCGAGGAGGTGGATTTTACATGGTCGGGAAGAGCATTCCAGATATGTGCCCCTGAGAAGGATAAGCTAGTTTTATATAGATCGATCCTTGGTTTTGGGACTATGAAAAGCTTTCTGATGTTTCCAAGCTTGGACTCAGACTTACGGAACAAAGTGGAGATGTACTCAGGTGTTTTGCGTTTCCACACTTTGAACATAAAGATTGCTTTGTTATATTTAAAATGACCTTGAAGAGGCAGGAGACCTGCTTTTGAGAGCTTTTCTTCAGTGCTTAGGTGTGGATCAGGGCAGATTATTTTGGCCGCTCGTCTGTGTAGGGAATTGAGTCTCTTTAAATGGACTTCACTACATCCATCCCATACCGTTGACGCGTAATCGATATAAGAACGTATGTGAGCGTTATAAAATAGTTTACGGGTATCTGAATCAGTATAATATTTCAGTTTTGATAACATAAAGAGATTTTTGGCTACTATTTTGCATAAGGCGTCTGTATGAGCTTGCCATTTTAGCTGACTGTCAATTGTAATCCCCAGTACTCGATGTTCATTTACCTGTTCTACCTGACTACCTTTAAGTGAAAGGTTAAGTAATAGAGGCGTTATCTGCTGTTTTTGGCGCGTGGCGACTATCATCGATTTCGTTTTGGCTGGATGAACAACCATAGAATTGTTTATACACCAAGCTGATACTTCATGAAGACTTTGTTGTAGGTTGTCGGAAATTACCTGTATATCTTTACTAGTAGTATGAACTGAGGTGTCGTCAGCAAAAAGGTCGCATTGTACATCTTGGCAAGTAATATGTAGAGGCAAATCATTGATAAATAAGCAAAACAGTAGGGGGCCCAGTACAGACCCTTGGGGCACACCGAAGCTTACATCTTTGAGAGGGGAGTATGAGCCATGAACAAGAACCTTTTGTTTTCTTTTAGTAAGGTAAGATGTGAAAAAGGCAACTGCGTCTCCGTTATTGAGGTATGTGTGAAGCTTAGCAGTCAGAATAGTGTGGTTAATCAGATCAAAAGCATTCTTAAAATCCAGATAGACTACTCCTGTTAACTGTGACTTATTCATACCCTTGAGCCAAGTGTCAACAAGGCGTGTAAGTGCTGTGTGGCATGAATACTGCGGACGAAATCCGGATTGGAAAGGGTGGAGGAGCTTACGGTTTTCTAGGTAAGCAAGCAGGTGTTTATGAACGTGCCTTTCCAGTGGTTTGGACAAAACAGATAATAAAGAAATAGGCCGATAATTATTAGGGTCAGAACGATCTTTTGTTTTTGGAAGTGGAATTACTTTGGCATATTTAAGTTCGTTAGGAAAAGTGTTATGCTGGATACAGAGATTATAAATATAAGTTAAGGATTCTACAATGTATGGGAGAGACAGTTTAAGTATTTTCGGGCTGATGTCATCAGGCCCCGAGGACTTTTTATTTGGAAGGTTACTTATGATTAAACCCACTTCATGAACAGCTAACATAGGGATGTTGAAGGGGGCTGTGCCCATTGTTCTTTGTTGACAAAACTCAGACAGCAGATTTGAACGGTGATAAGTGTTATCCTGGCTTGGCGATATTAGAGATTTGGCAATCGAAAGAAAATGGTCATTGAATGCATCAGCAGTAAGAGTAGTGGGAATGGTAGTTGCGGTACTTGGAGACCCCCTAGTAAGTGTGTTTAGAAGGCGCCATATTGTAGAGGTATCTTTGCTGTCTTTAACCGTGTCACGAACTAACTTTTTTCTTGCCTCTCTGATCATGTATTTAACACGGTTACGCTGTTGCTTATATTCAGTGAACATTTTATTACTACGTAGATCGTTTCTAAGCGCCATCGCCTGCATGATTTCCGGAGTAAGCCAGGGAGGAAGAGTGTTAGATTTTACCCTCCTCTCGCGTAGAGGAGCATGTTTATTAAGTACATTTAGGAAAAGAGAGTACCAAATACTGAGGGCGGTATTAGGATCATAGGACAGGAGCACGTCATTAAAAGGTTGATTGATTGATTGTACATTGCTTAACGTCCCGACAGCAACAAGGCTTTCTCAGGACGTGCCTGCACTGCTTGTGAAAAAAAATAAATATAACATTGAATGTATGTCGCCAGCCGGTCAAATACATTAAATAAACCTAACACATGGGGCCTAAATAAAGCTAAGACCATTTAGCAACACACATCCAATATCAAGAGCTACAGGCAGTGCAGACAGTAGGGAGAGTTTTTAAAAGGCAAATACAGGTGAATGGACAAAGGGTAGACAGAAACACATGCCCCAGAACAGAGAGAAAAACCCACCCTGTGGGGCTGACCAGGGTGACCCTGGGAACTAAAAAATACCTAACCCCACCCAAGTCCCCCAGGGCAGACCCGGGTGGGGTACGTCATTAAAAGGAGTATTTTCTAGATCAAATAGAAATTCGTCTTTCCTGAAGTGTTTGAATGTCACATACGTTATAGTTGTATGGCCGTTCTTTTTTGGTTTAGGGAGTTTAGAAGACCAGGAGCAAGCCACAGGATAATGATCACTAACACTAAGATTTGAGACATCAACGTCAGAGACGGCTTTGGGTTTATTAGTATATATGTGGTCTAAAAGCGTGGAAGTAGTTGGAGTAATTCTGGTGGGTGATTTCACTAACTGTACTAAGCCAAACAGAGATGACGTTGAGCCCCAGGCGGGGTGCGGCTTAAGTAAATCTATATTAACATCGCCCAATAGAAGAATGTCGGCCTTCTTTTTTAAAGCTCTGTCAAGGTTCTGACTAAACTGATCGTACCACTCAAAAGTTGAGGCGGGATTTCTATATAAGAACCCAATTAATACCGGTTTTGATTTCGGACACTTGACTTCGACCCATACGCACTGACCCCCATCATTTCTAGGTCGACGCGTCGATGAACTAAATGCTGGATAGAATTATGAATATAGACAGCGATGCCAGTTTGACCGGGAGACAAGGGGTCTCGTCTAATAACTGAGAAATTGGGGATACTGATTGCTGCATCGCTCACACAGGAACTCAGACGTGTCTCACTGAGTCCAAACAGGTGGAACGGTGTAGGATCGTTAATATATACAGATATGTCGGCTAGTTTGTTGTACAGATGAAACACATTGAGGTGCCCTATTCTCATAACTGCACCTTGGATGGAAAATTCGCTTGGACTTGTTACAAAATACAGAGTGCACAAAATAAACAGCTGATGAAAAAACAATTGAATACAGAAAAACACGGAAATAAAAAAAAAAAACTATAAAACTATAAAACGATACTAGGCCACGTAATTGAATAAAAGTCCTCCAGAGAACAAGTAGCAGTTAAGCTACTGAGCTCTCAAAAACTCGCTGCAGGAGTGACTGAACCACAACAAAAAAGTGACGCAACTTGAAACGCCGCAGGGAACACCTGTACGTTCGGCTGTCACTAAGTTCACTTCTTTGTCGTTCCAGTACAATTTGGATCAAATCACTCAAGCAAATAGTCTGTCTCACTGTAAAGACACGAAAGAGACTGAAAATTAAAGTCTTTCTTTTGAAATGAGCACAATCTTTACAGTGTAAACTAACACTGGCACAGTCTCTGGTGGTAACACTCAATGTTACTGTCACATCAATTTATGACCAACGCGGCTAGAAGGCAGAACCAAAGTAATCAATAAACAGCACAGTGTAACCTTTTGGATGCAGACAATAACGTTGGTAGTCAGTCTAACTGATTTACGGTAAGAACAAGTTACATCTGTAACAATAGTAGTCAGCTTGCCGTGCTCGAGTGCACAATCACCAAATATAAACGTCTAATTAAAGCGTCCGTAAATCAGTGATGAACACCACCTACTAGTTCAACAATGAAAAGAGAGAGAGAGAGAGAGAGAGAGAGAGAGAGAACTGAACGCTGTGAACGGGGATTACCCTTGGGCAGGTACACAGACCTTTTTTCATCAATCATGTCCTTGCACAGGCACTCACACGCGCGTGACTAAAACCTAATAAACTGAAATGGAAAGGCAAAACGTGATCATCAAAACTGACTAATTTAGCAGTCACACACACACACACACACACACACACACACACACACACACACACACACACACACACACACACACACACACACACTGAGAACCTGATTTAAACATGAACGTTAAAAACTTAGTTTGAACAGTAACAGCAATAGTCCACAAGCTAGGAAGATCTACCGTGCACACCCCCCCCCCCCCCCTCCCAGTACTCAATAAGATGGGTTTCAAAGTGTTCCTTAGTATGTCCTGAGATGTTTAAGCCATGTTCCCCGAAAATCCTTAGGAACACACCAGAGATATAGCCGATGGCGCAAGGGTACCCCCATTCACGCTCTTCGCAGGTGCTAAAATGAGATTGAGAAACATTTTCCTCTAAATAAATCAGAATTCATTCCAGAAACCCAAATCAGGCAATATTATGTCAAGGCACACCTTCTGCATCCTCTGCAAAAAACAGAATGAAAAAATATTGAATCTCTGGCTCACAGTGAAGGTATTTGTGCACCCAGTAAACGACCATTTCCGCGAAATCGCAAAAAAAGACAAAAATAATGTGTCAGATGCCTTCAGACATTTTCTATAGCACTGACAGTCCATTTTCAGGTTTACATCATTGAAACAGGATGTCACAATTATTATAAACTTGACTAGGTGATGCTGTGATCACTGTGAGTGCCACAGTGGTTGATTTTGTATCCCTACCCCCAAGTTGTAAAAATACACAAAATTAATTAGAAAAAATTGCTTACGTTATTCCATTTTATTTTGACCTCTCTTTACCTATTAAGTTTCAATAATGTGAGCATAAAGTGCAAGAAAATAAGTAAAGTCGGCATCCTTTACGGTACATTCGTGGTGAATGATAACATTTTCCCATTTAAAATTGCCGAATTGGGAAACGTACGTTGTTTCCGGTACCCACAGAAATTTTGTACTCAACCGATAGGTCTTTGTTAGGTTTTATTGGTTAGGATAGAGTACCACAGTTACTCCCAACCTGATTTTGTGATGCTATGATGCATTTAGGGGCCACAGTGGCTGAATCTGCTGCCCTACCCCCATTTTACCAGTACGCAAAATAATCATAAAAATTGCTTACATCATACTCCTCTGTTTAAATATTTTTTGTTGCCAGTTTTTTTTTTTAAGTATGCATATTGAGCATAACAAGTTGTGATCATTTCATTAATTTCAATGTAACCCATCAATTTAATTGTAACTATTTTTAACTGGCTGGTCTTTTATGTGATATTTTACCTAGCGTAAGGCGGGTCTAGTAAGGTCTCCCCTTTTCCTTTCATTTATTTTCATCTAGAAATGTGTAAATATGAATGCGTAATAAAGTTTCATGGTTCCTAATAGCCAAAACAATGTTATCAAAATACTTAGTTTCCACATGTCGACCACGAGATCTCCACTTCCACCTTCTGCAACGTTCAATTTTTTATGGCCGTCTTTAAATCTTATATTGTTCTGGATGCCAATAAGTAAGCTGTCAAGAGCTAGGCAGCATGTTTTCAGAGTTTGGTGTATAGGGGCATGTCTTCTGGTCAGAACTGCCAGCAGACCGCTTCTGTGTATGGACATGTTTGGAGAATGTGCTAAGGAGACTGATTTTCTACGCCAAATTCGCATAGGGCTGTTTCCGCATGACCCAATCCTTCGAGGTGAGTCCAGCAGGGTCCTTACGGTCTGTGAACATCATTGTGAAAGTTGTTAAAAAATGACAAGGCTTTTTCAGGGCCCTGGAAAGTCTGTCAATTTCAGTCCTTTTTCTTAAAGTCTGTGAAAGTTTGTACAAAATTACAACGTGCTGGCAGACTTTTGTCTACTTCTTTTTTTTTTTTTTTTTTTCTCCCCCAATTTGTGACTATTCCATTGCGAACGATCATGCTGACGCTTGTTGCAAGTGATCTATATTTAGCTCTGATCATAAAGTGACTGCATGGCCTTTCTGCCGAACATTCTGATTGGTTGTTTACGCTTCTACCGAAGTCCGCCATTCGCTAAGCGTTCTTTTATTTTGGTATCTCTTCATGCATTAGGCACGGAAGCTTCAAATAATTGCTGATACAGAGTGATCTGATTAAAGTGTGTAAACCTTCAGGCTTGATTTTGGGTTTGTGAAACGTTCCTGCTTTTCTGTATGGACCCAGTCCAGAGTAATCAGTGCGTAGATGAAAGATGGTGGCCTGGCTCTCCCTGTTCAGCTTGTTGATGTCATCTGCCCACGGGCTGCAGCCGCCATTCTGCTGTTGCCAATCACTTTGTTGTTGTAGTGTCTCCATTCCCAGCTAGTCCAGAATGCACTGGAATCCACTGCAGCACTATTTTGTGGACAGGGCATCCAGTCTATCTTGAAGCTTCTTGGTGAGATCAGTGGATCAAGCTGCTGCCTTTCCCTAGCTAGTGCTCTGCTGCTGTGTGGAGCACCTGCAGATCTGTACGATAGTTGGAGCTGTTGCCACCAGCTGGTAAGGATCGAGAGGGAGGTAGTAGTGCGGTCTGCACAACAGATGTACACGCCACTTCCTTCATTCCGCACGGCATCTTGTGTGGTATCACAGCTGCAGTGAGGGTAGCGTTTGTGCACAACCTCCAGCAAGATGGCTTTGTGCGGTGCCGCGACCTTTGGCAAAGAGTCCTGGAACATTGTTTATGTTGTCTTGAAGGCTCTTTCGAGATGTCCAGGTATCTGTAGGGAGCTGTTCACACATCTTTGGGCTTGGTTCCAGGACGTCAGTGTTAGCCCTTTGCAGGACCTTCAGTTGGCGGTTCAGATTTGGGCGGTTCTGATTTGGACATTTCTGACGGTTCTTGGTCTGCTCCTGTAGTCTCCTATGCTGTCGGTGTTTAGTAAGTTTCTTCATCGTGTGTGCTGTTCTGCATTCCAGTGGCTCTAATGTCCTCCATTTCCTAAATTGGGGTGCTCCAGATGGCTCTAAGAATGTCACTGCATCATGAGAATGACCCATGTTCTGCATCTTGTCAAGCCTGGCTTTTTGGCTTTTGCAGACAGTGTTTCATGTTGTCGATGTATCTTGGTACCGCACGACTGGTCTGACCGAGCAGGTGTTTGCTTGTGCCAGGATGCTGTAATTTGCGCCAATGTGGTCCCCACCAGTTTCTTCATCAGAGACGTTTTTTTTTTTTTGCAGCTCTAGCTTCCATGGCTTCAATGTGAGGCCTCCACGTGAATCCAGTAATTTATTTGTTGCCAGTAAAGTTGGCCTGTCTGTCTTTGGTACTCGAAGGTCTCCAGTTTTGAGGTGACCTCTTCCGTCTGATTGAAAGAGATGGTCTAGCTCAGTTTGAGTGGCCTCTTTCAGTCCAGCTGCTGACTATTGGCAGCATCCTGGATTCTGGAGGATGCTATTTCTTTATGTTTTCTGGAGGATGCTTTTTCTTTATGTTCTGCTGCGCTCCACACTGCAAAGTCATCCGCATGGAGGATGTTCGAGACGAACCTTGGTACTGTTGTACTGATGTCATTAATGTAGACCAAAAACAGCATTAGACACAACATCTCCCTGAGGTACACCTTCCCCGAGTTTGACAAGAGTGCTGAATGTGCAGACGATAGAAGCTTCAGCGGCAGCCCCTGTTAAGCATGCCTTAAATAAAAAGAATTACAATTAAATTGATGGGTCACATTGAAATTAATGAAATTATCACAAATGTTTATGCTCAATATGCATATTTTGTTAAGAAAACTGGCAACAAACATATTTAATCAGAGGAGCAATTGTTATGATCATTTTTCGTTCCTTTGCATACAGGTAAAATGGGGGTAGGGCAGCAGATTCAGCCACTGTGGCCCCTAAATGCATCACAGCATCATAAAATCAGGTTGGGAGTAACTGTGGTACTCTTTCCTAAACAATAAAATCTAAAAAAGACCTATCAGTTATATACAAAATTTCTGAGGGCATCGGAAACAACATACGTTTCCCAATTCGGCAATTTTAAATGGGAAAAAGCTATCATTCACCACGAACATACCGTAAAGGATGCCGACTTTCCTTATTTTCTTGCACTTTATGCTCACATTATTCAAACGTAATAGGTAAAGAGAGGTCAAAATAAAATGGAATAACTTAAGCAATTTTTTCTAATTAATTTTGTGTATTTTTACAACTTCGGGGTAGGGATACAAAATCAACCACTGTGGCACTCACAGTGATCACAGCATCACCTAGTCAAGTTTATAATAATTGTGACATCCTGTTTTAATGATGTAAACCTGAAAATGGACTGTCGGTGCTATAGAAAATGTCTGAAGGCATCCGACACATTATTTTTGTCTTTTTTTGCGATTTCGCGGAAATGGTCGTTTACTGGGTGCACAAATACCTTTACTGTGAGCCAGAGATTCAATATTTTTTCATTCTGTTTTTTGCAGAGGATGCAGAAGGTGTGCCTTGACATAATATTGCCTGATTTGGGTTTCTGGAATGAATTCTGATTTATTTAGAGGAAAATGTTTCTCAACCTCATTTTAGCACCTGCGAAGAGCGTGAATGGGGGTACCCTTGCGCCATCGGCTATATCTCTGGTGTGTTCCTAAGGATTTTCGGGGAACATGGCTTAAACATCTCAGGACATACTAAGGAACACTTTGAAACCCATCTTATTGAGTACTGGGGGGGGGGGGGGGGGGGTGCACGGTAGACCTTCCTAGCTTATGGACTACGCGCGCGAGAGAGAGAGAGACTGAGAGAGAGAGAGAACTGAACGAACGGGGATTACCCTTGGGCACGAAGTAGGCCGAGTGTCTAATACACAAAGTCTGCAAAACACCGAACCCGAAGGCAAACTTTACTATCACCTTCAAATCAAGCTGAGGCCGGACTACCTCGGGGAAAAACGGGAGGGCCACGGAAAAAAAAAAACAAAAAAAAAAACCCATGAAACCCAGCATTTAGCACGGTACACAACGATTGTTGTTACATTGCTTGTATCACATATCCACTGTTCCAGCCACTCAGTGCATGGAAATTTAAATCTAGGTCCCCCACAAGGGGGGTCCAGATATTTAGCCGGTGTGGACAGCTGTTTTGGACTTGGCGACCTTTTCTGCACACCATCGGCAATACTGGAGGAGGCAGGAAATTCTGCCTACCTGCAATGACAACCACAGTTTTACTGTGGTGTCTGCAGTGGCATACATTCCATGCCACCACCTAGAGTTAAATTTCCATGCACCCTAAAAGAGAACCTACCAAAAGGGGGGAAGGGGTTGCAGTCGATATTGTAGTAATAAATGAAAAGAAAAGGGGAGACTGCCAGTGCTAGGCCTAATATTTTAGGAAGGTTGCAAAGTAAAGTAGGTTATAGCACTGTCAGGGGAGAGAAATGTGCATGATCGACCAGTGATCATAGATCTACTGTGGCCGAAGCACCAAAAAAAAAAAAAAAAAAAAAGAAAAAAGAGATAGGAAAGAGAGGGGGCGCTAAGAAAGTGACTGAAAGCCTCTTGGCTTGACTTCGCGAACGAAGATTTTATAGGAGTTGCCCACGACGTCTGCAGGCTTGTTCGTGGCTGCGGAGGCCAATCCGAGACAGGCAGGTTCGACCGCAGTGGCTGCAGGGGAAGGTATGGCCAGGGTTCTGAGCTGCGGCAACTCTGTTTTTTCTCCTGAGGCGCTTGTCTTTAAGGTTAGCTCTGTGAGAGTCCTCAAAGGAGACAGCTGCCTTGTAAATGGTGGAGCGCCAGGTGTCACGGTCTGCAGCAAGCGAAGACCACTGGTGGTGGTCGATTTGTCAGGCACTAAGTGACTTCTTGAGACAATCTTTGTATCTCTTCTTTGGTGCCCCTCTGTCACGGTGTCCAGTAGCAAGCTCGCCGAACAGGGTGATCTTTGGTAGGCGATGATCCCGCTGGAGACATGCCCCGCCCAGCGGAGCTGTGTCCGCAGCAGCAAAGCCTCGATGCTCACAGTTTCAGCCTGTTCAAGGACCTCGACGTTGGTGACATAGTCACTCCAGTGAATGCCCAGGATGGTACGTAGGCAGCGCTGGTGGAAGCGTTCGAGGAGTCGTAGTTGGCTGCGGTAGAGGGCCCAGGACTCGGAACCATACAGCAGGGTGGTGAGGACCACAGCTCTGTACATGCTGATCTTGGTGCCTGTTTTCAGCTGTTGATTGTGCCACACCCGCTTGAAAAGTCGCCCGAAAGTGCTGTTCGCTTTTGCCAGCCTGCTGTCAAGCTCCTTGTCCAGCTTGGCGTCCGACGTGATAATGCAGCCAAGGTAAGTAAACTGGTGCACTGACTTTAGTTCAGACTCGCCAATGGTGATGTGAGGAGGGCGATACACTGTCTTGGGTGCCGGCTGATGGAGGACCTCTGTCTTTTTCAGACTGACCTCGAGTCCAAAGAGCTGGGCAGCATCTGCGAAGCAAGACGTGATGCGCTGCAGGGCTCTCTCTGTGTGTGCAACGAGGGCAGCATCATCAGCAAAAAGCAGCTCACGAATCAGTTGGTCTAGGGTTTTCGTGTGGGCCTGCAGTCGTCTGAGGTTGAACAGGCTGCCATCGAGACGATACCTGATGTACACTGCATCGTCATCATCGAGGTCCACTGTGGCCTGCTTCAACATCATGCTAAAAAAGATGGTGAAGAGGGTCGGTGCCAGCACGCAGCCCTGCTTTACGCCGTTGAGAATAGGGAATGGTTCTGAGAGGTCATTGTTGAGTCTGACCTGGCCTTACTGGTCCTCGTGTAGCTGGACAATCATGTTGAGGAACTTTGGGGGACGGCCAAGTCGCTCCAGGATCTGCCACATGCAGACCTGTGCACCCCGAAAAATGACTTGGTGTATTTCCCAGGCCAAAAAGTGTAATTTACAAAACTTTGGAGTAATTCATCAACATAAATGTTTTCTCACGCCTTTTTAACTTTACACTCAAATATTATTCAAAGGCACTCAAAGCATGATGTCAATTATACATACCAAAATCAAGTTGATCACTTCACAACATATCACACAGCACTTCACTGTTTCCAGAAATCTGCCAGTACCACCGAGATTCACGCAAGGGGAGAGTACTCACAATGACACGCCTCAAAACAAGATCAGCAAAAGTGAAAGTACACTGGCAGTTCAAAATTTCAATATCACATAAGCAATAAAGTATCTACATATTGTTATAGAGGAGAACAAACAGAACACAACACACCAAAAAATTATCTTTCTATCTTTATTGGTTCAAAAGTTATGGGCAAAAATGTACGGCAAATATTTCGCAGTTTTTACCCAAAATCGGTCGACAGTAAGATATTGCCCAGTTCAGGCCAGCCTAACACAAAAGATATTGAGTACAGACATCCCAGAATTGCAGAATTGTATCTCTATATAATATAGAAGAAGCCCAATTTTTTCCAGGTTCATAAGCCAGGAACCTTTACAACGCTGATGCCCTAAAAAAGCTAAAAAGTGAGTTTTACAAGGCGGCCGAATGGCCCTCTGAGTGTAAAAACTTCAAAATAGCGTATTTCGGTCATTTCTTGTCCAATTTTAAAAATTCAAACTGTGTTTTGCTACGATTTTAAAGCTCTTTTAAGTAAAAGAAAAGCAATAATTGAAAAACCACCATATTCTTTACCCCCACCCCACCCCTACATAAACATCAGCTGCCCCCCCCCCCCCCCCCCCCCCCCCCGCCCCACCCACCCCCTCCAAACGCATACTGGCAAACGCATAACTGTTGAGTAGCTTTCTGCAAACCATTCATTAATAAGCCAATCTCTCCACATCACACGTAGTACTGCTGTTTGCATGCAGTGTGTCTTGCTGTGACATCTGCATGCTGTCCAGGAAAGTCATCTCATCCAAGAATGTGATGGACGAACGTCTGTCTCCCTTCATGCTTTTTCATGTCGCATCTTCAGGTGTACCTGGAGCAATAGTTTGTTATTCACTGATGCCTCAATGTTCTTCCTTCTTCCTTTACCAGTGTGGATAAACACTCCAAATCTAAGAATTCTGAAGAAATTTCTGCAATTGGAAACAACACAGGATTTTAACAATGATGCAACAACACCTAGACAGTTAACAATGATGTGTGTGTCACTGAGAGAGAGAGCAGAGCGAAGGGAGGGGTAATATTTCACCACATTTGCTTATTTGGTCTTTACAAATGTCTGAGGGGGCCATCTCAAGCAGTACATGCCACACAAAAAACATAACGCGAAAGCGAAACAACTTTTCTAGCAGACGACGGTCCCACTTCCGGTCTAGACTTCATTCGACACATCGTTTTCGATCGCTAGTTTACCCATTTTAAGACCACCATATACCCATGGAATTTATTGAACATGTTTAGAAAACCCTATTCTATTACCTACATTCGTGTTTTGTTTTTTGATGTAAACATACGCCTGCAGTTGTGACCGATCTCTCACAGTCAATAACGCGAAAGTGAAACAACTTTTCAAGCAGACGACGGTCTCACTTCCGGTCTAGACTCTCATTCAACACATCATTTTCGATCGCTACTTTACCTGTTTAAAGACCATCATATACCCATGGAATTAATTTAGCATGTATAGAAAACCCCACTATATTACCTACATTCGTGTTTTGTCTTTTGATATAAACATACGCCTACAGTTGTGACCGATCTCTCACGCACTGCATGCGGTCATCGCTTCACACAAAACCTACCACGGCCAGTGTGGAAATATGCACATTACGTCAAATTATCGCACAAACATTACCCAAATCTTAGGTTAAGTCACAACAACACATTGTAGAACCATTATCAAGCAAACAAAAACGCATTTCTTACCTATATCACGCTGGAGATTGCTCAAAACCGTCGTGTGTTCGTCGCACGCCATGGCTGCCATTGTGAATAACATGAAAGCGAAATGGCCAACGAGAGGACTCGCTTTTTGACAAAGCTACTCTTCCCGGTTGAAGCTATCGCATTTCTGATTTGTCCAAATTAAAGAGAAAAACATGGGCTTTCCAAAAAGTATAACCTTCTAGGGGGTTATTTTTCGAAAATCACATTGAAAATTGCATTTTTAAAAATCTATTACTGGGCTAAATTTAAGAAAATATTACACTTCTTTATATCAATGTGTAGATCTGAACTCGGTCAATGGCATTTTGCTATTTTTAGATGTGTAGCTTGCATGGGGAGGAGTAGCTAGTCGTTTTCCCGAGGGGGTTGATTGCGGGTTGGCGCGGTACAGTTGCCAACACAGCGCGTTCAGGCCCGAGGGTGCGTTTTTAAAAATTGGCTGAAAATGATCGGTTGCACTCCCAATAATAAGAAAGACATTTTTAAAAAGAGAAATAGCTCAACTTTATTGATGTATGCACTTGACTGCAGTATGCAAGCATTTTGTTGGTACAATCGCAGTTTCAAAGATGAGTAAAATGCGTGTTGCGGCGCCGCTGCGGACGGTCAGCGGCGAGCCCTGCCAGTACCTGAGCCGTACTAGTAGAAGTGCTGTAATTAATTTTAGAAACTGGGAATTTTTGGTAGGCGTAAAATTTTGCTCAAAGGCGTATTTGGCGTAAAATAAAATTTTGGTGTAAAAATTACGCCAAAATCGTAAGAGTGCACAGGTCTGCACATGCTTTGCCTGCTCACAGTGTCGAACGCTTTTGTTAGGTCGACACGAAATGTTACGTACAGCCCTTTTTTAGTTGTTCTGCTCGCGGCACTTCTCCTGTAACTGTCTCAGCACAAAGACCATATCGGTGGTGCTCCTGTTTGCTCTGAAGCCACACTGGCCCTCTGGGAGTTGGTCTTCAGCGATGGCAGGTACCAGCCGATTCAGGAGCAGCCTTGCAAGGACTTTCCCAGCAATGGACAGCAGGGTAATTCCCCGATAGTTGGAACAGTCAGACTTCTCGCCTTTGTTCTTGTACAGGGTGATAACGACTGCATCACGGAGATCTTTTGGTAGTGTTCCTTCCTCCCAGCAGCAGGAAAAGAGGTCATGGAGCTTGTTGTGCAGTGCTATGCCTCCATGTTTCCAGATCTCTGGCAGTATTCCATCAATGCCTGCTGCTTTGCCACTCTTGAGCTGGTGGATGGCTGTGAGGGTCTCTTCAGCGGTGGGCGGTTCGTCCAATTCAACCAATTACTGGGAGGTGTGGGATTTGTAGGACGACTGCTTCTTGAACAGTGCGCTCAGCGCTGAAGAGGCTCTGAAAGTATTCCGACCAGCGGTTCAAGATGGAGGTATTATCTGTGAGGAGTGCCTGGCCATTCGCGCTTCGCAGGGGACTTTGTACCAGGTGCCTGGGGCCATACACTGCTTTCAGTGCTTCGTAGAAGCCCCTGTAGTCACCATTGTCAGCACAAAGCTGGGTCCTCTGTGCAAGTCTGGTCCACCACTCATTCTGGAGATCTCTGAGCTTGCGCTGGAGACTGCTGCAGACGAGGCGGAAAGCAGACTTCTTCACAGGGCAGGAAGGCTGGGCTAGGTGGGCCTGATGGGCGGCTCTTTTTTTTTTTTGCTAGGTGTTCCTGGATCTCTACATCATTTTCGTCAAACCAGTCTTTGTTCTTCTTTCTGGCGAAACCCAAGACTTCTGCAGAGGATTTTGCAATAGCAGTTTTCAGTTGTTCCCAAAGTGTTTCAGGGGAGGAGTCTACTGGGTCCGCTGTGTCTTTGAGCCTGCGCTGTAAATCTGTCTGAAAGGCAGCTTTCACATCGTCACGCTGAAGGCTGGCAACATCAAGCTTTTTCTTGGGGGGCCCCCATTACTTGGGTTTTGGCTTGAAGTGGAGCCTGAGTTTGCAGCGGACAAGGCGGTGGTCAGTGTGGCACTCTGCGCTGGGCATCACTCTGGTGAGGAGGACGTCACTGCGGTCCCTCTGACGCACTAGGACATAGTCGATAAGGTGCCAGTGTTTGGAGCGAGGATGCATCCAGGTGGTCTTTTGACTGTCCTTTTGCTGAAAAGTAGTGTTGGTGATGACCAGTTGCTGCTCCGCACAGAACTACAACAGTAGGCAGCCATTGTCATTGCAGTTCCCCACGCCATGCTTGCCGAGGACTCCTTTCCAGGCTTCAGAGTCCTGGCCCACTCTGGCGTTGAAGTCGCCAAGGATGATGACTTTGTCGTCTGCAGGGATACTCTGTAGGAGGCTGCGCAGGTCAGTGTAAAACTTGTCCTTTTCAGCAGGCTCTGCCAGGAGGGTTGGGGAGTACACACTGAGAAGGGTGACGTGCTGCTGGTGTCTCAGTGGGAGTGTCTCCCATGAGCTGTCATGGTTAATTTGCTAGGCAGATTTAACCCTTCACTGCTGGTGGATGTAAAATTATTCCTTTAAATGCAGCGCAAATTCACCACCAAATAATCCGAACAATCCAAGGAACACAGATTTGAATAAGGTCAGCCCTGAGTGGCTGGAACAGTGGATATATGATACGCCCCCCCGTAGCGGGCGTATCACATATCCACTGTTCCAGCCACTCAGTGCGTGGAAATTGCGACCTCTTCAGCACACCATCGGCAATACTGGAGGAGTCAGGAAATTCTGCCTACCTGCAATGACAACCACATTTTACTGTGGTGTCTGCAGGGGCATACATTCCATGCCACCACCTAGAGTTAAATTTCCATGCACCCTAAAAGAGAACCTACCAAAAGGGGGGGAAGGGGTTGCAGTCGATATTGTAGTAATAAATGAAAAGAAAAGGGGAGACTGCCAGTGCTAATATTTTAGGAAGGTTACAAAGTAATGTAGGTTATAGCACTGTCAGGGGAGAGAAATGTGCATGATCGACCAGTGATCATAGATCTACTGTGGCCGAAGCACCAAAAAAAAAAAAAAAAAAAAAGAGATAGGAAAGAGAGGGGGCGCTAAGAAAGTGACTGAAAGCAATGCATATGGAAGCCCCCCCCCCCCCCCCCCGAAGGAGGGCGTATCACATATCCACTGTTCCAGCCACTCAGTGCATGGAAATTTAAATCTAGGTCCCCCCCAAGGGGGAGTCCAGATATTTAGCCGGTGTGGACAGCTGTTTCGGTCTTGGCGACCTCTTCAGCACACCATCGGCAATACTGGAGGAGGCAGGAAATTCAGTCTCCCCTTTTTTTTTCAGTAATAGATTATCGGTAGGCCGAGTGGAGAGGTAGGTAGTTGTGAAAAGAAAAAGGAGGGGGGCGGGGGGTGATGAGAGAGAGAGAGAGAAGAAAAGGGGGGGACGGAGGGGGTGGGGGGGGGGGTGAGGCCGGTGGGAGCGGGGCATCCTATTGGGCCTGCCTAGAACTGTCTACATTACTACAATAGAAAGGGGGATGGGGGGGGGGGGGGGGAGGGGAGAGGACAGTTCAGATAACAAAGAGAAAGAATGTAAGCGGAACTCAAACAGAAGCGACACAGTATGGTAAAGGTACAGCTAGCAGATTAGAATGTCACAGCGGGTTAGTTAAACTGAAAAATGTTCATCTTTCATATTCATCCCAAGTGGTGCCACAGTCGGTGCCTAGTTTATTAATCAGACATTTTTCTCGGTCTTTCCTGGCCCACCTCGCGCTGGGACCATACGGCGTTGAGGCGCGTCCCCTGGGTGGTGGATAGGGGGCCCCTCGTGAGAGGGGTGCACCGAATGAAATAAGGTGCCGTGAACCAACATGGTCTAAGGGAAGGTGACCCCGACAGAAAACCCCTGGTCCTCCTAGTAAGGGGGTTGGGCGTGGGGGTAGCTTCCCCACCCTGCAAAAAAGGAAATAGCTACAAAAACGCCGACGAAAAGACTAACAGTAATTCCTTTCCTGGAGGAGGAAGGTTCTTCTACTAGAAGACTTATGACGTCCTGTGGTGAAAGCCGGAAGTCTTCGGAAGCCACAGGACCGAGCCGCCTCTCTCTATCCAGGGATACAACCATGGGCACATGGAACGTCAAGACCATGTACCAGAGCGGCAAGGCCGCCCAGATAGCAGCGGAAATGCAAAAGTACAACCTTTCCCTGCTAGGCATCAGTGAAGCCAGATGGACTCAGTCTGGCCAGAAAAGGCTGTTAAGTGGGGAGATGATTCTGTATTCAGGTCATGAAGAGGAGAATGCCCCCCATACAGAAGGAGTAGCACTCATGCTGTCACCAGTGGCACAGAGAGCGCTGATGGGCTGGGAACCTCTTGGGCCAAGAATTATAACAGCAGCCTTTAGAACCAAGAAAAAGCTCAAGCTGAACGTCATCCAGTGTTATGCGCCCACCAATGACAGTGACGAGGAAGAGAAACAAGAGTTCTACGACCGACTCCAGAGTGCCGTGGACAAATGTGCGGAGCGAGACATCACCATCGTCATGGGCGATTTTAATGCCAAAATAGGGGAGGACAACACCGGATACGAAGAGGTGATGGGGAGACAGGGACTAGGCTCGGAGATGAGTGAGAACGGGGAGAGGTTTGTAGACTTTTGTGCTCTAAACCGACTTGTCATTGGAGGCAGCATCTTCCCACACAGAAGAATACACAAAGCAACTTGGGTCTCACCTGACCATACAACAGAGAACCAAATAGACCATATCTGCATTAGCAAGAAATTTAGAAGATCCCTTCAAGATGTTCGAGTGAGGAGGGGAGCAGATGTCGCCTCAGACCACCATCTGCTTACCTTAAGAATGAAGCTCAAGCTAAAGAAAAGCCGCACAGAGACAACAAGAAGACAGCGCTATAAGGTAGGCCTAGTGAGAGAAACTGGAGTTAGAGAAGAGTTCAAACTGGTGCTGTCCAACCGGTTTCAAGTGCTACAGGAGCTAGTAAATGAAGAGGAGGCGGTCACCACAGAGCAGCAGTGGAAGGCAGTTAGAGAGGCGCTGAACTCAACCTGCAAAGACACTGTAGGGTTCAGGAAACACCACCACAAGGACTGGCTGTCGGCACAGACCTTGAAGAAGATAGAAGCGAGGAAGCAGAAGAAAGCAGCGGTCAACAACAGTCGCACGAGAGCAGCCAAAGTAAGGGCACAGGGGGAATACTCGGAAGCCAACCGCGAGGTGAAGAGGAGTATCATGGCAGACAAGAGGGCCTACACAGACAGCCTGGCAGCAGAGGCAGAAAAGGCAGCAGGCAGCGGCAACATGAAACAGCTCTACGACATTACCAGAAGATTGTCGGCTAAGTATGGCCATACAGAAAGACCAGTAAAAGACAAAGAAGGCAAGCCTATTGCAGACAGAGCAGACCAACTCGACAGATGGGCCGAGTATTTTGAAGAGTTACTGAACAGACCTAGCCCACCCGACCCCCCCGACATCCAGCCGGCAGAGACCGACCTACCCATCAGCTGTGACAGACCCAGCCGGGAAGAGATCAGAAAAGCAGTGGCATTTTTGAAGAATGGCAAAGCAGCAGGGCCAGATGGCATCCCAGCGGAGTCTGTCTGAAAGCAGACCTAGAGACAACAGTTGAGATGCTGTACCCACTGTTTGGAAAGATCTGGGAAGAGGAGGTGATGCCAGCTGACTGGAAGGAGGGGTACCTAATCAAGCTTCCCAAGAAAGGCGACCTCAGCAAGTGTTCCAACTACAGAGGAATCACCTTGCTGTCAGTACCAGGAAAGGTCTTCAACAGGATCATCCTAGAGAGAATGAAGAGCTCCGTTGACCCCCAGCTGAGAGACCAGCAAGCAGGATTCAGGAAGAACCGATCATGTACAGACCAGATCGCCACTCTCCGCATCATCGTGGAACAGTCTCTGGAGTGGAGCTCCCCACTGTACGTCAACTTTGTGGATTATGAGAAAGCATTTGACAGCGTGGACCGAGAGACTCTGTGGAAACTCCTACGACACTACGGTGTACCCACAAAGCTCGTCCGCCTGATCAAGAGCAGCTATGATGGCATGACATGTCGCGTGATCCACGAAGGGCAGTTCACCAGAGAGCTCCAGGTCAGAACTGGTGTCAGGCAGGGGTGTCTGCTGTCTCCGTTCCTCTTCCTACTGGCCATAGACTGGGTCATGAAGATGACCACAGAGCACAGACGAAGTGGAATACAGTGGACACTGTGGACACAGCTGGACGACCTCGATTTTGCAGACGACTTGGCATTACTGTCCCACACTCATCAACAAATGCAGGACAAGACCACGAGGCTTGCTGACATCTCGTCCCAAGTGGGCCTCACCATTCACAAACAGAAAACAAAGACAATGAGGCTGAACGCAACCAGGGAAGAACCAGTCTTGCTTGCTGGCACCCCGTTGGAGGAGGTGGAGTCCTTCACCTATCTCGGGAGCATCATAGACAAAAAAGGCGGCACTGATGCAGATGTCAGAGCACGAATCGGTAAAGCCAGAGCAGCCTTTCTCAGTTGAAAAAAGTGTGGAGTTCCAGAGAGCTGTCACAACACACCAAAGTCCGGATTTTCAACTCCAATGTAAAAGCAGTTCTCCTATATGGAGCAGAGACATGGAGATTGACAAAAACCACAGTCAACAGAGTACAGACCTTCATGAACAGTTGCCTTAGAAGAATTTTGAAAATCCACTGGCCAGAGAAGATCAGCAACGTCAGACTCTGGGAGAGAACAGAGCAGATAACAGCAAAGAATGAAATTGAGCGAAGAAGATGGGGATGGATCGGTCACAGTCTGAGAAAGCCAGCTTCCAGTATCACTAGGCAGGCATTGTCATGGAACCCCCAGGGAAAGAGGAAAAGAGGTAGGCCGAGAAACTCCTGGCGTCGAGACCTCCAAGCAGACATCAAGAGACTGGGAACCACCTGGAGTAGAATCGAAGGAGAAGCACAGGACAGGAGTTGCTGGAGGTCTCTCGTCGACGGCCTATACCCGGGTAGGGGTGACAGGCGTAAGTAAGTAAGTTTCCTGGCCCAGATATTGCTGGCTTGCATAAGCCAGAGGCCTTCAGTTAACCCGAATGTCCGAGACTGAGTGATCGGCCTGGTTGAAATGTCGTCTGACCGGTGTGTTGGTATTTGACCGACTGGAGATGTTCTTTGAAACGGTCGTCATTTTGGTGGTTCTTTCTGTCTCTCCAATATATCCGCTGTAGTTGGCCGCATTTCACACAGGAGATGACACTGAAATCACGTTGTACACGCCGGTGAAGTATCTATGTTGAATTTATAACGTGGACCATTCACCACAGTGGTCAGTGGAAGGGAAAATAAAGGGACACGACTTGCAATTAGGAACATCATTGCAAGGTGTGGAGCCTGAGTGGTGCCTGAGGGTCTGGTGGTATGACGAGGCTTCAGAGTAGAACGAACAAGCATGTCCCTTAAATTAATGTCCCTCTTGTAAGCCACCAACGGAGATTCTGAAAAGATATCGGCGGACTCTTTGCTGGACGACAGAAGACCACAGTTGGACAGAAGTATTTTACGAACCGGATTGGTGTGGGGATGGTAGATCATTATTGGTGACGATAGGCCTGTCACTAATGGTCTAGGCAGTGGTAATAACCTGCAGTGTTTTCTAGCGACTAAGTTTTTGTACCTTTTGGAGAGATGGTAATGTAAATAAAAATCCAGCCATTTCTTTGGATTTAACATCGTCTGATTCTTCGGAACAGATTCTTTTCAGCCGAAGAAACTGGGAATATGGGATGCTGTTCTTAGTAGTCTGTTTTGGGTTATGCGAAGAGTGGTAGTCGAGGTAGGAATGCGAGTCGGTAGGTTTGTAATGGATTTAAGTTTTTAACTGACATTCCGCAGTCAATACAGATGTTCATGTCCAGAAACTGAGTCGACTGAAGTAGCTGAGATAGTGTATGTGAACTTGATTGATGGGTGAAGTTCTGCACGAAGTGAATGAAGTCTACAGAGTTCAGCTGGGGTCATGTCAGGTTTGTAGCTCCTATTTCGTCATCGATGTAGCGTTTATACATCTCAGGGACAGGCCCGGTGTCATTTCTGAAGTATTTGTTGCTCAAGGAATCCCATGAAGAGGCAAGCATAGCTGGGTCCCATTTTCGTGCCCATCGCTACGCCACTGCACTGAGCGAAGATGACCCCATCAAAGGTGAAACTGTTCAGAAAGAGAACTAATTCAGCCAGACGTAGAAGTGTATGAGTAGGACTAGGAGGTTGATTCTGACTTCTTTGGTTGAGAAAGAATGCAAAGAGCATTGAGGCCATCATTGTGTGGTATGAATCTATATGGAGAAGTAACACCAAGGTAAAAGTTCAGGTTTTAAAAGTTGTTTCTGGTTGACTTGGTCTATGATCTCTAGAGCATGGTTGGTGTCTTTAATGTAGGTAGGTAGAGACTGGACCTGCAAAGGGTTGACAGATGATGTCCAGGTATTCGGAGTTGTGTTCTGTGTGACAGCTATGGGGCGGCCGGGGTTGTTTAGTTTGTGATTTTTTTGGGTGGAGAAGGTAAAAGTTTGGTTGTTTAGGCCGCGTATTTATGAGTAGGTCAGCTGTTGAAGGAAGCTCTTCTATAAGAATCATCTCTTCCGTTTTGGAGATGCGCTTTTGATCAGCTTGGAGAGAGCTTGCGTCAAGTTGTTGGTAGTGTTCCGGGTTCTGTCTGTAGGCCTCTTTGACGTACATGTGTCCCAAACAACGGCGGCGTCTCCTTTATCGGCTGGTTTGTTCACGTTTGCTCGCGCTCACACACTCTTGTAGCTCGTGTTCACTTTCTCTCAGTCTCTCCCTTTCATCGTTAACGTCATTTTTATTTACTTCTTTTTTACGCACTTTAAAAAAAAAATTTACGTCACATCCTTCACTGAGATGCCACATTCCTTCTGCGATAAATGAAGATATTATCTTATATGAAGATATTATATGATCTTTCTATTTGTTTATTTTGAAAAAGGGTATTAACCCGAAATATTAATAAATTGTGTTGTAACTGTCTTTTCTAAGCGTGATCCTTTCTCCGTCGGGTACTTCTTCACCTGTCATAATGTATGGTGTGTAGCAAAAACCCCACGCATCTGGCGCAGCTCACACATGTACCGTCAGTCTGATCAAGAGCACATTCGATAGAATAAGGATCAGAATTGCCCATGAAAAAAACTAGAACACTGGCCCGGTTGCAGAGGCCACTTTACAACTATGAGAAAATTGTGCAATGTTAAAGGGTTGGCTGCATTAACGTTTGGGTGCAGATGGACAGCAGGCAGCACTATATGCCAACATGCCGCTAGGATTCGTAGCAGAGAATAAGAACTGCGTGCACTATGCTTACATCAACACGTTATCTAGACTAAGAAAAGCAGTCCCCAAACTTTTCCCTCCTTAAAATATGTGCCCCTTTGGAAACATTACTGCATCTTTCATTTGAAAATCCTAATGTCTGAAAATGGCTAAGGTTTGTGTGTCGGGGCATTGAATAACTCAATGAAGAAAGAGACATGCATAGAAAAGACAATTACAAGACAAGTTCTGGGTTTCATGGTCAAGACCTCCATTGCGACTAAGCTGGAAAACCTACCAACGGGTCACTCAGACCGCATCATGTCCATGCGCCTCCCACTGAGACACCAGCAACACGTCACCCTTCTCAGTGTGTACTCCCCAACCCTCCTGGCAGAGCCTGCTGAAAAGGACAAGTTTTACACTGACCTGCGCAGCCTCCTACAGAGTACCCCTGCAGATGACAAAGTCATCATCCTTGGCGACTTCAACGCCAGAGTGGGCCAGGACTCTGAAGCCTGGAAAGGAGTCCTCGGCAAGCATGGCATCGGGAACTGCAATGACAATGGCCGCCTACTGTTGGAGTTCTGTGCAGAGCAGCAACTGGTCATCACCAACACTACTTTTCAGCAAAAGGACAGTCGAAAGACCACCTGGATGCATCCTCGCTCCAAACACTGGCACCTTATCGACTATGTCCTAGTGCGTCAGAGGGACCGCAGTGACGTTCTCCTCACCAGTGATGCCCAGCGCAGAGTGCCACACTGACCACCGTCTTGTCCGCTGCAAACTCAGGCTCCACGTCAAGCCAAAACCCAAGAAATGGGGGCCCCCCCAAGAAAAAGCCTGATGTTGCCAGCCTTCAGCGTGACGACGTGAAAGCTGCCTTTCAGACAGATTTACAGCGCAGGCTCAAAGACATAGCGGACCCAGCAGACTCCTCCCCTGAAACACTTTGGGAACAACTGAAAACTGCTATTGCAAAATCCTCTGCAGAAGTCCTGGGTTTCGCTAGAAAGAAGAACAAAGACTGGTTTGACGAGAACGATGTAGAGATCCAGGAACACCTAGCAAAAAAAAAGAGCCGCCCATCAGGCCCACCTAGCCCAGCCTTCCTGCCCTGTGAAGAAGTCTGCCTTCCGCCTCGTCTGCAGCAGTCTCCAGCGCAAGCTCAGAGATCTCCAGAATGAGTGGTGGACCAGACTTGCACAGAGGACCCAGCTTTGCGCTGACAATTGTGACTACAAGGGCTTCTACGAAGCAGTGAAAGCAGTGTATGGCCCCAGACACCTGGTACAAAGTCCCCTGCGAAGCGCGAATGGCCAGGCACTCCTCACAGATAATACCTCCATCTTGTATCGCTGGTCGGAGTACTTTCAGAGCCTCTTCAGCGCTGAGCGCACTGTTCAAGAAGCAGTCGTCCTACAAATCCCACAACTACCAGTAAAGGTTGAATTGGACGAACCGCCCACCGCTGAAGAGACCCTCACAGCCATCCACCAGTTCAAGAGTGGCAAAGCAGCAGGCATTGATGGAATACCACCAGAGATCTGGAAACATGGAGGCACAGCACTGCAAAACAAGCTCCATGACCTCTTTCTCTGCTGCTGGGAGGAAGGAACACTACCAAAGGATCTCCGTGATGCTGTCGTTATCACCCTGTACAAGAACAAAGGCGAGAAGTCAGACTGTTCCAACTATCGGGGAATTGCCCTGCTGTCCATTGCTGGGAAAATTCTTGCAAGGCTGCTCCTGAATCGGCTGGTACCTGCCATCGCTGAAGACCAACTCCCAGAGGACCAGTGTGGCTTCAGAGCAAACAGGAGCACCACCGATATGGTCTTTGTGCTGAGACAGCTTCAGGAGAAGTGCCGCGAGCAGAACAAAGGGCTGTACGTAACGTTTGTCGACCTAACAAAAGCGTTCGACACTGTGAGCAGGCAAGGCATGTGGCAGATCCTGGAGCGACTTGGCTGTCCCCCAAAGTTCCTCAGCATGATTGTCCAGCTACACGAGGACCAGCAAGGCCAGGTCAGACTCAACAATGTTCTCTCAGAACCATTCCCTATTCTCAACGGCGTAAAGCAGGGCTGCGTGCTGGCACCGACCCTCTTCACCATCTTTTTTAGCATGTTGTTGAAGCAGGCCACAGTAGACCTCGATGATGACGATGCAGTGTACATCAGGTATCGTCTCGATGGCAGCCTGTTCAACCTCAGACGACTGCAGGCCCACACGAAAACCCTAGACCAACCGATTCGTGAGCTGCTTTTTGCTGATGACGCTGCCCTCGTTGCACACACAGAGAGAGCCCTGCAGCGCATCACGTCCTGCTTCGCAGACGCTGCCCAGCTCTTTGGACTCAAGGTCAGTCTGAAAAAGACAGAGGTCCTCCATCAGCCGGCACCCAAGACAGTGTATCGCCCTCCTCACATCACCATTGGTGAGTCTGAACTAAAGTCAGTGCACCAGTTTACTTACCTTGGCTGCATTATCACGTCGGACGCCAAGCTGGACAGGGAGCTTGACAGCAGGCTGGCAAAAGCGAACAGCGCTTTCGGGCGACTTTTCAAGCGGGTGTGGCACAATCAACAGCTGAAAACAGGCACCAAGATCAGCGTGTACAGAGCTGTGGTCCTCACCACCCTGCTGTATGGTTCCGAGTCCTGGGCCCTCTACCGCAGCCAACTACGACTCCTCGAACGTTTCCACCAGCGCTGCCTGCGTACCATCCTGGGCATTCACTGGAGTGACTATGTCACCAACGTCGAGGTCCTCGAACAGGCTGAAACTGTGAGCATCGAGGCCTTGCTGCTGCGGACACAGCTCCGCTGGGCGGGGCATGTCTCCAGGATGGAGGATCATCGTCTACCAAAGATCACCCTGTTCGGCGAGCTTGCTACTGGACACCGTGACAGAGGGGCACCAAAGAAGAGATACAAAGACTGTCTCAAGAAGTCACTTAGTGCCTGCCAAATCGACCACCACCAGTGGTCCTCGCTTGCTGTGGACCGTGACACCTGGCGCTCCACCATTTACAAGGCAGCTGTCTCCTTTGAGGATTCTCGCAGAGCTAGCCTTAAGGACAAGCGGCTCAGGAGAAAAAAACAGAGATGCCGCAACTCAGAACCCTGGCCATATCTTCCCCTGCAGCCACTGCGGTCGAACCTGCCTGTCCTGGATTGGCCTCCGCAGCCACGAACAAGCCTGCAGACGTCGTGGGCAACTCCTATAAAATCTTCGTTCGCGAAGTCAAGCCAAGAGAGAGACACACTTGGCAGTCACCTTTCTGGTCCGTTTTCTTGTCGGGGTCATTAAACAGATAGTTTATAAAAAGTAATATAATTAAACCAAAGGATGCTTCTGAATACTATTAAACAGTGACTGCAAGGGCTAGTGCTGAAGCTACCCCCCAAATTCTACAGCCAGTACTATTAACCCCCTTTAGCATGGGTACTGTTTAAAACTTAAAGTACTGAACAGGTGGTACATTCACAAGGGGGTCAGTCACACCAAGAACATGTCAAATGGTTGGTCTCAGTGAAGACAAAGGGTGACCTTACGAGGGTCAGCTTACAACCGGGTAAATGACTTGTAACACAGTACATGTTAAAGTTCCAAGCCAGAACCCAAATGTTAATGGAAATGTACGAAGGGCATAAATGGGAAAGGGTCCATGTACAGTATATAGCTGTGTGTGTTGCTGTGCATGTTCATATGAATATACAGTGTATTGCAGCCACTGGGAAACAATACCGCCAGATGTATGAACGAGGGGGTTAATGAAGTAGACGCAAGCAAACATTACACTGAAAAATCGGGAGTCCGCAATTTTGCTTATTTTTACTCGATATTTTGCGTATAGCTAGATAAAAGGGAGATATTGAATGAGTTCGGTAACCAGCATTGTACCTCTTGAACTTTTTGAAAGATAATTAAATATTTTGAAATAAAATAGTTTCACGTTTTTGGGATTAACAAAATTGTCATGTATATATCTTTCTTCCGAGCGCACTAAACATCATTCAATAAAGGCACCCAACAGTGAAGCTGACATTCAAAACAGAAGATTTTAATAACATGATGACTTTATTTCCCCAACTGCTCAATCAGTCTTATCACACATTCAGTACATGCCCATCCCCTAGGTTACCTATTTAGTTTCCCATCCCCATGTACGACAAGAGCATTGCTTCCCCTGACCCAAACCCCACCCCTCCCCACCCCACCCCACTGTGCAAAGAACAAATTATACAGTGTTCTGTCTCTCATCAAAAGCAGGTGCCCCAACTGCGTCTGCGGCAGAGGAAAGGGGCACAGTTGTGTCACATGGCATATTTCTTTGTCCACTCGCGACCCACTGCTTCATATCTGGCGCGATCCGTTTTGTACACTTTGGCTATTTCTGGCACAAGTGGATCATCTGGATTGGGGTCTGTCAGCAGTGAGGAGATGGACAGCAAAACTGCAAAAATCAACAAAAACACAGAATTAAATCACAACCACATACCCGTTAGTCTGAAATACACCCACTAGCACTGGTTCTCCTGCTGCTTTTGCAATAAAAAATGTGTGAAGCAGGTTTTCCATTAATGAAAAAATCTCATTATTTGATGGATAGATTTTGACAGGGACGGAACAAATGGAAGGCTGTCCACCACCAAGATGGACAAATCTTAAGAACAATAACTAAAGCATTTTCACACATCTGTCAAATCCCTGTCCTTTGTGATGAGTCGATTAAATTAGTATGCATAGGAAGGTCTTGTCATCAGCAACCCTCATGCCAAATTTGATTGAAAAGTTTGCAAAAACTTTGATTAAAACTACAATTCAAACGATAGCATTTTTCACACATTTACCGACCTCTTGTGACCCTTGACCTTTCCGAGGGGTCATCCAAATTAGGTATCTCTGTATCAAGTTTGGGTTTAAAGTTGAAAATAGCATTTAAGAACAAACAATTTTTTGGTCCAAAATATTTTTTGGGTTCCTATTTAAATATAGGAACAACTTTGAAATGGGGCTCGTCAGAGCACATTCAAAGCACACACATGACGTTTTTGGCGTGCGAGGCAGAAATTCTGGCAAAGAAGATTGATTGATTGATTGTACATTGCTTAGCGTCCCGACAGCAACAAGGCTTTCTCAGGACGTGCCTGCACTGCTTGTGAAAAAAACAGAACATTGAATGTATGTCGCCAGCCGGTCAAATACATTAAATAAACCTAACACATGGGGCCTAAATAAAGCTAAGACCATTTAGCAACACACATCCAATATCAAGAGCGACAGGCAGTGCAGACAGTAGGGAGAGTTTTAAAAAGGCAAACACAGGTGAATGGACAAAGGGTAGACAGAAACACATGCCCCAGAATAGAGAGAAAAACCCACCCTGTGGGGCTGACCAGGGTGACCCTGGGAACTAAAAAATACCTAACCCCACCCAAGTCCCCCAGGGCAGACCCGGGTGGGGGTGGCAAAGAAGAAACGAGATAAAAATGACGTCACGTCTAGCTACGCAAACCTTGCTGGAGAACGTCTTTTTGGCACCAAAGCACCGTGTGTGTGTGCGTGCATGTATGCGACAGCAACTAGAGCCCGCGTTTGAGGATGGATGGACAAGCTTGAAATTTTAGGATATTGTCCCTAAAAGAATAATCTCGGGGAGTATTTTTAAATGTTTTGATTAAGATGCTCACTAGCGAGAAAATGGCCCTTTCACAAAAACCGGGAGTCCGCAATTTTGCTTATTTTTACTCGATATTTTGCGTATAGCTAGATAAAAGGGAGATATTGAATGAGTTCGTTAAACAGCATTGTACCTCTTGAACTTTTTGAGAGATAATTAAATATTTTGAAATAAAAGTTTCACGTTTTTGGGATTAAATTCACGAATTATTTTCTCGAATGATTGATCTTAAAACAATTGAATCTTTTTTACGAAAAAAATAATCTTCTCATTAATAATCGCATGATTTTTCATATAGGGTATTTACATAAGCCTACAGTTTGTCTCGGGTGTCGGGTATGATTAGGTCATTTGTGACCTGTAAGCTCTAGGTGTGAAAATCAGATACTTTTCTGCACCATTTTTTCGGAGATATTTTTAAAACAGCTAACATAACTTTGATTTTTCTTTTACGAAAAAATGACAAATAACACAAGTAGCATTGGCACCGACGTCATGATTGGAGAGGTGTGTAGGGGGCTCTGGATAGAGGTAGCACCTTTGCTGTTCAGCAGCTGCGTCCTACATAGGACGGACGGGCATCACTGGTCCTCATCCATCTCCTTAATCTCTCACGTGCTGGCTCCAAGCGCCACACCCTGGCAAACCACCTCAGCTGGTGGGCCAAACCACATGAGGGGGTGGTGTTCACATTGCACCACTAGGCGGATGAGCTGTTTCTGACAGCCAACGGCTAGAGGACGGAGGAGATCAGGTTGGATCCAACGGCCAAAAATGTGGGGGAGTAAACCCTTCAAATCAGGAGTGGAGCCTCGAAGGCAGACAGATGCCTGTATTCACGCACTGTTCTGGCAGCTCCTGCAGCCAAACTGGTGCCAAACGTACTGCTTTGCATTCCTTTGGATACATCAGCGAGGCCGAGAGGGGGATCTTGACTGGGCACCCCAGGATCTCCATACACTTTGCCCAGGCTTGCGCACTGGAGAGGTCACTCCAGTGACTGACCCAGCAAGCGCATATACTCCATTGTCTTCGGAGACAGGATGCCATGATTGGAAACCAAAAACTGGAAAGTTAATAAATTCAAATACTTAGGAGCCATTGTGACAGATGAGGGATCAAAACCAGAAATACTGTCCAGGATTGCGCAGACAACAACAGCACTAAGATTGAAGACCATATGGAGGACAGAAACATCACACTCTGCTCCAAGATCAGACTGATGCGCTCCTTAGTCATCTCAGTGTTCTTGTATGCCTGCGAGTCATGGACCCTCACAGCAGACCTTGAAAGGAGGATACAAGCCACTGAAATGAGATGTTTTCGAAGGCTGCTTGGCATTTCATACAGAGATCACATCACGAACGAGGAAGTTGGAAGCAGAATCAGGCAAGCCATCGGGCCCTATAAAGACCGAATTAGCCATTGTGAAAAAACGCAAACTGAAGTGGTATGGGCATGTTCAACAGGGCTTGCCAAAACAATCCTGCAGGGCACTGTGCAAGGAGGACGAAGGAGAGGAAGACAGAGGAAAAGATGGGAGGACAATATCTCAGAGTGGACAGGACCGAGGCTGGGCGATACGCTAAGAATGGCAGAGAACAGAGTGGAATGGAGGGAGCTGGTTGCCAAGTCATCAGTGGTGCCCCAACGGTCGGCAAGACTACGGGATATATATAGATAGAACATAACTTTGATTTTTCTTTTACGAAAAAAACTATGTTCTCATTAATACCCGCATGATTTTTCATAAACAGTGTTTGCCTGCTGTTTGTCCTGGCCCTGGGGTAGGATTTGATCAAATTGTGACCTGCAAGCCCTAGGTGTGAAAATTGGCAAGAAAATTGGCAAGTTTGATCCTATAATAGGTAAAATGTTAGTACTGTGATGAGTGACATAAATCGAGTTGTCACTATGAACACATGAAGCCTGAAGTGACGTCATTTCGCTGCACGTGCTATCATTCTTCTTCAGAATAGCTATCGCTATGCCAGACCACAGAGCTTACGAATGGCGGGAATTGCCATGTGTCCGAGGAGAACCCAACGGAGAAAGAAACACGCTTATAAAAGACACAATTTATTAATTTTTCAAAATAGACAAACAAGTAGTGATCAGTCGCTACTTATCTTATCGCAGAAGGAATGTGGCAACTCTGGATTGTCGTGTGTCCGTCTTTATTTCTGTGTGCCAGTGTGTGTGGATCAGAGGGTGGGTTAGAGTAGAAGGAGATGGACCAGAAGGATAAGCTTGAAAATAGGAACAACTTTGGGCTGGGGTCCGATCTTGTTCGTCTTACTTACTTACGCCTGTCACCCCTACCCGGGTATAGGCCGTCGACGAGAGACCTCCAGCAACTCCTGTCCTGTGCTTCTCCTTCGATTCTACTCCAGGTGGTTCCCAGTCTCTTGATGTCTGCTTGGAGGTCTCGACGCCAGGAGTTTCTCGGCCTACCTCTTTTCCTCTTTCCCTGGGGGTTCCATGACAATGCCTGCCTAGTGATACTGGAAGCTGGCGTTCTCAGACTGTGACCGATCCATCCCCATCTTCTTCGCCCAATTTCATTCTCTGCTGTTATCTGCTCTGTTCTCTCCCAGACTACCGTACTGAAAATACGGTAGATTTTGAAATGGGGCTGGTCGCAGCGACTTCCAGAGCATGCACATGATGTTTTGGGCTTGCGGGGCAGAATTTCTGGCAAAGAAGTAACAAGATAAAAATGATGTCACGTCCAGCTACGCAAACCTGGCTAGAGAATGTCCTTTTGGCGCCAAAACGCCGTATGTGTGTGTGACAGCGACTAGAGCCCGCATTTGAGGACGGACAAGCCTGAAATTGTATGATATTGTCCCTAAAAGAATAATCAAGGTAGTTTTTTTAAAAAAAATTTTTACTAGATATTTTGCTTATAACTAGATAAAAGGGAGATATTGAATGCGTTCGTTAACCAGCATTGTACCTCTAGAACATTTTGAGTGATAATTAAATATTTTTTTACTAAAATATTTTCACGTGTTTGGGATTAATTTCACGAATTATTTGGGATTCATTAATCTTAAAACAATTGAATCTTTTTTTTTATCAAAAAAACAATCTTCTCATTAATAATCGCATGATTTTTCATATAGGGTATTTACATAAGCCTACAGTTTGTCTTGGCTGTCAGGCACGATTAGGTCAATTGTGACCTGTACGCCCTATGTGTGAAAATCAATTTTTTTGCACCACTTTTCGAGTCATTTGTAAAACGGCTAACATAACTTTAATTTTTCTTTTAAAAAAAAAACCTATGTTCTTAATAATACCCGCATGATTTTTTATAAACAGTGTTTGCATAAGCCTGCTGTTAGTCCCAGCTCTGGGATAGGATTAGGTCAAATTTTGACCTGTAAATTGCAAAGTTTGATCCTCCAATACGTCAAATGTTAGTACTGCGATAAGTGATGTATAACATCGAGTCATCACTATGAAGACGGTTTCGTAGGACTAATGATGCCATGAAATGAAGCTTGAAGTGACATCATTTCGCTGCTAATGCTATTATTCTTCTTCAGAATAGCTATGCTACAGGGTTTATTTTTGTAAGGATAGGCTATGGGCCAATTGGCCCACTCAGTCAAAATTCAATGGGCCAATTCAATGAGCAATGGGTCAATCATTTACAGCCAAGGTGATTGGCCAGAAAGAAAAAAAAAGAAAAAAAGACAAAACACCCAGAGATTATATAATATAACTGCTGTATGAAAAGAAAAGGGGAGACTGCCAGTGCTAATATTTTAGGAAGGTTACAAAGTAAAGTAGGTTATAGCACTGTCAGGGGAGAGAAATGTGCATGAGCGTTGTCTTTGCAGGTAGGCAGAATTTCCTGCCTCCTCCAGTATTGCCGATGGTGTACTGAAGAGGTCGCCAAGACCGAAACAGCTGTCCACACCGGCTAAATATCTGGACCCCCCTTGGGGGACATAGATTAAATTTCCATGCACTGAGTGGCTGGAACAGTGGATATGTGATGCGCCCCCCCCCCCCCCCCTTCGGGGGGGGGGGGGGGGGGGCTTCCATATGCATTGCTTTCAGTCACTCTCTTAGCGCCCCCTCTCTTTCCTATCTTTTTTGTTGTTGTATGCTTTGGCCACAGTAGATCTATGATCACTGGTCGCTCATGCACATTTCTCTCCCCTGACAGTGCTATAACCTACTTTACTTTATAACTGCTGTGTGTGTGTGTGTGTGTGACACGCACACACACTTCAGTTACAGAGTCCTGACACTAACTTGCCTATTTTGCTGTGTGATGTTTTCATATCTCTCAGACCGTATCTCACAGAAGGTACGGCGTCAAGACTTGTAAATGCATTCATTACTTCCAGGCTCGATTATTGCAATTCTGTACTGGCAGGTTTACCGGCAGATCAGATTTCACGCTTGCAAATGATTCAAAACAATGCGGCGCGTCTCATCTTGAAGAAACGAAAGAGAGACCACGTTACGCCTCTACTGAAGCAGCTGCACTGGCTGCCCGTCAAATTCCGTTGCCAGTACAAAATTGCAATTTTCGCCTATCGGCATTTTCACGGATCTCTCCCGCCGTACCTCTCTGCCAAGCTGTCTGCCTATCAGCCATCACGCACCCTCCGTTCCTCCAGTGAAAAGCTGTTAAAAATCCCGAAGCTCAACATGAAAACTGTCGGGGAGCGTTCTTTCACCTTTTTCGCCCCGAGTGTGTGGAACTCGCTGCCAACGGAAATACGGAATCTGCCCACATTGTCACAGTTCAAGGCTCACTTAAAGACTTTTCTTTTTTGTCGGGCATTTAACACTTAGCTCATATTTAGCTAACTGTTGACTGACTGCCACCTATTCTGATCCCAGAGGAAGTGAATGTAAGGTGTGGGGAAGGGATGGGGTGGTTTAAAGTAGTGCACAATTGTGCATGTGTGTCTGAGAGAGAAAGGGTGTGCTGTTGTGCATGCGCAGTGAGTCCAGTGTTTTCCTGGAGAACAGCGCTATACAAGAACTATGTATTATTATTATTATTATTATCTGACAACACTTGCAAAAGTCCCTGTGCAGATGTTGTGCTTGAATAATCTGTTTTCTCACCACACTTCAGGTGCTCAATATATGGGACCTTTAAAAGTTTTAGAAATGCCAGCAATGACTGGTATTCAGTATGCAGAGACAGACTTTCCTGGCAGAGCCAAAATATAGCCTTCATGGTAATTTGAACAGCAGCTTCTTCTTTCGAAAAAGCTTTTTCTGATGCAGCTGCCATCTTTTCCCGTTCCTCTGGCGCTGCCATGGCTCGCTGATGGTCACTACCGCTCACATGGCTGGTCAGAGTGATCGTTCGGAAGTTAGTCGTTCCTTGGGCCATTGTGTTATTGAACTTGAGCATCTGCAGTCTTTGCAAAACATAACCCCGTTCTCATACCTGAGCCAGGGAAATGTATGCAGCCACCCCATTTCAAAGTTTTGTTTCTGGTCTTCATGTTTCGAACTTGAACTTGTAGACGACCCTACATTCAGGTTACTCGGTACAGATGACGGCCCTTCATCCAGTTCAGAAGCAGACAACGAAGAACACGAGGCCGTCTCACTTTCAGGCACAGAGCTTACCGCTGTTCTTTTCTGCGAAAAAGCAAATAGTGTCTGCTGTCCTTCAGCAGGCTTAATTTTTTTTGGGGGGGAGGCATTTCTTTAGGGACGGAGAAACTGGATTTGTTGGTTTCGTATATCTAACAGGGAGACAATCCTCCTTTCAAAGTGAAACGTTTTCTAAGAATTAGGTCGGCTTATAGAACGATGGCTCTCATTGGTCGAATAATTAATGAGTGAACCAATTGCAGGCTAGAATCTATGTTTCGAAGCGTGATGACCCTTGACACATTCCTAAAGCAATCACACTGAAACGGCACCGATCATATTGTCAGTCTAACTTTTTTCAGTTTCATTCTAAGCCAGTTGCGGTTAGCTGGTTTGTTTCAAGCATCGATTATAGAGTTGGGCAAGAAATAAACACACCGCTGGTGCGCGTGCACGTAAAAATGATGCGCCCGATGTCACGCATCCCAGAAAAGCAATGGGCCAACATGAGACTCAATGCGTCAATTGGCGCGTTCCAAAAAGGAACCCTGATGCTATGCCAGACCACAGAGTTTATGAATGGTGGAAACCGCTGTGTGTCCGCCTTTATTTCTGTGTGCCAGTGTGTGGATCAGAGGGTGGTTTAGAGTAGGAGATGGATTCCTGTCACTACATGAGCCCACAGAGCGTACTAATGCCGGAAAGCGCCATGTGTCCATCCTCATTTGTGCGCACCGATGTGTGTTGATCAGAGGTTGTCTTAAAGAGGAAGGAAATGGATCAGCATAATAAGCCTAAATTATGAACAACTCTGAATGTTTTTAAAAGATAAATGCATGTGAGCTCCAAACAATACGGTAGACTTTGGGATGAAATCCTTTTTACCAAGTTTGGGTTTGAAGTTGTAAATTGTATTGGAGAAAAAACATCTTCTGTCAAAATATAGCTATATTTCACCTTATTTCTTTATCTCTTGTGACCCTTGACCTTTCCGAGGGATTAAACAAATTAGTATGCATAAGACGGTCTTACCATCAGGTATCTTTGTACCAAGTTTGGGTTTGAAGATGTGAATAGTATTTGAGAACAAATCAATTTTGTCAAATACGGCTATTTTTGAGAGATGTCACTTAAATTGGTACGTTTAGAAAGGTCTCGCCACAAAGAATCTTTGGGCCAAGTTTGAAGACTGTGGCTTGAATAGTCTATGAGAAAATGCCAAAGTTAAAGTTTACCACAGACGACAGTGAACAGATGACTGACAGACAACCACTGGATCAGTGGTTGTCCGTCAGTCATCTGTTCACTGTCATCCGTGGTAAACTTCAACGTGGTTAAAAAATGTCTTTCTCCAAACTAGCTATTTCGGGTCACCTGAATGCTCTTCTGAAATCGTGAAGATGTGTGTGTGTGTGTGTGTGTGTGTATATGTGTATGTGTGTGCGTGTTAGACCGTGCATGTGCACGCTCCAAACATCTCCAAGAGACATAGATCCTCATGCACTCTCCAGGCTCATGAGAATCTATGCCTCTTGGAGATGCGCGCATGTCTGTGAGAGAGAGAGAGAGAGCGTGGCACGCCCGCTAAAGAGAATTACATCATATTTAGAGTATTATGTCAATGTCTGCATGTTGACGGACTTACTTGCTTACGCCTGTCACCCCTACCCGAGTATAGGCCGTCGACGAGAGACCTCCAGCAATTCCTGTCCTGTGCTTTTCCTTCGATTCTACTCCAGGTGGTTTCCAGTCTCTTGATGTCTGCTTGGAGGTCTCGACGCCAGGAGTTTCTCGGCCTACCTCTTTTCCTCTTTCCCTGGGGGTTCCATAACAATGCCTGCCTAGTGATACTGGAAGCTGGCTTTCTCAGACTGTGACCGATCCATCCCCATCTTCTTCGCCCAATTTCATTCTCTGCTGTTATCTGCTCTGTTCTCTCCCAGAGTCTGACGTTGCTGATCTTCTCTGGCCAGTGGATTTTCAAAATTCTTCTAAGGCAACTGTTCATGAAGGTCTGTACTCTGTTGACTGGTTTTTGTCAATCTCCAAGTCTCTGCTCCATATAGGAGAACTGCTTTTACATTGGAGTTGAAAATCCGGACTTTGGTGTGTTGTGACAGCTCTCTGGAACTCCACACTTTTTTCAACTGGAGAAAGGCTGCTCTGGCTTTACCGATTCGTGCTCTGACATCTGCATCAGTGCCGCCTTTTTTGTCTATGATGCTCCCGAGATAGGTGAAGGACTCCACCTCCTCCAACGGGGTGCCAACAAGCAAGACTGGTTCCTCCCTGGTTGCGTTCAGCCTCATTGTCTTTGTTTTCTGTTTGTGAATAGTGAGGCCCACTTGGGACAAGATGTCAGCAAGCCTCGTGGTCTTGTCCTGCATTTGTTGATGAGTGTGTGACAGTAATGCCAAGTCGTCTGCAAAATCGAGGTTGTCAAGCTGTGTCCACAGTGTCCACTGTATTCCACTTCGTCTGTGCTCTGTGGTCATCTTCATGACCCAGTCTATGGCCAGTAGGAAGAGGAACGGAGACAGCAGACACCCCTGCCTGACACCAGTTCTGACCTGGAGCTCCCTGGTGAACTGCCCTTCGTGGATCACGCGACATGTCATGCCATCGTAGCTGCTCTTGATCAGGCGGACGAGCTTTGTGGGTACACCGTAGTGTCGTAGGAGTTTCCACAAAGTCTCTCGGTCCACACTGTCAAATGCTTTCTCATAATCCACAAAGTTGACGTACAGCGGGGAGCTCCACTCCAGAGACTGTTCCACGATGATGCGGAGAGTGGCGATCTGGTCTGTACATGATCGGTTCTTCCTGAATCCTGCTTGCTGATCTCTCAGCTGGGGGTCAACGGAGCTCTTCATTCTCTCCAGGATGATCCTGTTGAAGACCTTTCCTGGTACTGACAGCAAGGTGATTCCTCTGTAGTTGGAACACTTGTTGAGGTCGCCTTTCTTGGGAAGCTTGATTAGGTACCCCTCCTTCCAGTCAGCCGGCATCACCTCCTCTTCCCAGATCTTTCCAAACAGTGGGTACAGCATCTCCACTGTTGTCTCTAGGTCTGCTTTCAGAGACTCCGCTGGGATGCCATCTGGGCCTGCTGCTTTGCCATTCTTCAAAAATGCCACTGCTCTTCTGATCTCTTCCCGGCTGGGTCTGTCACAGCTGATGGGTAGGTCGGTCTCTGCCGGCTGGATGTCTGGGGGGTCGGGTGGGCTAGGTCTGTTCAGTAACTCTTCAAAATACTCAGCCCATCTGTCGAGTTGGTCTGCTCTGTCTGCAATAGGCTTGCCTTCTTTGTCTTTTACTGGTCTTTCTGTATGGCCATACTTGCCTGACAATCTTCTGGTAATGTCGTAGAGCTGTTTCATATTGCCGCTGCCTGCTGCCTTTTCTGCCTCTGCTGCCAGGCTGTCTGTGTAGGCCCTCTTGTCTGCCCTGATACTCCTCTTCACCTCGCGGATGGCTTCTGAGTATTCCCCCTGTGCCCTTACTTTGGCTGCTCTCGTGCGACTGTTGTTGACAACTGCTTTCTTCTGCTTCCTCACTTCTATCTTCTTCAAGGTCTGTGCCGACAGCCAGTCCTTGTGATGGTGTTTCCTGAACCCTACAGTGTCTTTGCAGGTTGAGTTCAGCGCCTCTCTAACTGCCTTCCACTGCTGCTCTGTGGTGGCCGCCTCCTCTTCATTTACTAGCTCCTGTAGCGCTTGAAACCGGTTGGACAGCACCAGTTTGAACTCTTCTCTAACTCCAGTTTCTCTCAGGAGGCCTACATTATAGTGCTGTCTTCTTGTTGTCTCTGTGCGGCTTTTCTTTAGCTTGAGCTTCATTCTTAAGGTAAGCAGATGGTGGTCGGAGGCGACATCTGCTCCCCTCCTCACTCGAACATCTTGAAGGGATCTTCTAAATTTCTTGCTAATGCAGATATGGTCTATTTGGTTCTCTGTTGTATGGTCAGGTGAGACCCAAGTTGTTTTGTGTATCCTTCTGTGTGGGAAGATGCTGCCTCCAATGACAAGTCGGTTTAGAGCACAAAAGTCTACAAACCTCTCCCCGTTCTCACTCATCTCCGAGCCTAGTCCCTGTCTCCCCATCACCTCTTCGTATCCGGTGTTGTCCTCCCCTATTTTGGCATTAAAATCGCCCATGACGATGGTGATGTCTCGCTCCGCACATTTGTCCAAGGCACTCTGGAGTCGGTCGTAGAACTCTTGTTTCTCTTCCTCGTCCCTGTCATTAGTGGGCGCATAACACTGGATGACGTTCAGCTTGAGCTTTTTCTTGGTTCTAAGGCTGCTGTGATGATTCTTGGCCCAAGAGGTTCCCAGCCCATCAGCGCTCTCTGTGCCACTGGTGACAGCATGAATGCTACGCCTTCTGTATGGGGGGCATTCTCCTCTTCATGACCTGAATACAGAATCATCTCCCCACTTAACATCCTTTTCTGGCCAGATTGCGTCCATCTGGCTTCACTGATATCTAGCAGGGAAAGGTTGTACTTTTGCATTTCCGCTGCTATCTGGGCGGCCTTGCCGCTCTGGTACATGGTCTTGACGTTCCATGTGCCCATGGTTGTATCCTTGGATAGAGAGAGGCGGCTCGGTCCTGTGGCTTCCGAAGACTTCCGGCTTTCACCACAGGACGTCATAAGTCTTCTGGTAGAAGAACCTTCCTCTTCCAGGAAAGGAATTACTGTTAGTCTTTTCGTCGGCGTTTTTGTAGCTATTTCCTTATTTGCAGGGTGGGGAAGCTACCCCCACGCCCAACCCCCTTACTAGGAGGACCAGGGGTTTTCTGTCGGGGTCACCTTCCCTTAGACCATGTTGGTTCACGGCACCTTATTTCATTCGGTGCACCCCTCTCACGAGGGACCCCCTATCCACCACCCAAGGGACGCGCCTCAACGCCGTATGGTCCCAGCGCGAGGATGTTGACGGAGTTGCCTCTTTTATGTCACCGCCACTGTCTGACTTTCTCTAGCAGTCAAGTTTTTTAAAAAACTGTTTTAATACTTTTCTGAAAGAATTACTTTTTACTAAAGAAGCTGAAAGGATACAAAGCTGGATAATGAACTCATCCAATGTCTTTATCCAAACTAGCTATATCCAAAATTTCAAGTCAATATGACGAAAATTACGGACTCTAAATTCTAATCTGGGTCAACCGACTTCCTATCAGACATGAGACCAGGTTGAGATCGAATCCTAAGATTTCCTAGTAGGAAAGCAAAGAGTCCAGGACTCGCAACCAGTATATTTTCATGTGGGGGAACTTCACAAAACACCCACATTCATCTTATAGTGTAACCAATGAGTTCAGGAAAATGTAAAATTCAACATGTACCATAATTCAAAACAATTTTCTCAACGAATTTGCACTGATCTAAAAAATAACCAAAATGCAAGGAAGAAATTCAGATTTCCCAAAAAATTTGTGAAAGTCCCATGTCTGTTTCTATAAACAGTTGTTTATGTCCTAATTGAGCCATTAAATTACAATATGCTTGGAGGCTCTCTTAGCTCGGAGGCTCTTTAAGAAAGTATTTTGCCAAGTTTCAAGCATGTGTGTACAGAAATATCGGAGATTGTCTTGTTTACATACATTTATAAGCATACACACACATATATACATACATACGGCGCTTCAAGCCAAATGTATGTTCAGCAGCGAGGTTAGCGTAACTAGACACGACATAATTTTTATCTTGTTACTTCAATTGTGAGATGTTTAGCCCTGCCCGCCTATGACATCATGGACATGCTATTAAATTCGCCCCACCGCAACCCGTCCTAAAAAGTCCCTTCTATAAATAGAATAGACTTAACAAAAATTGACATTTTTCGCACTTACGGACCACTTGTGACCTTTCTGAAGGGAAATCCAAATTAGTATGCATAGATAGGTCTTACCATGAGGTATCTCTGTACCAAGTTTGGGACTGAAGCTGAAAGTAGAAAATATCCCATGACCCTTGACCTTTGTGATGGGTCAACTACCGTAAATTATGCATCAGAAGGTCTTATCATCATCGGCTTACCATCAGGTATCTCTGTATCAAGTTTGAATAGGAAGTTGCGAATGGTATTTGAAATTATTTTTAATAAAATAAGTCTGAACAAAAATAAATTTAGTCCAAATACGGCTATTTTTTACCTATTTCCTCATCTCCTGTGACCTTGCTCTATAAGAGAAGTCGCTCAAATTGGTATGCTTAGAAAGGTCTTGACACCAAGTATCCATGGGCAAGTTTGAAGACTGTGGGTTGAATAGTCTCTGAGAAAATGCCTACGTTAAAGTTTACCACGGACAACCACTGGCCCAGAACACAGAATCACTTTTGCTTCGCATGTGAGCCAAAAAGTATGCAGCAAAGAAACTAGTTTGATATCCTCATCTTAAATGCACAGGAAAATGTGCCATTCCAACTAGCAATACAGTGACATTTTCAGTTTTTAACCCACTGAGCTCAAAATGTACAATTTTACAATTTTGGTGTTGTCCTTTATAGTTTAGGAGACATGATGACCCCGACAATGCTAGGGTGGTGCCGAAAATGGTAGTGCGTAGAGGCGCCAATCTATTTTAGAACCACTCTTGACCTATCGTGATAAATCCATATATATCTTCTTTCACTGTTGTAGCATATGAGGGCTGGATGAATTAACCATGGATGGCTCTCTCATTTCTTGTGCTACATCTTTCCTGATTTTACCTTTTGAGATGGTGAGTGCTGGAGACCACTGTGACCGCAAGATGTCCAGACAGATGCTGCCATTACTGTTGATGTTGGGGTGGTAGATTCTGGTTGTGAAGGATACCTGATTAAAAAGAATACAAGAAGAATGGCAAAGCCCTTACGGCTCACATGTATGACCGATTCACAGGAGTCTGACCTATGTAACCTTGACCTTTCTGTCAGGTCATTGAAACGAGCAAGTGTTCAGGTGTCTTAACATGAGTAAAAGGTTGGCTTTAGTATTAGTGAAATCAAGATTTTCAACAATTTTTGTACACGTTTGTCAACCCTCTGTGACCTTTGTGAGGGGTAAACTATATACATTATTGTGATTTAGGAGTTCAATATAACGATTTACAAAAATGTCGAGATGACCTAAAAAAAGCCAAGATGTGAAGTGTCGAGGCTTTTATCAGCCATCGAGACATTTTTATAAATCATGATATCGGACTCCTAAATCACAATAATGTATATATTGCTCTATTTTTACTAAACTTTAGTCTTACTTATTAAGTGTGCGCGGAATTTTTGTACTTGCATCATGGCTGCTCAATAAAGACAAGGGAGCCCGGAGGGAGGAAGAAATTGGCAGAAGAGCCAACATAACATTGTGTGCTAGAGTAGTCAATGTTGACTCCATGCGAGTCATACGAGTAAAGAATGTGTGGAGGCGGGGCGCCTGGCTCAAACTCGCTGCTGAAATTGCGACTATATCGTTCTCTGTTAGTCTATAAATGCCGGAGATGCATGCTGCGGCAGGAGGAATTTCCATGTGATTGATTGTGAAGGTTTAAACTAGTCTATGGGAAGTAAATCCAAAAGCCACCAGATTTGTTTCCCATTGGCTGATCCAAATATCTCCCCATATTTTACTTTTTTATACAGATAATATTCTTCAACGTTTTGTTATTTATCTTCTGAATAGAAGGTCTGCCACAAAAAGACATATGTAGCTTCTTTTAGGAACACAATCTTTTATCCATTGATTTATTTTCATGAAAAGTGTACTTTTGCTTTCAAGTGATATCAGACTCCTTCAGTCTGATATCACTTTGATCAGTACTGCTGTTAGCCAATCACTGGCGTGCATGTGTATCAAATGAGCAATATAATTAGTTATGTTATTTTCATCAGCTACTTTTGTGCCAAATTTGATTGCAAAGTTTGCAACAATGATGATACAAGCTAACACTGGCATTTGTCACATACATATTTGCCGACCTCTTGTGACACTGGAACACTTGAACTTACTGACGAGTCATCAGATCATTTCCTCTATCGAGCACTCCTTAGTTTTACATGTTTGTTTATTTGTGTTTGTTGGTTTGCTTGTTTATAAATTATCTGTTCCTTCCCTTTTTGTTCCTTTCTTTGAGGGGGGGGGGGGGGGGGGGGGGGGTGTTGGCTGGCGCTAGGCAATGTGAGAACCTTTTGTACCTTTTCACCACCCGACGAAATATCAACAACAAAAGATGGAGTGGGGTTGTTTTCAAACTCCAGAAAAGGAACTTTATGGCACTCATATAATTTTTGTCCGGGGTATTAGATGGTTGGTTGGTTGTACATTGCTTAACATCCCAACAGCAACAAGACTTTCTCAAGACGTGCCAGCGCTGTGTCTGGGGGGGGGGGGGGGGGGGGGGGGGGGCGTGGCGTGGCGGGTGGTGGGTCCAGACTCAAAAAACGGCCAAAGTTAAATCTCATTTATACCTTGGTGCAGTAGACTATAAACCATCGATTCACTTGCTTTAGAAACGAGTAGTTTGAGAGGGAGAAAGCAGTGTTTGACTGTGCACGCACTCAAGTGTCGTTCAGTGGTGCGAAACGGGGATATTTGCGACTGCCGGTATACCGAAAGAAACTACCAGTATAAAATTTAAATACCATTAAAATAACGGTATGGATTTTCCTAACTCTAATCCTCAGCAACATTGGTGCCAAATTTAATGGATAATTTTGCAAAAATTTTGATAACAGGAATGGTAAAGCCCTAAAGGATCACGTGTATGACCGATCCAAAACTAACAAGAGAGGCAAAACCCTTATGGCTCACGTGTATGACCAAAACACATAACAAGTTTACCTGTCACCTTGACCTTTCCAATAGGTCACTGAAATGAGCAAGTGTTCAAATTTCCAAACATAAGTAAAGGGTTGTTTTTTTGTACCAGTGAAATCCGAGTTTTCACAAATTTGTCAACCCTCCGTTGCCCTTGACCTCTGTGAGGGGTTGACTAAATTAGTATGCATAGAAAGGTGTTATCATCAGCTACCTTTATGCCAAATTGTATTGACAAGCTTGCCCCAAAACTTTGATAAAAAGTACAATTCTATCCAAGAAAGGCATTTTTCACACACTTGCCAATCTCCTGTGACCCTTGGCATTTCTGAGGGGTCATCCAAATTGGTATGCGTAGGAAGGTCTTATCAGGTATCTCTACCGGTATACCAAGTTTGGGTTTGAAATTAAAATTTGTATTTAAGAAAAAAGTTTTTGTCCAAAAATGGCTATTTCTGACCCCTTTCTGGACCCCACTGTGACCTTGACCTTTGAGCAAGGTCACTGGTATGTTTAGAAAGGTCTTGCCACAAAGTAACCTTCAGCCAAATTTGTAGATTGTAGCTTGAATAGCTTTCAAGAAAATACCAGTGTTAAAGTTTTGCCACAGCCAACGGACAGATGACCTGTAACCTGGGCCAATGAAAAGGGGACTTTGATATAGAATGTTAAAGAACTTTTGGCTGGGGGTGGGGTGTTCCCGGAACCCCTTGGATCCCCCCCCCCCCCTCCCCCCAATGCAAGACAGACAACGGATGACCCAATACATAGACGCACTTTTGCTATCGCACATGAGCCAAAAGTAGCAAGTAAGCTGACTGCTTCACAGTTGTAATTGCCCATAAAATAGCTAAGTTCTGGCTGGCTGTCATCATTCATTAAATATGCCACAAAGATTTCAATCAACTGTAATTCAGCAATAAAATAAATGCTTCCTTGGAGGTAAAATCTTACTTTTGGAGGTTTGAAAGGGTAATCTGTGGGAAACTGTATTGTTAAAAAGAAGACGCCTCCTGTGTATGGACTGTCAGGCTGCAACGAAAATGGAAGAACATCAGCTAAAAGTAAAAAAACAAGATGTTAGCAAAATACAAAATGACATTCATTCATCATATGGTATATCATATATAATACTGTAAAAACTGTCGTTAATTTTGTTTGATGTTGGGGTTTGTCTTTTTCTTCTTCATTGTCTCTGACCAACTTCAACATTCTGAAACTTTCTGTCAGGATTCAAAATGCATGATGTTTGTCTATTTTCCAAACAAACAGCCCTAATGGTCTCTGACCAACTTCAACATTCTAAAACTTTCTGTCAGGATACAAAATGCATGATGTTTGTCTATTTTCCAAACCAACAGCCCTAATGGACCTTCTCTTTACGAACAGTGGAGATGGGATTTTTAAAGTGCTTACTCGATGATTAAATCTACACTGTGCTATTGAAGACAGACAGGCACCATTATCCAAGTCTGTAAAAGATTTTGACTCGATGGAACAATTAAAAAAATGCAACCACTGCGGCTCAGCAGCGGATCAAACCATTACATAGGACATAATTTGCACTGCTAACAGGCAGTGCTACAGCTGAGCTACATGTCTCCATGTCAGATCAGAGGTATATTTTATTATCCTTTAGTGATTATTCACAGGTGACTTCCTTGCATAATTTACTTAGCAGAATTCTTTTTCATGAGCTGTGGTATCAGCTTAAGAAATGCAAATTATGTAAATTCAACCCATCAAATGAAAAGTATTATGCATCCCTACTTTTCTTTGTTGGAGATATTATGGTTTGATAATGAAAATTTGTGTGATTAATACTCACTGGGCCCATTATTGTGGCTTGCCAATGGAACACTGAAACAAAGACAATTCAAAATGTACGAAAACATCTTACAGATTAGGTTGGTTAATTCAGGGTTTAACGTCCACGGCACCAAAGTGATAATAGACGGCCCTGATGGGTGGGTTTATGGGGGACAGAGAAATCTATTTCCTATGGAGTATGACCTGAACACTGATCAATTCAGGCACACTGCAACTGTGGCACTTTGATTTACCAGGACCTGGAACAAGCCCCTCCTTTTTCCCTGGATTTTCTTACAGATTACAGAATGGCAAAGTCCTATAGTCAAGTGTATGGCTGCTCCACATTATTAACCTGACCTTTGTGACCTTGACCTTTCTGCCAGGTTGCTGAAGTAAGGAAATGTTCTAAAATAAGGGTTGTACCTTTTGTACCTGTGGAATCCATGTTTTCTCAAAATATATATGACTAAGTGCCAAAAGGTGATCTCACAAAGAGGACAACTGGGTTGAAAATCAAAGTTTGACATAAAGTACCAGAAAATGTATTTGGGTGATGTATTTGGGTGATGTATTGGTAATGTGTTTGTAAAAGAAAAAGATAATATCTGAAATGGTTTTTGAGAAAATGGCCGTTAAAAATTTTAAGTCTGGATATGTCGGACATCAGGTATTGCAACATAGTGCCTCTAAATTGGTGGGATAAAAAACACAAATCTGTTTCCAAACAGTTAAAATAATAAGTAGTGGTCACAATTGACCTATCCAAACAATTACTGCTCTTTGGCTTAGAATGTTCTAATCCCTGAATATGATTTGTGTTGCAATACCTGACATCCGACCATATTCAAGTTTTAAAATATCCTACAAGCAAGAAAAACACACTTTGTCGTGTTATGTATACCACTCACAGGAATACATGCACACAGAAGAGCACAATGAGAGTCATCTTTGCTGCCCAAATATATTTATTGGCAGTCAGGGCCAGAATTTGTAACGTAGGTCGAACATCAGGATTGCAGCAGATATCCCCAGGATACTTATCAGAAGCCACAAACACAAAGCCTTTCCCCCAGTTTCAAGCACATTATTTTACAAAAAGATATGAAGAACAAACTGCATAAAACTTTCTGATGTAATATACATGATAAAACATGATGTGCTAAACAGTCTGTGCCTGTAAAAATAAAACAAATATTCAAATAAATTTCATCTGTGTACAGGCTGAGTGCATTATTTTAACTCTGACCCTCAGATTCAGAAGGTCCTAACGGCTATGCAACTGGTTGTCCATAATGGCTCATTTTAACAGTGTCTTCTCCAAAAAAAAATTCTACAATCCACATGTGTTGAACGTCAGGATTGCAGCAACAAATGTTGCCACAGCAGCGGTCATCGCAATAAAACTTGTTATCACAAGAAATCATCTCCATTCTCTAACCTACTGCCTAAAATCGGTACTGGAGTGTCGGGCGATTCAAACTCTTGAAAATGGTCCCTTACAATATTTATAAAATAAACATTTGGCTCATAATATTGTCTATAATTACAGTCGAACGTCAGAAGTGATCGAACGTCAGATTTATGAAAACGGTTGCGACAAAATGTCACGAGTTGTAGCTCTCCATTGACAGACCGGACATTTAAAACAACCACGCTGGAATGTGGCCCATAATGCATCTGTCATAACCGGACTGTCGTAGACCCAAAAAACCAAAACAACTTGGTTAAACTTGTCAAATAGTTGAACGTCAGATCTTGCGACAAAAACTGGCCACTCACAATTTTTTTGCCAGCTTAAAAAACTGTGACGGAAAAGTAAATTTGAAGCATATCAAATATTCAACGAAAGCGAAACAACGCAATGACGCCATTTCCGGTTTGGGTCAGCGTGCCTTTCTCTAGCACAAGTTCACAGAAATTAAGATGCTTCTGTTGCGACAAACCTGACATCCAACAGAGGCTACCTTCAACAGCAATAAACAATAGCATGGCTTACCTTCAAATCTTTGAAATACACGGATTATAAGATCAACATTCCCCGAACATATGGGCATGGTTAGCACCAGGTTTGTTATTGTTGCTTAAACACGCGAGATAAAAAAAGACTGACGTCAAATCGTTGTCCGCTTTCCCGGGCCGATTTTTATTGGTGAATTCTGGCTTTTTACAGTATACTCACCAAACGGCTTTACGTTAGGTGCATAAATTATTGCCAGTATATCTTCAATCATACACACACACATTGCACTTGTTAAAGTCAACACATGTCTTTTTAAACAGATTTTAGTTTCCCGCAAAAAGAGATCACTCACTTTTTGCTCACCTTTTGGCACTTAGTCATATATATGCATTTTTCACTTTTTTGCCAATCTTCCATAACCCTCGACCTATGTGAGTTGTGAGCCAAATTCTCATCTCTCTTGGCTTGACTTCGCACACGAAGATTCTACAGGGGTTGTCCACGTCATCTGCAGGCATGCTCGTGGCTGCAGAGGCCAATCCGGAAAAGGCAGGTTCAACTGCAGTGACTGCAGGGGGAGGTCTGGTCAGGGTTCGGAGTTGCGGCGTCTCAGTTTTTTCTCCTGAGCCGCTTGACCATAAGGCTAGCTCTGTGAGTCCTCAAAGGAGACGGCTGCCTTGTGAATGGTGGAGCACCAGGTGTCGCGGTCCACAGCAAGGGAAGACCACTGGCGACGGTCGATGTGGCAGGCACTGAGTGACTTCTTGAGACAGTCTTTGTATCTCTTCTTTGGTGCCCCTCTGTCTCGGTGTCCAGTGGCGAGCTCGCCGTACAGGGTTATCTTGAGCAGGCGATGGTCCTCCATCTTGGAGACATGCCCCGCCCAGCAAAGCTGTGTCCGCAGCAGCAAGGCCTCGATGCTTACGGTCTCTGCGTGTTCAAGGACCTTGACATTGGTGACATAGTCACTCCAGTGGATGCCAAGGATGGTATGCAGGCAGTGCTGGTGGAAGCGTTCGAGGAGTCATAGTTGGCTGCGGTAGAGGGCCCAGGACTCGGAACCATACAGCAGGGTGGTGAGGACGACAGCTCTGTACACGCTGATCTTGGTGCCTTTTTTCAGCTGTTGATTGTGCCACACCTGCTTGAATAGTCGCCCAAAAGCGCCGTTCGCTTTTGCCAACCTGTTGTCCAGCTCCTTGTCAATCTTGTCGTCTGACGTGATGATGCAACCAAGGTAGGTAAACTGGTGCACTGACCAGTTCAGACTCGCCAATGGTGATGTGGGGAGGGTGAAGCTCTTCCTTGGGTGCCGGCTGGTGGAGGACCTTTGTCTTCTTCAGACTGACCTCGAGTCCGAAGAGCTGGGCGGTGTCTGTGAAGCAGGACGTGATGCGCTGCAGGGCTCTCTCTGTGTGTGCAACGAGGGCAGCATCATCAGCAAAGAGCAGCTCATGAATCAGTCGGTCTAGGGTTTTGGTGTGGGCCTGCAGTCGTTTGAGGTTAAACAGGCTGCCATCGAGACGGTACCTGATGTACACGACGTCGTCATTGTTGAGGTCCTCTGTGGCCTGCTTCAACATCACGCCGTTGAGAATGGGGAATGGTTCTGAGAGGACAGCCAAGTCACTCCAGGATCTGCCACATGCCTTGCCTGCTCACAGTGTTGAACGCTTTTGTTAGGTCGACAAACGTTACATTCAGCCCTTTGCTCTGCTCGTGGCACTTCTCCTGAAGCTGTCTCAGCACAAAGACCATGTCAGTGGTGCTCCTGTTGGCTCTGAAGCCACACTGGTCATCTGGGACGTGGTCTTCAGCAATGGCAGGTACCAGCCGATTCAGGAGCAGCCTTGCGAGAATTTTCCCAGCAATGTACAGCAGGGTAATTCCACGATAGTTGGAGCAGGCAGACTTCTCCCCTTTGTTCTTATACAGGGCGATGACGACTGCATCACAGAGATCCTTTGGTAGTGTTCCTTGCTCCCAACAGCAGAGAAAGAGGTTGTGGAGCTTGTTTTGCAGTGCTGGGGCTCCATGTTTCCAGATCTCTGGCGGGATTTCGTCAATGCCTGCTGCTTTGCCACTCTTGAGCTGATGGATGGCCGTCAGGGTCTCTTCAGTGGTCGGCGGTTCGTCCAGTTCAACCTTCACTGGGAGGTGTGGGATCTGGAGGATGGCTGCGTCTTGAACAGTGCGCTCAGCGCTGAAGAGGTTCTGGAAATATTCCGACCAGTGATTCAAGATGGAGGTATTATCTGTGAGGAGTGCCTGTCCATCAGCGCTTTGTAGGGGACTTTGTACCAGGTGCCTGGGGCCATACACTTCTTTCAGCGCTTCGTAGAAGCCCCTGTAGTCACCGCTATCAGCGCAAAGCTGGGTCCTCTGTGCGAGTCTGGTCCACCACTCGTTCTGGTGCTCTCTAAGCTTGCGCTGGAGACTGCTGCAGACGAGGCGGAAGGCAGACTTCTTCACAGGGCAGGCAGGCTGGGCTAGGTGGGCCTGATGGGTGGCTCTTTTATTTGCTAGGAGTTCCTGGATCTCTAAGTCATTTTCCTCAAACCAGTCTTTGTTCCTCTTTCAAGCAAAGCCCAAGACTTCTGCAGAGGATTTTGCAAGAGCAGTTTTCAGTTGTTCCCAGACTGTTTCAGGTGAGGAGTCTGCTGGGTCAGCTGTGTCCTCGAGCCTATGTTGTAAATCTGTCTGAAAGTCAGCTTTCATGTCATCACGCTGAAGGCTGGCAACATCAAGCTTTTTCTTGGGGGGGCCCCCCTTTCTGGAGTTTTGCCTTGAAGTGGAGCCTGAGTTTGCAGCGGACAAGGCGGTGGTCAGTGTGGCACTCTGTGCTGGGCATCACTCCGGTGAGGAGGACGACACTGCAGTCCCTCCGACGTACTAGGACATAGTCGATGAGGTGCCAGTGTTTGGAGCGAGGATACATCCAGATTGTCTTTCGACTGTCCTTTTGCTGGAAAGTAGTGTTGGTGATGGCAAGTTGCTGCTCTGCACAGAACTCCCAACAGTAGGCGGCCATTGTCATTGCAGTTCCCGACACCATGCTTGCCGAGGACTCCTTGCCAGGGTTCAAAGTCTTGGCCCACTCTGGCGTTGAAGTTGCCAAGGATGATGACTTTATTTTCTGCAGGGATGCTCTGTAGGAGGCTGCGCAGATCAGTGTAGAACTTGTCCTTTTCTGCGGGCTCTGCCAGGAGGGTTGGGGAGTACACACTGAGAAGGGCGACGTATTGCTGGTGTCTCAGTGGGAGGTGCATGGACATGATGCGGTCAGAATGACCTGTTGGTAGGTTTTCCAGCTTAGTCGCAATGGAGGTCCTGACCATGAAGCCCATGCCTGAGAGCCATCTTTCTGATGCAGGCCTGGATGACCAGTAGAGGGTGTAGCCAGCGCCAAGTTCTTGGAGGCTGCCTTCGTCCGAGAGGCGAACTTCGCTGAGCGAAGCGATGTCGATGTTTAACTTCCTCAGTTCATGGGCAACGAGGGCGGAGCGACGTTCAGGGCGTCCTCTGTCTGCTGTGTCGAGCATGGTTCGGATGTTCCAACATGCTACGTCGAGTCCGGTCGTAGTCGTCGTGAGAGTGGATCCATTGCTCTTTCTTGTTTTCTGACTGCAGGAGAAGATGCCCACTGACCGCGGCTAGCCAACTGGGGCTTGCGAGGGGATGAGCTTTGGTTAGGCCACCTTTTCTAGACCTTGTCCGTGTAGAGCAAGCAGTGCTGTCCCTAGATCCCCTGGGATCACCCTGAACCAAATTAGTATGCATAGAAAGGTCTTATCATCAGCTACCATTCTGCCAAATTTCAGCTACCGTTTACCATTCTGCCAAATTTCAACTACCATTCTGCCAAATTTCGTTTAAAAGTTTTTCAAAAATGCTGATAAAAACTAAAATTCTACAAAAAGACACTTTTCGCATTATTTGCTGATCTCTAATGACCCCTACCCCGATTCAAATTAGCATGCTTACCACCAAATTATCTCTGTACCAGGTTTGGGATGGCAGTTGAAAACAGTACAGTATTTGAGAAAATAAATTGGGTAAAAAGATGGCTATTTGTGACTTATTTCCCGATCCCTTGTAATCCGTGACCTTTCCGAGAGGTCATCCAAATTAATATTCATAGAAAGGTCTTACCATCAGGTATCTCTGTACCAAATTTTGTTTTTGAAATTGTGAATAGTGTTTCATAAAGAAAAAGAACATGGCTATTCTGGACGTACTTCCTAATCCTCTTGTGACCTTGACCTTTGAGAGAGATCACTGAAATTGGTAGGTTTAGAAAGGTCTTGCCACAAAGTATCCTTGTGCCATGTTTGACGACTGTGGTTTCAATAGTCTCCAAGAAAATGTCAATGTTAATTTTACCTAAGGATGCAGATGACAGAAAACAGACGACCTCTGACCCGTTACCCACTGGACCAGTACACAGACTCACTTTTAGTACTATCTAATGTCAGCCACAAACTTTCACTCCCTTATTTAGCAATATAATAATTAATATATCACATCTTCATATTTCTTGTATGAACTACCTATCAAATTCCAATGGTCATTTTTTGTTTGCATCTAATTTCTAATAAAGGATTGTGCTCACACCTCATAAGTAAACTGTCATCAACATTGTTTATTACAGGAATGATCAAAACAAGACAAGGTCAAGTTTCTGCCATACATTGGCACTGTTTACAATACCACTGCCTGCATGCATAAAGGACTTAATGTTTTGATACCTTAACCCTTTTAGCCCAAAAACCCTAAAGCAGGAGACTGATTGACCATGATAATTCAAGGGTAGTGCCAGATTAGCTTGACGCCTTCAGGCACCAAGCTAATCTGGCGCTACCTTTGATCATCATGGTCAATCCGCCTCCTGCAACTGGTATATAGTCCTTAAGTGGTTTAAGTAACACTTCCAAAATTCGGGAAATGCACCTGTCGGGGCTAAAAGGGTTAAAGTAAACAGAACCAAAATAGCCTAAACACAAATTTATAAACATACTGTCATCTCCCACTGGCCCTGCTGAACAATGCGCAGGAGGATCTCGACCAAGGTCCTGTAGCTCCTGAAAATAAAATCAGAAGATCTGAGAATGAGATTATAAACTTTAATGCTGGAGAATCCAACGTCTGTTAGTGCAGGGCAGAATAAAAAGGGCCAAACTTTTCATTTCCTGATTTGTATAGCATCTGCATTGGTAAGCTACTACTACGGTACTAAGCAGTCACCTTTTTGGTCTCGATTACTCATAGCCCTGACACACTACAAGAATTGGATGCTGATCAACCATGACAGATAGATAATCTTGTTGTCTGTATTATGTATAGTGTATGCATTAAAATATTCTGGCACCTTTTAACAATCATTTAACAATCATGGTTTAATGAACTGGTAAAATATATGTGGTCTTTAGAAAGCAACCAAAAATAAATCATGAACTGTGACCCTGGATTCCAATACATGTATTACAAGAAAGACAAAGCCATTATGGTTCATGTGTATGACCGATTTACATAAGTGTGACCTTTGTGACAATAAGTAAAGGGCTGGCACCAGCAATATCCATGTTCTCTCAAATGTAAGCATTTTTCACACATTTGTCAACCCCCTGTGACACTTGACCTTTGTGATGGGTTGACTAAATTAGTATGTATAGGTCTTATCATCAGCTGCCTTTGTGCCAAAATTGACTGAAAAACTTGCTAAAATGTTGATAATACCTACAATTTTATCAAAATTTGGCATGTTACACATTTGCAGGCCTCTTAGGACCCTTGACCTTTCTGAGGGGTCATCCAAATTAGTATGCATAGATAGGTCTTACCATCAGGTATCTCTGTACCAATTTGGGTTTGAAGTTGTGAATAGTATTTGAGAAAAATAATCTGTTGTCAAAATATGGCTTTTGGACCTATTTCCTGAGCTCTTGTGACCCTTGTCATTTGGGAGGGATCAACCAAATTAGTATGCATAAAAAGGTCTTCCTATCAGGTATCCCTGTAATAAGTTTGGGTTTGAAGTTGTAAATAGTATGTGAGAAAAAAAACATCTTTTGTTAAACTATGGCTATTTTGGACCTTTTTCCTGATCTCTTGTGACCCTTGGCCTTTCCGAGGGATCAACCAAATTAGTATGCATAGAAAGGTCTTACCATCAGGCATCTTTGTACCAAGATTGGGTTTGAAATTGTATATATAGTATTCGAGCAAAAATAAGTTACGTCACAATATAGCTATTTTTGACTTATTTCCTGATCCCATGTGACCTTGACCTTTGTGAGAGGTCACTCAAATTGGTATGTTTAGAAAGGTCCTGCCACAAAGTATCCTTGGGCCAAGTTTGAAGACTGTGGCTTGTATAGTCTCCCAGAAAATGCCAACGTTAAAGTTACCACGGACGACGGTGGACGGACAGACGACCACTGGCCCAAAACACACACTTCGCACGTGAGCCAAAAACCCGTTATGAATAGACAACACACGAGCTTACATCAGCATTCACACAAATGGTGTAATACCGATAGTCCAACACTGAAGGCCAAATGTCCAATCTGTTTCCCACAGTAAGCGGACAAATGTGCACGTCAGAACCAAAGGTTACTTTCGAGTGCGAATTATGCCATTTTTTTTTCTTTTTATAACAGACAATGTTGTTCCCTGCCTCATGTTATTTACATGCTCAGACCTATATACTAGTAAAAAAAGTGTGTAGGCCCGTAACAAGTAATTCAGTTCATGAATGCAATTTATACTAGACAGACACTGGCAAACTGCGATAAAGTACTGCTTAGATTTGACACATGAATACTTTATAATGTATAGTGGTCATTTAAAGAATATAGCCATGTGTTGCAAAAGTTGTTGTGAAATAAATTTCAGTATGTGAAAGCCTCAAAATTTTACCAGGTTCTAAAGTGAGTAGCCCAAGACAAAATCTAGTTACCCTTCAAATGAAAAGCTGTTCCATTATCCTTCTGAGCTCCAACTTTTGTGGTCGCCAACCAGGCTACCATTTATGGAGTTTCAAGTTGTCCAAAGCTTTTTTGAGTAACTACTGATGACACTTTTATCACCCCTGCTGAAGTGTTTGACTATGACTTTCACTGAGTGAATGGTGTACCTTTGTGAAGATAATGTGATAGGAAATGTGATGTTCTCTCACACTCACAGAACTGACTGTTATTTGCATGCTGCAAGAGCTAATATGAACAATTCTCAAAAGATGCATGACAAAACTCACATTATTAAAATGTTTTGAAACTTGACTATTTAATGTCTGTGGCATGTTTTGTCATTCTAGTTTTTAAAACAGTGTTTGAAAAGATTATCTGAGATTCTATATTGCCCTTCAAATGTCCAAAATCTGAGGAGAATGGAGGTTACTGATGACAAGAAATATATACCTAGTACAACAAAAATAAGCATTTGTGTGCATCTTTTAACTCCAGCACTGACAGGACTAATACTATGATTAAAATAATACCAAAATATTGTGCACATTAACAGAGCGAACTGAATGTTCCTCTGTGTACATACACCGATAGCGCTTATGACCATTGCTTCTTGGATTTCACTCTTGTCGACTGCTAGCTATGACATGCGCCGCTCGCGGTGCCTGCCAAACGCAGCGTTAGGAAGTGTGTATGCGATATCGCAGTGTAGTGTTGTGTTTCTTTTATATTTTTGACTGTATATTGTAGCCAAACGAAAACAACCATTGGCTTAGTATTTAGCATGGTTAGATTTGGCCCGGGTAATAGTTTGTTAATGATGTATGTCTTTTGGTTAACTGTAACCTATCAGGGCGATAATTATGATTTAGTAGCCTTTTTGGTTTTCTGTGGCCATTCTGACACCACTTTAAGAATGAATACAAATTTTTCGCTAACAGCCCGTAAACCCCAAACCGAATCCAGGGTAAAGCTGGTAAAATTTCCTAACTTTTCTAGTCAAAGTTTATATTTCTGCATTATGTAGTTCAAAAGTTATTCTAGCTCTTAGGGCTGGCAAGAAACACAGATTTGCCATATTTACCATCCCAGACCCCCACTTTGGCACAGACGCGAACATGATGTGCGCTGGGAGCCAGGATGCGTCTATAAATAAGACTACTTGCGTGGCGCGCTGTTCTTTTCTTTACCCAACACGAGACCCACAGTACCACCAATAGTACCAGTGACAGACTGTTAACTTCTGGCTCCGGTGCTATGGAGGAAAGGTTTTCTAGTTCGTCCTAAACTGTGCAGGTTTTGGAGACCCTGAACTGTTTTTCTGGTGGTAATACAATTAAAGAAAACTTAACATGAACGCGTCTCAGAGTGGTTAGTCCAACCATCCAACATACCATCAATTTCATTACAATTCGTCATCGTCACCCCTCATCACACGTTTACTAGGAGTAAGATGTATTTTGGAAGAAATGTTGTGTCATCAGTAACTAACCTCCAAACATTCAGCCTCCGATTTTTTTTAGGTCACGTTAAGCAAAATCGCCTCAGCAATAATTTAAAAAAAAAAAAAAAATTGCAGATGCACAAACAAAAAAAGAAATCGTATATTTTTCACCATAAAAACAGATTTTCATGTGTTTATCACATCCGCAACATAATGCACAAATCTCAGCGTAAAACCCATTGTCACAAATGAAAATTGAAAGCTATCAAATCAATAGATATATGGACACCAATATCTAGATCGACTGAGGAGTTGACAAGCTCATCAGCATAATTGTGTGTCCCAGTACTGTCAAATTTCCAATAAACACACAGAAAGAGTTTGGATGTTATTCTGTTTTAAGGAGTGTTTTCTGTCATTCGCAACTTTTTCTTTTGATTCCACACAACACCACGCTCAAAACTGGTTCCTTGCTAAGCAAACATGACCGTCACATTGTACTGTAAAATAAAAGTGCATTAGAAAGATTCTACATCAATTTCTTCATGCAGGTCAGCAGGAATTTTTTTTTTTTATCTCTGAGACGTTATGAAAAATGTCTGGACATGAAGCGTAAAATGATGACCGAAATAGCAAAATCACTCACAGTACCCTGTCTTCACCATATGCAGTAAAAAGTAACGGTTATCCGCATCCGGCGCATCAGTATACATTACAAAATTAGAATCGGAACTTCCAGTTAACTGCATTTTGTGGTGTTAATTCAAGCATGTTTCTGGACGTGAAAAATGACTGGGCATTTTCTCCCCAAAAATAAAAGCCTATAAAACTAAATTGGCACCCTCAAGACGTAAAACGTTCACCTGCATTGATGTCATTTAAAAATATCAGTACAGACATAGGCGTGAAACTCTGCTATGTTCACTTGCTTACCCAATGGGAAATTTTCCCTGATCTTGTACTCGATGACCAGACATGTAATGTTCAGTCATGTACATTTGCAGGTGTTTAACATCAATAAGGAACTATTTAAAACTTTCCGAACAATAAAGTACTACAAATAATCTATCCAAAGAAATGGCTGGTTTGCGGAAATAATCACAGTAAAAGGTTTGCTTTTACTTGTTTTCTCAGTAGAGGTTCTCACATGACGTTTTTAAGCTGCCAAAAATTAAGTTTTTGTCCAATTAATTCTCAACAAAGTAAACTTTCAGAAGAGTAATCAAGACATGCTTGTTGTATTTCTTCATACAATAGACTACACATTGGTGTAAAATGGAACGTGTCACTGTCAGTGCAATATAATGTTAACGCCTGAGTGACAAATGTGGCCACTGTTCAGTGCTTTCACCTTTTGAGAATGGCTCATATTATATTCTTGTTGATGGTGGACCATAACCTCAGCCATTGCTACTGATGGTACCTTCAGATCATCTGCATAAAGATAACTTATTAAAAAAATTTTTTTTTAAAGTAAATACTTATCTTCTTAAATACAATTCTATTTGCATTTTTTATTTTTAAAGTGAAATAAATTTTACATTAACTGCCTCATCATTTTAGCAGTCATAGCCTTTCAACAGCCACATAACTGAAAATGGAATATTATCTGTTCATCGTGTATTGATGTTCTATCCTATGGAAGAAGAAGTAGAGATAAGTCAGGCAGTCCTCCACAACTAGTGAGACAAGTACCGAGCATTTTCACTTCAACTCCTTGTCATAAATCATGCCACAAGTTGAATGGAATTAAAGGTCTCTGGACTTGTGAATAAAATAAATAATAATAATAAATAATAATACATAGTTCTTGTATAGCGCCGTTCTCCAGGAAAACACTGGACTCACTGCGCATGCACAACAGCACACCCTTTCTCTCACACACGCATAATTATACACTACTTTAAACCACCCCATCCCTTCCCCACACCTTACATTCACTTCCTCTGGGATCAGAATAGGTGGCAGTCAGTCAACAGTTAGCTAAATATGACCTAAGTTTTAAATGCCCAACAAAAAAGAAAAGTCTTTAAGTGAGCCTTGAACTGTGACAATGTGGGCAGATTCCGCATTTCCGTTGGCGTGTTCCACACACTTGGGGCGAAAAAGGTGAAAGAACGCTCCCCAACAGTTTTCATGTTGAGCTTCGGGATTTTTAACAGCTTTTCACTGGAGGAACGGAGGGTGCGTGATGGCTGATAGGCAGACAGCTTGGCAGAGAGGTATGGCGGGAGAGATCCGTCAAAATACCGATAGGCGAAAATTGCAATTTTGTACTGGCAACGGAATTTGCAAACATTTGTTTACTAATGTGGTATAAGTCATAACATTCGAGTCCAATGTTGCCAAAACTGGTACTGTTCTGCTTTTGCAGGTGGTTGTGTATGGCCATAACTTGGGCCGTCATGACCCCATCAGGTGGATAACTGGGGAATGCTCTCCTTACTGGAAATCCCGGCCCTTCAAATACGTTCCATGCGGTATTAACCTAAGGAACGGTTACAGAAAACTTGGATTTGGGAATCTTGTATTTATAGCCAAAGGTTTGAAAGCTGCACCGGTGAGGCTGGCACTTGTTTCTGTTTTAGTAACACTGGGTGTTGGCTTTTACCTCAAAGCCAAAATTAAAATCAGTGAATGCTCTGGCTAATCATGATTTGACAGGCAGATCATGAAACGTTATACAAAAATCAATGTGTCAAGGGCTACTTGAATGTTTAGCAAAACGTTCGCGCATAAAACATAAAAATTACATTTTCAATCTTATGAAAGATGACAGGGTGAAAACGGCTGGTGGTGAGTAATCAGCCAAAGACAGCATCATGGCGGATCAGGAGCTATTTCTTGAAGTTGATGTCTACTCACAACTATTTTCGATCACAATCCTGCTGAAACATCACACTCATAAGAAAAAACAGATAATGTGTATACTCTTTAGCGTGATACCTTCTTAATCCGTTTCAATGCCATCTTGTAACTGTTCTGTGAAGATATGGAGACCACACTATCAGCCTGACTGAAGAATCAAGAACCAATCATCTCAGTGCGCATGCGCATCCGGTTTTATTCGTTATGCGCAGAACCGGAAAATATTGTCTGCTCGAGGTTCCCCCCCTGGGAATTTACAGCGATTAGTCAGCGTGCAAAACGGGGCAGATTTAACCATTTCCTTGTTAAGCTTATTATTTCTGTGAGAAATGTGTAAAAAGGTAAGGTGTTTAGAGTCGCAAAAGTCATACGATCAAGACAAATACGATGACAGTCCACACGAAACATTAACATCCACGCCACGAGCAATGTTTCCCATCGCAAATTATATAATGTATCATGTAGATGCACGATTAAATGCGTTCTGATGCATGTCCCTTCTTTAGACCACAAACACATGTCGAGCTCAGAAGGCGAGGTTCACAAAACTTCTGTACCTGGTTCCTCTCATGTATCTTGGGCAAACTAGCCACACTGGTAGGACTAGAAGTAGCAGTAAGATGTCATCCGTAGCGATGCCGAGCTTATTAAAGGATGGGCAGTTTTATTTTGCTGGTGCAGACTGCTCATCGTCTTCCTTGTGCTGACTGGCAATTACACCATGGTGATCTGGTTTTGTATATGCCAATTCGAGGATTTTTTGGGGTATACTATCGGCAGCTATACAATGTGCACTTGTGGAATGGATTGAAGGAGGTAGCCAGTGTATGCAACATGTTCTTTTTTTTAAATTATAAATTGCACTCGTGGTTAATACACACACAGAGATAGAAAGTAAGAGACTTCTGAACCAGCATTAACATAATCACTGAGTTAACCCCCTAATTATTGCTTTAACCCTCATCATCTATCTACCCCGCACAAAGTGTGCACACAACCACCCTATCACGATCTCAACGTTAACATTCTCAGGAGAAGATCGGCCGATCTTCTGGTGAAACAAACCTTAGCATCACCACTAGTTCTATCACACCTACTCCTGTGAATCATTAACTGTATTGCCGAACAGATATACTAACACTATTTAATTTAATCACACAAACACATGAGTGCCAAGTGGAACTATGTACTTACTTACAACTTAAAGGTTACCTCTGCAGGTTCTTTATAGTTACTTACAATAAGAACTTATTAATTACTTGCCATAAGAACTTATTAATTACTTACAAGAACTTGTCTCTAGTCACAAGATACTGAGTCAGATTTGACAAGATACAAAGACAAAAAAAGTTATTTTTTAAAAATATTCTGGCGGAGCTGTGGGCGTCAA